>JANSVA010000008.1:11519480-11542109 GCA_025504915.1 Erythroxylum reticulatum | reverse complement strand
GAATCTTGGTACCTTTTGACCAGATATATAACGCTCACACAAATAAAACCAAACTCTTTTGTTTTATTAATAATAAACATTTTCATTACAAAACTGTAACTAAAGAAGATAAAGTTACATGTAAATACACTTGGTTTCCAAGGCACTATATTTACATAACTCCAATAGAAGAAGAGAGGAAAATCATGGGAAGCTTGGAAGGAAGAAGAAAAGAAGAGGAAATCAACTTGTTAGAGGTAAGTTTACCATCTTTCTTCTTACTTAGATACAAAAAGGGGGTTAAATAGAGACTCAGGTGGTGTTGGGAATAAATCATAAATGATAATGAGATGAATATGTGTAGGAAGTTGATAAATGTGTATGCATATGTATGTTCTATTATTAGGGTTCATGATTAATCATGGTCTATAATTTGTTTATGGATGATATTGAGTTGAAATAGAGTAGAGAACGAAGTGTAAATGAAGTAGAAAGGATAATTTTTGTATAAGATGTGTTAAGTGTAGATGTTAGATATGAAAAATTTAGAAAATGTGATGAGGCCTGAAAATTTTGTAGGATTCAGGACACGTTCGCTGTGGCGAAGTCAAGTTTCCTCCATGAATATGATTTGGTGTTTTGACAATATCATGCTCTGTAGTTATCCAAATGTAGTGATTTTTAATTTGCAGTAAACTAGAGACATAGGGCAACGAATGTTTTGAAATTTTTTTTTTAATTTAGTCTCTATGAGTCTCAATTTTTGGATGGACTTTGAGCACATAAAACTCGTTCAGTATAGGAACAGTCTGAAAATGTTCGTGGTAAAACCTTCAGATTGCTGAAAGAAATTGAATGATTTTGTTCTTAGAAACTTATAAAAATGGGTAAAATTTTTCTAGAAGAAAGTGTTATCAAATTTCTTCATTTATGTGATCAGAATGATTATGGAAAATTGACCCAAAAGTCTGAATTTTTGAAAAGGATATAGTTCAAATTTAGCATGTTTAGATTGTTAAAGTTTTATGAATTCACATTTAAATGTGGATTGAATATGAAATTGTTTGTGATAGGGAATCAAGAAAACCTTACCCAAGAGCAAGAGGAAAGGTAATCTTGAACTTGGATTTTCAAGAAAAATTAGGTGGGTAATGTGTTTATAGTTATTGTGTGATTGGGTAAATTCTTGCCTAAGTGTGTGTATGTTTAGATTGCTTGAATTTGAATTGCTGTGATTGTTTGAAAATGGAATTATGACTATGTTATATCTTGAAAACGTGATGACATTTTGTATTAAATGGAAAGAAGAAAAAGCATGAAAGTATGAGCATATGATAAAATGATTATGTGTTTTTGTTTAGGTAAGAGAGGACCCATTTTGTTCATTATGTGCACGTTGACAAGAGCCTTCTCCCGGCTGCCCGCTTATGGCATATGAGCTATGAAAATGGACTCATTCTACTCATAGTGTAAACTTCGATTTCTTCATTCTATTTACATTAAACCCTCGAGCCATTTATTTGTGCATTGCATCTTTAAGTTGTCAAGTATTTGTATTTGAGTGTTCTGCTTAATGGTTAAAGCCTATGTTATGAGTTATGCACTAACTTGCTTAATTATAAGTTCTTGAGCTAAATTGAGTATGCTTGAATTGTCATATACACATATATATATATACATATCCTTGAATTTGTGGCTATTTACCGGTGCCTATAAATCATTATCCACTGAGCAATATAGCTCAACCCATCTATGTCCACTCCTCAGGTGCAGAACAAGACGACAGTTAATCCTCGCAAGGCATCGGAAACTTCGGGATAGTTTGAAACTTTTATACTAAGTTAGTGATTTTTTGGATAGCTTTATAGGCATGTAAGCAATGAGCATCATTTTGTATTTTGGTTTAAGATGGTGATGGCTATGTTGATTTATAATGAAAACTTGTTCAAACATTTACTTTGTTTAGTAATGAGATTAAGAATTGGAGAAAGTTCTTTGTGCATGTTCTTATTTATGTCTTGATTGAGTTGTTAGTATTTGTATGGTTTCTTATGGTTAGAATTATATGAATGAGTGTATGTGTAAGTGCAAAATTTTTTGTTTGATATTGGGTTTTTGATTTTTGGAATTGAAGGTTTCGCTTAGGCAAAGTCAGATGTTTGCCACAGCGAACCTCTCCAACAGGGTGTTTATATGTTGAATTTTGTGACTTTGCTGCGGCAAGGCCCGAATTTTTCCATGATAAAATTGTCTCGATGGTGCTTGACTTTAATCCGGGGACTTCGCTATGGTGAAGCCAAAAGTTCGTTGCGGCAAATTTATCCTGAAGGGTCCATGAAGATAACTTCATGATTTCGCTGCAATGAAACAATTGCATCACTGTGGCAAACTCTCCTTTGGTATCCATTTTCCCTTCGTACCATTCTCACCCGACCGCTCCAAATTGAACCTCGGGATTAGTCTTAGGATTGGGACCTGGCCCAATATGTTTGGTATCAGAGTGATAGTTGGAATCCGAAAATGGGGTCCAACCTCTTTTCGTATTAGATCTTAGGTTTTTCCTAGGCTTAGAGTGCATAGTAGTATAAATTGTTACACTATGTGTTTACTGTTTGCATTAATGATTTAACTGATTACATTAAGTGACATACATATCATACATACATGTAGGAATTAAGATTAAAATGAAACGTAAGGTAATCATTAGTGTTTTAATTGAAGGAGTAAGATTCCACCTCCTAGAAGGACATAAGGAGTTCTGCAAGGATCCATTGCACCTAACTCTCTGCCAAGATAGGAGAGTACTGATGAGTTAGTAGCCCCAGGAAATGCCGAGGCTTCTATAGTGCTTGGCAATGGGCCTTTTTGATCATTAACACGCAAGTCACCAGTTTTGCAGGAGGAAGTGCCTTCATTAGATCCAAGAATGTTCTAAGCCTTCACTCAAGCATTTGTTTAGGCCAGGGGCTAGATGACACAATCTTCTACTCCGACCCAGCTAATAAGGGGAAACAGTTTGATAAGTTGAGGAAGTATGTAGCAGTAGACTTCTATGGGACCACTGATCTAGAAGAAGCTGAGAGCTGGTTGAGAAAGATAGAAAGGGTATTGGAGAAAAAGGACTATGAGTATGATGAAAAGCTTGAATATGTTGCAAGTTTGCTTCAAGGGGATGCTTTGCATTAGTGGGAAAGTCTCCCAGGAAGTCAGATGAAGCCACTTGTGTTGGCATGGAAGGACTTCCTAACTACCTATAAGAAGAAGTATCTGTCTGAAGTGTACATTTAACAGAAATAGAGAGAGTTTCTGAGCCTCACCCAGAGGGAGATTATGGTGAGCGAATATGAGCATCGATTTTCATAATTGGCTTAATATGCAGCTGAGATGAGGATGAGTGAGGTGAATAAGTGGCATAGAATTGAAGCAAAACTGCATTTAGCCATCAGAGAAAAAGTGTTGGTACAGAACTTTTGTGAATTTCAACAACTGGTTAAAGCGACACTGAGGGTTGAAAATATAGAAAACATAAAGAGCATTATGAATAAAATGTGAAAAGGGAGAGAGCAGTTCAAGAAGGGAGGTGGTACTCCTATGTTTGAAAGAGTGCCAGGACTTTCTCTGTACGGTTTGAGCAGAGGAGCAGTGGAGCAAACAAGTCCAAACCTATGAGATTCTACAGTTTCTCATCAAGCCTCAATAGTGGGAAGTAGTAGAAGTAGAGAAGGGAATAATACTATTTCTCATAAGCTTCAACGGTGGGAGGTAGTAGAAGGATAGAAGGGAATAAGTATTCTATTACTAAGAGCGATCATTGCAGCAAGTTCTATAGAGGGGAATGCTACAAGATGACTGGAGCTTGTTTCAAATGTGGAGAGAAGGTGCACATGGCTAGAGAGTGTCTGCAGTATACAAGAAGAAAGGGAACTCAGATTCAAGTTTCAAAGAGAGCTGAGATTATGGGGTATAAGATTGCAACTGAAGTGGGGCAATTAAGAGAGTAAAACCTCCAAGAAGACTGAGGGAGCAAACTCCAGCTAGGGTATTTGCAATGACACTGAAGGACGTAGAAACCGCTGTAAAAGTTATGACTGGTATGATTAAATTGTTTGATGATAATATTGTTATTTTGATTGATCCTGGTTCTGCTCATTCGTTTATGTCATCAAGTAGAGATGTGTGTGGTAGAAATCTGAGCCCATTGGATACTCCTTGAATGGTTCATACTCCAATCGACCAGTATATTGTGATTAGTCAAGTTCATAGAGATTGTGAGATATGTATTAGAGGAGAATGATTAGTGGTGGATCTAATGTCGTTAAAGATGGGAGGATTAGATGTGATTTTAGGCATAGACACATTAGAGAAATATAATTCTAATTTGGATTGTAAACGAAACATGGTAGAGTTTGATTTGGATGACAAGAGAAAGGTGGTATTTGTGGGAGACAGAAAATCAAACCCGTCTAGGGTTGTTTTGGCTCTGACAGCAAAGAAAATGACGAGATTGCATCGTCGCGACGAACTCTCCTTTGCTGCCACACTTAGATTTCTTATAAATCCAATGCTATCCATTTTCCTTTTTGTACCATCCTCACCTGAATGCCTCGAATTGAACCTCAAGATTGGTCTTGGGATCGGGACCTAGGCCTTACATGTTTGGTATCAGAGCGATAGATAGACTCTGAAAACAGGGTCCAACATATGTATTCTTATAATATTTAGTAATTCAAGAGTTAATCCAATTGTCTTTAATGGAATGGCATTTGGTTAATAAGTTGGAATTAATTCTAATGAGATTAAATTAATTCTGGGCTTATTAGAGCTTGACTTATATAAGTCCAATTAGATTCCCCACTTGGCTTTTAGGAAGGTTATAAAGGAAAGTAAGAAATATAAATAGAGTTTTTTAGAAAGAAAAATGAGATAGAAAAGAAAGAAGTGACCGAATTAGATTCGGAATACAAAACCAGAATAATTTAATTAAAAATTAATTAAATTGGGTTTTAAAGCCTATGATTAAATGTTAGGCTTGTACTAATTAATTGTTAATTAGGAGCCCAAATGAACATTCAATATTGGGCTGGACTTTGGTTTGATTTGATTAATTATTAAATTGAAACAAAGTTATTAAAGATAAAAGGAGGGAAAATTTAGGTTAAATGAACTAAATGGTTAGCTGCACATTTAAGGTAGATTTTTATCATGCTTCATCATCATTAAATGGTTTAATGGTTTCATCATTAAATAGAGTAATGATCTGATCTTTAAATGATTTAGTGGTTGCCTTTTAATGATGGCATGTAACTTTTTAGCATTCATTTGATTAAAGAAAGAAGATGTGCTTTTGATGTACTCTCTCTCTCTTCTTTCATCTCATAACCAAAAATGAGAGGGTTTTACTTAGGTTATTGGTCTTTTCATATAAGAGTGTCTCATTTAATGGTTTATTTATTTTTGATTAAAGAATGAAGTAATGCAATAGATGCACATCACTCTCTTTCTTTCATCTTTAATCGAAATTAAGAGGTTACATTTTTTTTTGTCTTTTCATCTAACGATATTAAAACAAATGAGAATGTCTCATTTATTAGCTTCTCTTAATTTTTTAAAAAAGAGAAGAAGATGCTGCATTTTTTGTCTCACTCTCTCCTCTCTTTCATAAGCTAGCTGAAACTTGTAACGAGATTGTCTCATTTTCATTCTTTCAATTAGTTGAGCATAAAAGGTAAATCTCTTTAATATTTCTTCTCCTTTCCAAACAAAGGATCTTGTTAACCAAGTTGTCCAAGGAGACAACTAGTAGATCTGATTGGTCGAGGATACAATATTGAGGAGAGAATACAAAAGTAAGGAGTCAAATCTGTAGCAAGGAGTTGGTATAATTTCCATCTTATTCTTATGTTAATTATTTTCCTTATACCGTATCATGTATGGATGAAAACATATTGATTTGGTTTTTATGCTTCCCTTCTGTTTTGATTTTGGAAAAAGTTTTGAAATCTAGCATTCAAACAAGTCTAGTATGTTTTGATTTTTCGATCTAACATGAAGTTCACTACTTCTCCAAATTAATATCAATAATGTCCCACTTATAGCAAGAAAGGTTTGTCCAACCTTCAGGAATTACTCTCATAATGTTTCCTAAGATTTCCTCTATGACTAGGATCTTGCGATTGCATACCTAAGAGATAATTGCTATCTTCTCATCAATTTCTTCCTTTCTCATATGTGTGTAAAAACATTTGACCAGTTCATCACACACAGTTTTGAGCAAGCTTAAGAAATTCTCCCATCCAATAGCGAAAAAAAAGGGAGTGATGGGAATACCTATATCATCGAATAGATGGGGAGTGAAGAAGCATCTAGCTACCACCTTTCTCTTCTTATAGCACATCTTATATCTTGCTTTAACCTCTATTAACTAGAATAACTTTACTAATGCTAAATCCTCTCCCTTATGAGGAATGTTTAATTTCTTTTATTTTATTCTTTTGGTCTCATTGATTTCTTCAAATAACGTTTCTTTAAAAAATATCTCATTCCTTGTAATGAAATCCTAAATATTTTCTTCGGACAAAGGCTTTTACCCTTTAATAATTTCTTCCCTTTTTTTGTTTTATTCTTCTTTTTCTTTTTCTTCTACCTTAGTAGTTTCCTTTTGTGGGGCTTGTTTTGTAACATTTCCTCTTATCCATGGTCTTCTTTCTAACCAAGAAGGTTCTTTATCTGAACCATCATCATTTAATGCCTAGTGCACTTTAGGCTTTTTCTTCTTTTTGTGACCAAGTTTAGGATTTGTGAAATTTTTTAGAGTGGGAATGGTAAGGAGAGAATAGGTATATGAAATCTTACCTTTTTCCTTAAAATCTCTTTTTCTTCTTCACTTTCTTCTTTCTTTTCTTCTCCCTTTTCTTTTCCCTTTTCTTCTTCTTCTTCTTCTAAGTTAGAAGCATATTGTTTTTGAATTTTTCTTATTTGTCATTGATTGAATCTAAGTTTCCTATATCATTTGGTGACAATTTCATGGTTTTTGTTATATTTTTTTCTCTTATTATTGGATATTGTGCTTAATTTAGCTTATGAGTGCTTGTTTTGAATTAATGTAGTTTAAAAGTAAAATTGTCACAAATAATTAGTAATTGCATTAAATTGATTTTTAGAACAACTGATACTACAAACTATTATTTTTCATTATAGGACATTTAAGAAGTAGAGCCAAAGAGTGAGGACCAAGAACACAAGTCAACGAGGCAATAAGCAAAGTTTGCCAATGCGAGGATGATGTTTTGCCACGATAAAATCATAAAATCTTTGAAGAGACCTTTTGGACAAAGTTCACTATGGAGAGGATAATGTTTGCGCCACGATGAAATTAGAAAGTTATTGAAGAAATCTTTCGGGAAAAGTTCATTGCGGCAAACTCCTCCTTTTACTACAGCTACACATTCGAGTTGGCACCAGAATCGAACCATTTTAAAAAAAATAACCAACTGTGTAATCAGATCCAGCAATCTATTTTAAAAAGAACCTATTTTGGGATAATATACAAAAGGGGAGAGCCGATAGATACATTCATTCATATTCAGATTCCATCATCTATTATACCATTGTCTTCTATCATATCATTCTCATTTCTTCCATTTTTCACCGTCGACTTCTACCATGGTGCCTCTGATTTCTTCTTGATTGTAAAGTTTCTTGGAGCTATGCATGGCTAGGCATTTCTCTCCTCTTGAAGATGTAGCAATGGCTAGAGTTCAATGAGCTTAAAAATGGAGTACCTTAATCCATAGTTTAGCTATGATTTATGAATTCCTAGGTTTAGGATGTGTAATTTGTAGTTGAACATACTTGATTATAGTTTAATCAAGTGTTGGATATTCAATATGTATCTTGGATTTGTTTATGTAGAACTTTGAGCATAAATATATAAAGTCTCATATATGTCTATTTGTGATCTTGTTTATTCTCTTTTACCTTGCATAGTTATGTTTGATATTGAGTTGATTATAGATCCCAAAGTGACTCATTACATGGACTTATCCACTACACATTCTAAGAGCATTTAACAGGGTTTTAAGAAATGGAGTCCCATTGATTAAGATTTTGGACTTAAAGAGTTTTTTATGGTTTACCTATTTAAAACTTAGTGATTTCCACTCCTATCAAAATTAATTTCAAACTATGATAGCCAAAGCTTATTTTCAAGATGATCCTATGCTTATTTTCAAGAGAATCCTATCACTCTTTGATCATTTGTCTTAATTCTTCCATTTTCTATTCCCAAAAATCCAAAAACACATTTTACATACTTTTCTTACAATTTAATTTAGTACAGTCAATGTTTTCAAAGATCAAAACCCCCTCCTTACCAACTTAACTTGTATTTCGTGACATATAGGTTAACTTAGGTTCATTCATTTTAGGTTCCGATTAAGTGAAATGACCTGAGGTTGCATCCTATATTACAATCCTTGGATTATTTTTTTGATTTGACCTCCAAGGGTACGAATCAGTCATCTGAAGAGGAATTAGGACAATCTAGAGACAAAATAGCAACAATCTTCCTTTTCCTATCTTTTAGGGTCTCTTGAATGGGTATTTCTGAAGTTTTGAGCCTTAAGGAGATAGAAACAGTTTTGGTAGTAGTTTTCAAAGAACCTACCATGGGAGACAAAGATAAGGAATCAGAAGCAAAGGTTTGTTCATGACAAGGTGTTTCGTTTTGGCTATAAGTTGAAGCCAAAAAATTATTTTGCCCTTTTGATTTTTTTCTTGCCATTGTAGAAGAGCTTGGTGAAGTTTGAGAGAGAAAAATAAGAGGCAACAAGAATGTAAAGAATTAAGGTGTAGAGAGAATAAGTGGTGCAGATGAGAATGCAGAGGATGAGTAGTCATATAGGACAGAAGAGGAAGCGTAATCGTTTGTGTATCTTATGACATACACATACATAGATTTGTGAGACTACATGCACATTTTTTAAAAAGTTGAAACAATGCCATAAATGACTCCTTATTTTTAGAACATGTATTAATAAGAATGTCAACCTGAGAGAAGCCTTCTAAAAAGAAGAGGAGCCTTCTAATCTAAAAGAAACCTACTATCCTAAAAAGAGACTTCTAAACTAAGAGGGTTTTTAAACTTTAAGGAGCTTACTAAACTAAGAGAGAGTTTCTAGGGAATCATAATAAAAGGAGCCTACCAAACAAAATGCAAAGACAAGTAGCAAAGAATATTTATGCAGAAATAATATTAGATAGTTTGCATATACCAAGTTCTTTTCTTAACAGCAAAATCTATCTTCAGAGAGTGTCTTGGTGAAAATATTAGCTACTTGATTCTCAGTATTAACATGCAAAAGATCAATGTTTCCTTCTAAAACATGTCTCTAAGAAAATGATGTTTAATTTCTATATACTTAGTCCTATAATGATGTATAGGATTTTTAGAAAGACTTATAGCATAAATATTATCACACAATATAGGAATATAAGAGAAAACTTGTAGTTGATGTTTTATTCATAAGATTTGGGCATAACAGCTAACATTTGCTACATATTCCACTTTAGTTATTGAAAGCACTATGCAATTTTGCTTTTTGTAGGATCAAGATACTAGACATCCTCTAAGAAACAAATAGTGACTACTTGTGCTTTTTCGATCGACTTTATGATCTGTATAATCTGCATCACAATAGCTCACTATGTCAAATGAATCAATTTGTTGATCCTATATTCCAAATTTTATAATTCCATGAAGATATCGAAAGATTCTTTTCACTGCTTAAAGGTGGCTTTCTTTAGGATTTTATTGAAAATGTGCCCAAAGACACATACTAAGCATAATGTCTAGTGTTAAGCTTGTAAGATATGGTAGCGATCCAATCATTCCTCTATACTTTGCTTCATCCATAGCTTTGCCTTCTTCATCTTTATTAAGTTTAGTTCCAATGTACATAGAGTACCCATCAGTTTGGCATTCTCAAAATGATATTTCTTGATGAGTTCATTTGTGTATTTACCTTGGTTGATGAAGATTTATTTTTCTATTTGTCTAATTTATATTCCAAAAAGGAATGATATTTCTCCCATCATTCTCATTTCAAACTTCCCCTGCATTAATGCTGAGAATTCTTAACAAAAGGCTGGATTAGTAACACCAAATATTATGTCATCAACATATATTTGCGCTATGAGTAAATCATTCTCCTTTCTCTTAATAAATAAGGTTTTATTAATCTTTCCTTTTTCAAAGTTATTCCTAAGTAGAAAGTTACTTATACTCTCATACCATGCTCGAGGAGCCTACTTTAAACCAATAAAGCTTTGGTTAAGTTTTTCAAAACTTGGGGGTTGCTTAATAAATACTTCTTTGCTATTGTAACCATTTAAAAATGCACTTTTAATATCATTTGGATCAATTTAAAGTTAAATAACATGCAAAGCCAAATCTAGCAATAGGTGCGTAAGTTTTATCAAAGTCAATACCTTCTCATTGATTGTAAGATTAAGTTATAAATCTAGCTTCGTTTCTGACCACCTTACCATTTTCATCAATTTTGTTTCAAAATACCCATCGAGTCTCAATGATTAACTTGTTTTGAGGAAAAGGTACTAGATTCCAGACTTTGTTTTTATCAAATTGATTCAGTTCATCTTTCATGGTTGAAACCTAGTTTTCATTATTAAGGGTCTCTTAAACAATCTTTGGTTCTATTTGTGAGATGACAGAAAAAAATTTGTTCTTAAACAATGATCTCATTATTATGCTTTCAAAGGTATCTCCCAAAATATACTAATATATATCAAAATCTCTCCATTCTCTTTGTATTTTTCATTGCATAGGCTCCTACTGAGATGAAGGAGCCTACTTTGTTCTAACATTAGAGGAACCTTCTTGGTTTTATAATTCTGATGGTATTATAAGTGTAGTTTGATTCTTTAATGTATTTTAAGGTACCAATGGGTGCTCTTCTTCATATGAGTCGGTTGCTATTAAATACAACACTTATCGATTCTTCTATCTTCTTTGTTCTTTTATTATATACTTTGAATCCTTTACTTATAGTACTGTAGCATAAAAAGATAGCTTCATTTGATCTTGCATTGAACTTTCCAAAGTTGTCTTTTCCATTTTTAGTATGAAACACTTGCAGCCAAATGATTGAAAGTATACAACATTTGGTTTTCTTCCTTTCCACAATTCACAGCGAATCTTTTTTAGAATAGGTCTTATGAGACATCTATACATAGCATGCCATGGATACTGATTCTGCCCACTATCCATAAGGTAGTCCACTTTCATACAGCGTGGTCTTGGTCATATCAACCAAAGTTCTGTTCTTTCTCTTTATAACTCCATTTTGTTGAGGCATTGCTGGATAAGAGAAGTTGTTAGTTATATCATTGTTGTCATAGAATTCTTCAAACTTTTTGTTATGTTATATCATTATTATTAAAGAATTCTTCAAACTTTCTGTTATGATATATCATTGTTGTCACAGAATTCTTCAAACTTTCTGTTATCAAATTCTCCTCCATAATCACTCTGAATTGAGGTGATTCAGTACCATTTTTATATTTTAATTATTTTGCAAAACTTCTCAAACACTTCAAACGCATCATCCTTATTTGATAAGAAATTAACCCTTGTAAATATAGAGTAATCATCTGTTAGAGTAAAATCATAATGTTTACCCCCAAAACTTTTAGTCCTAGTGGGAGTGAATAAATCCATATGCACAAGTTCAGGTGGTTGGCTAGTAGATACAATATTTTTAAGAGGAAAGTTACTTCTTACTTATTTACTTTTTAAACAAACCTCACAAACTTGAATGCTTTTGACTTTTAAGGCCGGCAGTCCTCTTACTAAGGCAGTCCTCTTACTAACTCATTTTTGGATACTTTTGATAGAATGCTTATAGTGGTATGTCCAAATCTTCTATGTCAGATAAATGGATCGTTTTCTAGAGTAACAAAACACTAAACACTTTGTGAGGACATGTCTTCTAGTTGAGCACAATATATATTCTAATTTCTAGAACCAACAAACACAATATTATCACTATAAATATCAACAATTTCACAATGAGATGCATAGAAAATGACTTTATGACCTTTGACGCATAGCTGACTAATACTCAATAGGTTATGTTTCAAACCATAAACAAAGAGGATGTTATCAATAGAGGTAGAGTCAGAATCACCAATTTTACAAATTCTAGTGACCTTTGCTATATTTTTATCTGCAAAGACAACATTACCTCCATCCTTTCTTTCAATATAGTTGAAGTGTGATATTTCACCTATCATGTGTCTTGAATAGCCACTAACAACTATCCATTGGTTCTCATTTGTCTCTGTTTTGAAATATATCTTCAGAAAGCATTATCTCATTTTAGGTACCTAAATTTTTCTAGGTCCTATCGGGTTAGTAGTTTGACCTTTCGGCCTCCAACCATACATTTGAGATAATTTCTTTTTACAAAAAATACAAGAATGACTAATGTGACCATGTTTACCACAGTAACTACATAGACCAGGTGAATAATAGTTGTTATGAATTTTTTGACTTAGCAGGTTCCTGTTATTTTGTCTATAGCTGCTGCTAGATATGAAAAAGAAGTTTTTATATGGCTTATTACGTTCATTGTATCCGGCCTTGTAAAAAAATTCATTTACCATTACAAAGAAATGCATCAAGATTCTTCCTTCCATTAATAAAATTTTCTAGATCATTTTTTAGAGATAAGATCCTTCTAACATTTTCCTCATTTTCATGTTCTAAGGTGGAAACTTTTTCTTTTGACTATCTTACCTTATCATAATCATTTCTAGCAGCGTACTCTCCAATTTAGCTACTCTTTCTTCATAATTTCTTTTTTCGAAATTTTTTTACTTATATTCAAACTTAAGAGACATATTCTTAGTCACCAAATTCTCATTTGCAAATTCCAATGATTAAATGTTACTCTTCAGAGATGTATAATTGCTCTTAGACTTCTTAACTTCTTTGAAATACTTCATTATCAACCTTTTGTATTGATCATATAATTCATGATATGCATGTTTAAACTCATCAAATTCAATATCAGAGTTAGAATAATATACCTCATCATCTCCTAGTTCAGTTATAAAGCAAATGTTGCTGACTTCTTCTGGCTCTTTTTCTACAAAATTTTCAAAATCCTCATCTAACCAAACTACAATCATCGCTTGCTTTCTGGATTTTATGTTCTCTTACTTGTCTTTTTGAAGAAGAGGACATTCTATTCTTGTGTGTCTATGCTTCTTATAGTGACAACATATGATTTAAATGTTTTATACATTGCTATTATTGTTGTTGCCTTTTAATAGGAAGCTATTACTTCCATCTTTCTTGTTTCCTTCATTTTCTTCATCAGCTTCTTTTTATAGCAAAGGGCATATTTTCTTACCATAAATTTGAACTCGTCATCTCCATCTATTTACAACTTAGTGTCACTTTCATCACCATTTGATTCGTCAATTGCTTTTAGTGCCATTCCTTTTTTGTGGGAGGTCCTTCATCTCACCTAAGCTCAGTTTCATAGATCATCAAATTTCCTCATAGCCAGTCGAGTGAAATAATGTCTAGTTCCTTTATCATTTCTAGACCTATCGCTTTAGGTCTCCATTCCTTTGGTAATGACCTCAAAATATTTGTTATGAGCTCGTCATTATGATATATCTTTCCTAAGTTCTTTAAGACCGGGATGATGTTGTTGAAGCATCTGAAGAATTAGTCTATAGTCTCCCCTGTTTCATACGAATAGTTTCATATTGACGCACGAAAAGAATTATTTTATAATTCTTTACCTCATTTGTTCTACAAATGTGACTTATAGTTTGTCCCACATTTCCTTTGTTGAAGAACAGTAGGATATTTTCTCATATTCTTCTAGAGATAATGCATAGAATAGAATAAGCACAATTGTTTCCATTAAAGTAAGGAGGCTTCGAGAGGGATTGTCCTTCAAGGCTGCTTAAGTTGTTTGCCATGATTTATCATGTATTGTAAAACACAATAAATATGAAACATGTCTCTAATACCAAATGATAAAGCAAACACACGGAAAAGGGGGTGAATTGTATGCAAAATAGTTTTGCAAGTTAATTTAATTCATATAATAAAAAAATCCTCGTTGACAAATAAAAATAGTAGGAGCTTGTTAAACGATAAAGCCTTTAAATGATAGGAGCCTATTAGGTGATAGGAGCCTTTTAAAGGATATGACCCTGGTTAAATGAAAGGAGCCTACTAAATGGTAACTCATATTAAAACAATTTAAAATAGAAGACACATGTTAAAACTGAAGGAGTATCTTATAAAAGTGAAGGAGTATCTTGATAAAAAGAACACATATAAAATATAATGAGGAAATTTAAAAGTTAAAAGAAAAGAGAGAAGGGCACAGTCAATTTATACTGGTTCAGCTTATAACCCAAACCTACTCCTAGTCCCCAAGTATCCAACTTGAGTGTTTCACTACAAAACCCAAATAGTAATTTGATGAGCCTCTTCAAGCTCATGAGTACATATTTTTCAAGGTTCTCCAACCTTCCAAACTAGAAGGGTATAACAAGCTTCTAAAAGCTCACAAAAGAATAAATTGTGGAATAGAAAGTAAGTTTTCAAATAACAATTTCTCTCTTGATAGAGTGATTTTACTTTCTAAGGAATAATAAGAATGATATGACTCTAGAAAAGATAGATATTGCTCAATTGTTTCGGAAGTCTGTGTATGCTTGTCACTTCACAAGTGTTGTTACTCTTCTTTAAACAGTCAATTTCTTTAACTAGTCGTTGCTTCATCTTAATTCTGAGTTGACTTTGGATTTTCAATATCATCTCTTCTAGAACAAAAATTTTTGGAACTAATTTTTCGAAAAGGTAATATTGTCCCAGATGTTAATAAGGAAAGTTTACTAAAAAGGTTGCTGCAAGGAAGTAATTTTCTTATGATTTTATTTCCCTTCAGAAAGAAATATCGTTATCTATATAAAGAAATAAAACCAATTTAAATTTTGAAATATTATATGGTTATCATCAAAATTGTTAAATATAAGTCTTGAGCTAACAATATCTTTTAGATAGGTTCATAATTATGGAACCAGTCTCCTTTAGAGATCATGCGAAAATAAGTTTTTAATCGAAGTGTCATACATCCAATAATGACTTCATACTTTTAATTATTGTTCTTACTTTATAGTAGAAAGCACTGCTATCATCTAAAGTATTTACAAAATTTCTTTGAAGATTGAAAATTTTCTTATGTAAAATCTAATAATTATTTTTTAAGTGACCTTTCTTACTATGATTGTAGCATTTTAAATTTTTCTTACTTCTTGATTTTGATTTATGATGATTTTGGCTCCAACTTTGGTTAAGTTTCGTTGATCACTCTTTCGTTAAGTTTTTTTGATTGCTCTTTTGTCACTATCAAGGCTTTAACTTGATGTGAACTGGAATGTCTATCTAATTTATTCTTGCACTAACCTTCTTCCTGCAAAATTAATGTAACTGTAATATTGTAAATAATTAGGTAGTTTATAAGACGATTATTAGTTAAGTTAATGATGAGTTGATCTTCTAAACCATGTATATTTTGAAATAGAAGTTCAAATGTTCATATGAATTTATTTTATAATTGAAAAATATAAGTTTAGAGAATACAGTTGTCAAATCATTAATGTACATGGTCACCAAAGTGGATTCTAACATTCAAAGAATGCAAAGTTTTCTCTAAGGAAAAATTTTATTATAGAGTGACCTAACCTTGTACAATTTTATGAGATAATCTTATATTTCTTTTTTCAAATTCTTTGGCATCTATGCTTCACAAAATTTCATAAGCGAAAGCTAGATAAAGATTTATAACAACGTTCACATCCATTTCATTTCATTTGGTGTCACCTATAAAGGCTATCGACCTTCTGCTAATCGTTTTAAGTCAATTATCCTTTGTGAGAATAATTTTCATCTTTAACTTATATAAATCATTTGAATTTCTCTATCTCTAAGTATTAATTTATAAATTAAAATTGATAAGATTGATATCCTTATGAATTCTAGTCTTAGATACTTGAATTAGTTTCTTTATACATAAAAATGAGGTTGCATAAGTATTTATAAGCAAATCAAACTAATTATAAACACATATTTTAAAATATTATTACACATTTTTATCTTTATTTAAATATTTTATAAATAATATTTAAAATCTTAATAATATCTAGATATAACTGATTCTGACCTTATTCATATCCTTGAAGGTCAGATAAAAAAGAATCCAAGGATTGCAATATCGGGTTAATCTCGGGTCATTTCACTTAATCGGATCCTAAGATGAATGGACCTAAGTTAAGCTATATATCATGCTATGCAAGCTAATTAGGAAAAGGGGGTTTTTGATCTTGGAAAACACTAACCGAACTAAATTGAATTGTAAAAAGTTTGTAAAATGTATTTTTGGATTTTTGGGAACAGAAAATGAAAAGATTAAAACAGGTGATCAAAAGTGATAGAATCCTCTTAAAATGAGCATTGGCTATCCTAGTCTAAAATTAATTTTTCTATGGAGTAGAGATCACTAAGCTTCAAAATGATAAACCTTAAAATACTCTTTAAGTTCAAGATCTTAATCAATAGGACTCCAGTTCTTAAGATCCCGTTAAGTGCGGCTTAATGTGTGTAGTAAGATCACCCAATATAATAGGTCAAATGAAATGTTAATCAACTCAATATCAAACAAAAGCATGCAAGATAAAAGAGAATTAAGAAGATCACAAATGACATATATGAGACTTCATATATTCAAACTCAAAGTTCTACATTAACCAATCCGACTACACATAATCCAAGATTTGATTAAACCAAATCAAGTAGTTTAACTACAAGTTACAAACCCTAGACTTAGGCATTCATAAATCATAGTTAAACTATGGATTAAGCTACTCCCCTTTTAAGAACATTGAACTCCAGCCATCGCTAAATCTTCAAGAGGAAGGAAATCGCCTAGCCACGCATTGCAATCAAAAGCCTCACAATTAGGAATGAACTCGGGCTAACCATAGTGGAAGTTGGAAATGAAAAATGGAACAGAAAAAAATGAGACAAATCTCTAAAGGAATCATGGGTGTCAAGGTAGTGGAATGATGAAGGTCATTTGATGGCCATGTTATTTTGTAACTTATCCTAAAATAGGTTTTCTTTTCAAAAATTGGATTATAGTAAGTGAAATTTTCGGAAATGGATCGAGTTTGCACTGATTCGAAGGTTCATCGTGGTGAAACACAGACTTCGTCATGGCGAACTTTGCCTGAAACTTATGTCTTCAATTTCTTTGTTCAATTTTCGGCTCTACGTCTTGAGGTTGCTACAATGAAAATAGTAATTTGTAATATAAATCAAGTGAGTGAAATTATTAACTAATTATGACAATTTGATCCTCAAATTATATTAATTCAAAACAAGCACTTTTAAGTCAAATTAAGCACAATATCTAACAAAAGGAGCTGAAAAGTATAACAAAAACCATGAAAATGTCACTAAAGAATATAAAAAACATAGGTTCAATAAAATTCTCCCACACTTAGACTTTGTACTCTTGGATAAAGCTTATGAAAGATTAAAGATATACATGTACAAAAGAAAATACTGACCACACATAAAAATGAGAGCAGAAAATCAGTAAAGCCACTTTCTCATAAATCAACCAAAGTCGATTGAGAAAACACTAAAAAGATAAATACTATAAGAATTTAATCCTAAGGATCAGGTAAAAGAGATTTCTCTCAAGGGAAACTGTTTAACGCTCAACTCACTTGTCTTGGGATAATTTCACTCTAAAATCCGCTTAGTCCATACTCTACCATAAGCTTGTGATAGTTCTACCTCTCCAGTATAAGAACCATAATTTTGCAAATCAAGAGAACTTTAAGGATTGTATTGATGGATGAAGGCCAAGTGAAATGGAAGGAATAAAAGAAAAAAGAGATGAGGAACATGCACTACAATTATTCTCGTCATCAAACAAGCATCAACTATTATAAAGAAAAGATTTAAAATTCTACCCTAGAAGCTTTTGTTTTTTCTTTTTTCTTTTATTTTTGGTACACAATCAGATTCTATAATTGAAAAAAATTGGTCAGGCAGACTCAAAATTCAAGGAGAAACAACATGGTTTTTTTTAAGATCAACTTGAACTTTAAAAAAAAATAGAGATAAAATATTTGCATCAATACGAAGACATGTGCATACACTCAAAAAGATGGCTCCAGGGGCTAACAATGGTTAAACGTTTGGGCTTGTGTTTGGATTAAGGGCTTTGAAATAAATGCCTCAATCATATTCACAAAATTTTAGATCATAAAGCCTTGATTAAGAATTACAACAAGTTCTCGAGAGATATAAAATTAAGCAGATACACACAAATGAAAGAATTGATGCTAAAATATCCTTCAAATAAGGTTAGTATCTCAATTAAGCGATCTCAAGTTTTAAAAAAACAAATAGCACCGCTTTTTAGCATACTCTCATTTACCTCTCTTTGAAAACATTGAAAAGGGAATTAGCCAAAATCAACTATCATTTTAAAACATGGATGATTTTCCAAAACCATATGTAACACTTTAAAATTTTCAAAAAAATTCATCACAGGAGTATTAAGAATCTAATTTGGAAGAATTGTTGAACTGAGGGAATAAAAACATTTTTAGCTAAGAAAAGATGAAGAGTCATTGCCGCGGCGACCACAAGTTTGCCACAACGAAGTATTTTCAAGAAGAGTTTCGCCGTGGCAAAACTAGTGATGGCCACAGCGAAAGGTGGCAGAAATGCGAAAGATGGCATAAAATGACATATAAGTGAAAATTCACCTCAAACCAAGTTAACAAGTGTAAACAGATAAATAACCAAAATTGATGCATGAAGAAGCTGCTTTGTTGAATTCAAAAAGATAGGCATTCTTCCCCCCCACTTGAACATAAGATTGTCCTCAATGTTAAACAAGCAAAGATAAAGCACAAAGGAAGAAACCACAAAGGGAAATTTAACACAACAAAAAGACGGCAAGAGACAGAACTAGAAGGAAAGTTTATTGAATCAAAAAACTGTTAATCAAGCTAAAAACTATGCTATTACCCTACAGGGTTATTTCTCCCCCACACTTACTTAACAAACTAATGCACCAATATATGTCACAAGCAATCACAGGGTATAAGTAAGTAAACAAGTGAAGGAAAGAAACAACCTGACATTCATGGAGGCTTTTGGTTCTTATGATAGAGCTTCAATAGATAGCCATTCACCTTAAGCTTGGCTCCAGTCTCTTTATGTAGAACCTCCACCATGCCAAAGTTGTGTACCTATTTTGTGTTTTGATAAGTCATAGACAGTGATTGCAAGTGAATATAGGGATCCTCTCCTCTTAAACCATAAAATTTAGGAAGAGAGTTAATAAGCAATCCTTTAACCTCACTTAGCTGCAAATTAACAAACGTCAACCTAGAGAACCAATAGCTTGGTTTCTAGAAAATGGCACCATTAGATTCAAACCTTGTTCGTTTCCTTGGAGGTCAAATCAAAAGTAGTCCAAGGATTGCAATATCAGGTGCAACCTTGGGTTGTTTCACTTAATCGGAACCTAAAATAAATGAACCTAAGTTAACCTATATGTTATGCTATGCAAGCTAATTGGGAAAAGGAGGTTTTTGATCTTTGAAAACACTAACCGAACTAAATTGAATTGTAAAAAGTTTGTAAAATGTATTTTTGGATTTTTGGGAATAGAAAATGAAATGATTAAAACAAGTGATCAAAAGTGATAGATTCCTCTTGAAAATGAGCTTTGGCCATCCTAGTCTAAATTTGATTTTTCTATGGAGTAAAGATCACTAAGCTTCAAAATGATAAACCTTAAAGTACTCTTTAAGTCCAAGATCTTAATCAATGGGATTCCATTTCTTAAGATCCTGTTAAGTGTGACTTAGTGTGTGTAGTAGGATCACCTAATGCAATAGGTCAAATGAAATGTTAATCAACTCAATATCAAACACAAGCATGCAAGATAGAAGAGAATCAAGAAGATCACAAATGATATATATGAGAAGTCATATATTCAAACTCAAAGTTCTACGTCAAACAATCCGACTACACATAATCCAACATTTGATTTAACTATAATCAAGTATGTTGGCTTCCAAATTTTTTTCTCTAGTTACGTATGATTTAAATGAATTAAGTGGTTTTGATAAATTTAATTTTTCGAGTTATTATTATGTCAAAGATAGTAGGATTTATTTCATGGGTTAATGGAATTAAAGTAGTAAGGTAATAAGGATGTTCAAAGGTATCTTTGGAAAATCACTTAAGGTTAAAAGAACAAAAACTTCTAAGGAAGGGTAAAATGGAGTATTTGGGCTCGTTAAGGGTAAAAAGGGGAAGAAGAATATGTTTTCTTGCTTGTTAAGAAGATAAAAATTAAATTGAAGGGAGAGAAGAGTGAAAAATGAAAATAAGAGAGAAGAAGAGAGGTTTCGGAGAAAGAGACAAAAGAAGAGAAGCCAAGCTAAGGTTCATCATTTCTTAGTTTTTAAGAGAGATTTTGAGGTTGTTCAAGAAGGGAAAAAGGTAGAGGAAGAGAAGGGCTTCCATTTGAGCAAAAGATCTCTTCATTTGGTGAAGAATCAAGGTAAGATCATTTTGAACCTTTTGGATTTTTAGAAGGATTTTAGTTTATGGAGTTTAGAACATGCATAGGTTTAAGTATTCAAGAATCAATTTTAGTGAATTTGCATCATGGGATTTTCAATTAGATTCCAATTGAATAGGGTTTTGCCATTGAAGAAGGGGATCAAGAGAGACAAGAAGAGCAAGAGTAGAGGCAATTTAAGCAAGGAAATCAAGATGGGTTACATGTTTATAATTGAGTAATGGGCATTAATGCTTTTCCAAATCAACAAAATAAAATGATTTCAATTACTTCATAAATGTTGCTTTTAATGCTATTGACTGATTTGAGAAATTGCTACATGTTGGTGTATGAATTTTTATCATAAAATGGACAATGGCTTTGAAATATTTATGTTATGCCTTAAAAAATGTCATGCAATTTTGTATAAATGAAAAGAACATGAAAGTATGAGCATATGATGAAATGATTTGAGCATGAATATGTGCTTTTTGTTTAGGAAAGAAAGGAATCTGTTTCGTTAGTAACGTGCACGTTGACCTATAGCCTTCTCCTGGATGCCTGCTTGAGGCCATGAGATCATGAGAATTCGAACTCGTTTTATTTACGGTGTAAACTTCGGTTTCTCCATTTTCTTCCACGGAACTCTTGCACCATGTGATTGTGCATTGTATCTTTGAATTACCAAGTATGTTACATAATATCAGTGTTCTGCATTGATGGTTAAATGTATATGTTATGTTGATGAGTTGATATTTTTAACTATAAGTTTTAAGCTAGAATTGTGAATTTGACTGAGAATTTGCGAACGAAGCGTTTTATCAATTCATTATGATTTTTAAACAACTAATGAACATTTCAATGATTTTGCTTATTTTTGTTATAAACTTGTTACCCATGAGCTTTCAAGCTCAACCCCATTCCTTCCATCTTCGGGTGATGAGAATGAGATCGAGTAACCAAGAGTCGAGGTATCATACTACTTTTGCAATGTGTTTGTAAACTAAGTTAAATTTAGTAAAAGCAAGACTTTAGACTACAGCGCCCCCTTACCTAGGGATATGCACCGGGGTGCCCGAAGGTCATCCCGACACATACCTTAGGATAAGGTCACGTTACGTTCAATCACTACACTCTCTTCTTATGGCATGGTATCATAAATCACTTATAAAGCATCATAAAAAAAACACAATAGTTTAAAACCAACTTTTTCTCTTTTCATTTCATAAAACTTGATTGTCTACATTGTGACTTTCAACAATTTCCATATATACATCATCAAAACCTAAAACAATAGTACTACATGAATGAGGAAAATATGTACAATCTAACTAATCTATCCAAAAATCCCAACTGACTGACTTTTGAGCCATGACTTCTCTTGCCAGTCACAATTTACACGGTTGGTAGAGCCTCTCAGTAGCTAGAGTCATCTCTCAGTCCTGAAAAGACAACGTTGCAATTTTGGTGAGTTTTATGAACTCAATGAGGTAACCATCATCGATGATTCCCTCAATTCATGAAACACATCATTTCACATAACATATAATCACATTGTTGCATATTTGATCACATTTCACATTTTCACTTAAGCATAGACAAATTATGCATGTCAATCAATCAAACATACATAACCAAATGCATATTAAATGATCATGAGACTCTTTTTCAATTGTTACGTTATTGTGACCAACTGCCTGAACTGTCCCGTATCCATTTTGGATACCAGATACATTAATAATTTTCCCTTATCTGATGAGAATACGGGGCTTATTAAACGTTGAGCTTGAGGCTCTGAATCACTTATAAGCTCAAGGCTCATTTTTACTCGTTGAGCTTTAAGCCCTGATCATTTGCTACTCTAGTCATAACTTCCATTATCTGATTATGCATTCATGATTGGAATGCATGTAACACAATCAATCACATTATATAGCAC
>JANSVA010000008.1:11505737-11519380 GCA_025504915.1 Erythroxylum reticulatum | reverse complement strand
GAGAGAAGAAGAGAGGTTTCAGTGAAAGAGAGAAAAGAAGAGAAGACAAGCTAGGGTTCATCATTTCTTGGTTTTTAAGATAGATTTTAAGGTTGTTCAAGAAGGGAAAACGGTAGAGGAAGAGAAGAGCTTCCATTTGAGCCAAAGATCTCTTCATTTGGTGAAGAATCCAGATAAGATCATTTTGAACTTTTTGGATTTTTGGAAGGATTTTAGTTTATAAAGTTTAGAAAATGCATAGGTTGAAGTATTCTAAAATCAATTTTAGTGATTTTGCATTGTGAGATCTTCAATTGGATTCCTATTGAATGGGGTTTTTCCATTGAAAAAGGGGATCAAAAGAGGCAAGAGGAGCAAGAGAAGAGGGATTTTGAGCAAGTCTTTAAGCAAGGAAATCAAGGTGGGTTACATGTTTATAATTGAGTAATGAGCCATTACTGGTTTTCCAAATCAAGAAAATAAAATGATTTCAATTACTTCATAAATGTTGTTTTTAATGCTTTTGAGTGATTTGAGAAATTGCTACATGTTGGTGTATGGATTTTGATGATGAAATGGAAAATGGTTTTGAAATATTTATGTTATACCTTTAAAAATGTCATGGAAATTTTGTATAATTGAAAAGAATATGAAAGTGTGAGCATATGATGAAATAATTTCAGCATAAATATGTGCTTTTGTTTGGCAAGAGAGGAACTCATTTTGTTAGTCACATGCACATTGACTTATAGCCTTCTCTTGGCTGTCCGCATGAGGTTACGAGATCCTAAGAATTCGGACCCATTTTTTTCATGATGTAAACTTTGTTTTCTCTATTTTGTTCCACGGAACTCTCGATCCATTTGATTGTTCATTTCATCTTTGAATTGTCAGGTATGTTGCATAATTTGAGTGTTCAGCATTGATGGTTAAATGTATATGCTATGTTGATGTGATGATATTTTTAACTAGGAGTTTTGAGCTAGAATTATGAATTTGACTGAGAATTTGAGAAAGAAGCGTTTTATGAATTCATTATGATTTTTATACAACAAATGAACATTTCAATGATTTTGCTTATTCTTCGTTATAAACTTGTTACCTACGAGCTTTCAAGCTCACCCCCATTCCTTCCCATGTTCAGATGATGAGAATGAGATTGAGTAACCAAGAGTCGAGGTATCATACTACTTTTGCAATGTTTTTGTAAATTATGTTAGATTTAGTAAAAGCAAGACTTTAGATACATTTCGATAGTTATTAGGTTTTGTATCTTTTTTATTTTGGATTTTGATACCAATATTATAATATGGCTTGGAATGCCATTAAAGCTTTGTAAACTCTTATCCTTGGTATTAATGAAATATGAATTGTGTATGGATGATGTGAGTTGAAATTAGATATACTTGAAGAAGTTACTAACTTAAGTTGATGATTTTTGAACATGAATTGTTGTTGTATATATATATATATACATAAGTGAGATTTTATGGAAAAGAAAATAGGAATTATGAATGATGAGATTTAGTTGAATGGATAAGAATGATGTTGCATTAGAGGAAGCGAATTTGGGAAAATTTTCAAGTCTTTTGTAAGAGTAAATTTGTGTTCTAACTTCTGGGGAAAAACTGTATTGATCTAGACTAAATTAGACAAAGTTGTATGATAGAAAGTTGTAGCTTATCTTTCTAGCTTTTCAAAGATATATAGTATGAAATTTTTGGATATTGAAATTGAGAGTTATTTCCATTACAAGTTGGAGACAATTTGGAAAGTGTGGTTAGTGTTTTAGAACTTTAAATGATATGAAGAAGACCCTATAGAAACCCTATCGTCTAGTTTAGTCTTAGACTAAAGCCTATCATCTGGTTCAGTCTTAGACTGAAGCCTTTCATTTGACCTTTCGTCTGAAGCCTTTCGTTTGACCTTTTATTTGAAGCCTTTCGTTTGACCTTTCATCTGACCTTCATCTAACCTTCAGTGTTTTCATGAAAGTTATAGATCTAGAAGTCCTCTTCAAAACTGTCCTAAGATGACCTTAATCTGATATCTCTAGTGAATGTTGTGTGAATCGTCCCAAAATAGTTTCAATATGATTGAGGATAAAACTATGCTTAATTCTTATGGCCATAACTGCATCATCTAACCTCCAAATGAGATGATTCTTATTTCTAAACAATCTAAAGACCAAAGAGCTACAAATTATCTGAAGGAATCAAATTTTAATTCAGTTCTTAAGACTTTCAATTTTTGGATAGAAGTTGGGTATAGTGTACTGTTTCAGTTTAATAACAGTCTGAAAATGTTTGGGCCCTAACTTTCAAATTTCTAAACCAAATTGAATGATTTTTGTGTCATTAGAAGCTTAACATAATGGGGAACAAATGTTCTGAAGAAGTCCAATTGTAATTCTGGTTTGAGGTTTCCCAAATTTATCCTGAAGTTGGAGAAATGTGTTTGCTCACGTTTTATGACTCCGAATATTGGGCTCCAGAAGCGGGGTCCAACAAAGTAGCTTGTTATCGAATCGAGATACAGTAAGTGAAATTTCCAAAAATAGTTCAAGTTTACACTGATTCAAAAGTTTACCATGCGAAATATAGACTTCATCACGATGATTTTGAATGGTTTCGCCGCAGCGAAACATTGAATTCATCGCAGTAAACTTTTCCCAAAACTTGTGACTTCAATTTCTTTATTCCACTTTTGGCTCTCCATCTTAAGGTTGCTACAATGAAAATAGTAATTTGTAATATCAATTGTCATATAAATCAAATGAGTGCAATTAACTAATTATGACAATTTGATCCTCAAATTACATTAATTCAAAATAGGCACTTTTAAGTCAAATTAAGCAAAATATCTAACAAAAGGAGCCAAAAAGTATAACAAAAACCATGAAAATGTTACTAATTAATATAGAAAACTTCGGTTTAATCAATATTAATAAAGATAATAGCATAATATAAACTTTTAGCGACTCTATTACATTTGGAAATAGGAAGAATTCAGTAGGACAATAGAGTTGTGATGTCAATCTCTATTCAATTATTCATAGAAAGAGTTTAGTAGGCAATAGAGTCTGAATTTCTATCCGTATAGGTGCCCTTAGTTCATAATTTAAGACAAGTCTTACTTATAACTGTTATGTTTACATTTGTTTAGCGGATTAAAGTGTGTAGTTGCATGATATTTAGGTAAGAGTCGACTTAACCTGAGCTACTTCGATTTCTTAACGTCCTAGGTATCTACATGCACAATGTACTGAACATATCTTTATTTGCATTTTTCTTATGTACACAGGGCATTGTTTTAAGAAGGACTCTTATTAGAAGAATAATTGATATGACAAGCCTCTTGTTTTCAAAATTTCAACTTTTACATCTTTTTCTTGAGAATTTAAAATTTTCATTAATGAATGCTAGAGATTACATGAAAACAAGAGTTAATACCAAATTGAGATAAACCCAATTATACTACTAAATTCAGTAGAAAGAATAAAACGACATTCACTAAGACATATATGACGACGTTCAACTCCAAGATACAATACTTTACATTTAGCAAAGACATCTTGCAAATCGGGAATAATGACTTAGGGCTTTTATCGTTTCTTCAATCCCTTTCTTGATTAGGGTAAGGAAGATCATACAATTAGTGTGCGACGACGATTTGTACCCTCTTTTCTTCAATTAGGTAAGTCACTCTAGAAGCCTTCTCATCTTTAGGAAGTTTCACAATCAGGGTTTGACCTCTTGTGTTCCATCCATTCAGATCTTGCAATGTAAGAGGGGGGAGGCTTTTTGGGGCTACCAATGAGGGGATCTAGCTCAGGTAAGTGTATTCCATTTTATTGTGACCAATTTTTGGTTTAATCTTGTTTTCCTTTCTGACAACCTTTGTTGAGGATTCATAGAGGGTTTTTACTTAGAATGGTAAGGATCTGTCTAGTCGATTCACCTCTCATCTTCTCACCCTCTGTACTTTAACCAAAATCTCATCATTGGTAACATGCTATTTCGATCTCTTCTATTATTAAAGGCATGTCAAATATAAGATTTAACTAATTCATACCTGGTTTCCTTGTATGGCATCAAACTATCCAGATATGGTGAATCCACAACCATTATTCAACCTAGTGAAAGAATATTCTGGGTAACTTCATTCTGTAGTTATTTCTAGATCTTGAATGTTGTTGTTCCTTCTAGTTGTGTAGATTAAGTTGCTATATTATCTTGATTGCTTTATCTGCTAGTGATAGGGATAAGACGAGGCATTGATTACCCTATTTCCAAATCCGAGAAAAGTACATAACACAGGTATATCTATATTGATCATCTCCCCCAATTCCTTTGATATGCGATAAGTAGTCTATTGGTGTAGTTCTAGGAATTGTTAAGTAGAGAATTTGGTTACATTTTTTACTGTGGATAGAGTAACTAGTTTATAGGACCTGAACTAGCTATTACATATTCTTTACTCTCTAGGCTAAAGCAATTCTCCTACTGTAGTGGAGGTTTAACTGATTGAGTATTAGTTCCTCTCTTATGTTGTTAGTAATGAGATCTAATAGATAACTTATCGAAGTAGATTAGTCCTTAAACCTTCTACTGCTCCTTTCTTTCCACATAACCTGAAAACAAATAACCATAGAGAGTAGAACAATAACCTTGTAAAATTTTGAGTAGTTCAATTTAGGAATTTCCTTTATGATCTCTGTGAGTCTATCATAGTTGAGATCAAGGGCACATAGCCTGGAGATTTTTGCTCATATTCCTTTAGAGAAATTACAACCAAAGAAGAGTTGCTCCCTATTTTCATCCTCTAGGTTACATAGAATATATAACTTAGGGGATGATAGGAATTTTAGCCTATCTAGAGTACTTAGCCTATCCCACATTGCTAGCCAGAGTTAAAAGCTGTCATTAGGTCTAAGAACCTTATTCCAGATCACCTTGTCCCATCCCATACAGATTATAGGTCTTTACCTCAACTTTTTGACTTTCTTAACCTCAATCCCCGAAATAGGGATACCTTTCCACAAGTAAGCATCTTCCCCCTAAGACTTGTGAATAGGGGAATATTCAGAAGTAGAGCCTCACCTAAGGATAGAGTCCGGTTCCCATTTCTTATTACATCTTTGAGTCTAGTGTCCTTTGGGAATCTATTCAATAGAGTTTTTGCGGTCTAGTTTTGTATTAAAGGATTATTCCCTATCCAGTTGTCAAACTAGAAGGAGATTGTCTCCTGTCCCTATCTTGCATGTAATTTGTAGATATATCTCCTCCTTTATCTTAAGAAGCTAGTTAAAGAAGCAAGTGTTGCTGAATTTAGGTTATAGAGCCTAAAGACTCCTTCCTTTCATTAAGTAGGAATGAATCCACTTAATCCACATAGATTGTTTATCACTCATGATTCTCCAAATTCTTTTAGACATTAGAATTCTATTTTTAGTAAAGATGGACTCTAGTCCTAATCCCCCTTCATCTTTCAGTTGACAGATTGTCTTCTAATTTACCTTAGTTATTCCTCTCTCTCCATTCATTTTCCCCCATAGAAACTACTTCATTAGTTTTTGTACTATCTTGATCAGTCCTTTTGAAAAGAATATGTAAGAACACCAATAGGTACTCATAGACATAATAACCAACATCAGTAGTTGAAGTTTCCCTCTATAAGATAGTGATTTATTAGTCTATAACCCCAATTTCTTCTAGATTTTTTCTATCAAAGGAACATATTCACAAAATCTTAGCCTCCTTGATGAGATGGGAATTCCCAGATAGTGAATAGGGGAGTCTTAATTTCCATCCCTGTAGCTTGAGCTAAAGTATCTGAGCTATGAGAAGCACTTTTGGAGAGTATGATAAATCTCTTATGTTAATTGATATTTAAGCCTGACATTTCCTTGAACGAATTTAGAGTTTACAATAAAAGGTTAATTGAGTATACATTTGCTTTGCTTAGGAGGACAAGGTCATCTAGAAAACACAAACTAGGTAGCGAAACTTCCTTACACTTGGAGTGGAATTTGAATTTAGGATCATTAGAAGTTTTGGGCTTCAACAGTTGAGTGAGGACTTCCATACAAATGAAGAATAAGTAGGGGGATAGAGGGTCCCCTTGCTAATTTCTTTCTTTTTATTAAACACTTCTATAGGGCTCCCATTAATCAATATCTTATAAGAAATAACAGTAATGCACTGTTGAATCCACTTAACAAAAGTTAAGGGAAAATTCATTATCTCCAAGGTTGTTAGTAGAAATCCCCAACTGACACTATCAAAAGCTTTCCGTAAATCCACTTTTATAATGAAATTATGAGGGCTTCTTCTGCAGTTATAGCCTTTTAACAGCTCCTGAATGATAAGAATGTTGTCCCTAATGTGTCTATCTACCACAAAAGCTCCTTGATTCTCATTGATGAGATATTTAAGTACCTCCTTCAGCCCATTTTCCAAAATCTTGGCAATGATTTTTTATAGTACATTAGTACATGAAATAGGCCTATAGTCATTCCAAGTTCCTCGGTTAGAGTTTTTAGGGACTAGATATAAAAAAGTCTTGTTTATTTCCTTTAGTAAAACCCCTTTTAAGAAGAACTCCTGAACTACCTCCTTAGCTATTCCCCCTAATATATTCCACGTTTTCTGATAGAAAAAACCATTCAATCCATTCTGACCTAAAGCTTTAGAACCATTCATGCTGAAGTTCACATTACCAATCTCCTGATCTGTAATAGGTCTTATTAAGCAATTTGCTTCATGATTAGGAATTCTAGAAGTTACAAAATGTGTAAGGTCATAATCCACCTATGATGTGTGTGTTTCCGATCCAATTAGTTTGCTAAAGTACTCCAAAGCTTCCTTATCTAATTCATCTTATCCAAAAATATCCACACCTGCTTCTGTTGTAATGGAGAAAATTCTGTTAATGTTCTTTCGAGCTAGCAAAGAGTTGAAAAAGAACTTAGAGCATCTGCTTACCTCTTTTAGCCAATTTATCCTAGATCTCTACTTCAGTAAGAAACATTGGTTATCCACTACTTGTAAATAATTTTTACGGGCTTCCTTCTCTACTATGGCTAGTGCTCTAGCCAAAGGTTTCTCTGCCAGTGCTTTTTGAATAGAGGAAATTTTTTCCTTTGAAATGTCAATCTCCTTATTAATATTCTACCTTCTCTTACTATTAAGAATCTTCAACTCCTGTTTAATAGCCTTTAGCTTTTGGATACAAATGAACTATCTAGTCCCACAATAGTCATGCTCCAAATCCTTATTTATTGCTTCTTGAAACCTGTCCATGTTGACCAAAAATTGTTGAATCTGAAAGGATGATATATTCTAGAGATGGTGAATAGATTGTCTATTTCTATAGGAGTATGATATGAGATTCCAGGGTCTAGGTAATTCACAAAACTTCTTTGAAAAAAATGTAGCCAATCTGTATTAACCATAGCTCTGTCTAGTTTTTTCTGATGTGCCAATTTGAGCATAGTTTGTTTGTCCAAGTAAACTTATCTTAGGTCAGTAAGTTCCACCTCCTGCATACATTCGAACATATCAGGGAATAGTTAAGAAGGTTACAATTTCCTTCAGCTTCTGATCTGAGTAAAGTAATATTAAAATCCCTGTTTACAACCTAAGGGGAATTCACAGAAGCCTTGATCCTTCTGAGGAAACTTCAGAGTTCAGTTTGGAAATCAGTGTTGAATCTATAAACAAAGTAGTTAGTATCCAAGAGTTTTCCTCTTTGAAATAAATCTTAGAATGGATGTGCTGATGATTAGAATCCAGAACCTCTAAATCCAGGTGGTCCCCATCATAAGCTATTATAATCCTTTCATATAGATGACTTTGATGATTTGTAATGAATTGCCATTTGCTACCTAGGCAAGCCAATTTATTTAGATACGCTGCTCTAATTTTATTCTCCAACATACAAAAAACCCAAGACTTCTCCCTGAGCACAAAATCCTTTAAAGCATTTAGCTTTGAAGGATTATTTATTCCACGCACGTTCCATACTATTAAAGTCATAATCAAATAGCTTTCCCTTTGGAGCTCTCTCTATTGCTCCTACTACTTTTCCTAGAGGTTACCTACTCAAATTGCTCCTTAGGATTGCTACCATTATGCACATCAGTCTGGATTGGCTTTGCTGATTCTGTTGCACATCTAAGGATTCCTTATTATGGCTTGCTTCCTTAAATTCCTGAACTTTCCCAGCTTCTGGTTGATTGTGCAGAGCTTCTGTATTCTAAACAAAATCAGTTTTATGCCACTTCAGACTGTCCTCCCTTTCTTTGGGGGAGACATTCACTATCTAAGATATATCTTGCTTTTCTGCCACTTATTTAGCCTCCTCATTTCCATTGGTTTCTTCTAGAATTTTTTATTCTATTCCCATCAATTCCCAATAGTCACCTTTTGAAAAAACCCTATCCGTCGATTTCCATGCTTTGCCTTGAGCTTTAAGTGATGGTTTCCATTGGTATGTCACCAAGACTTTATCTTCGCTATGAGAGTTTACATCTGCTAACCTTAAAATGGGGATACTATTCTTCATTTCCTTTGATATATCCATGTTCACACATAATCTAGCAAATCCAACTGTCTTCCTTAGGACAATATTCTCATTAATGCATATAGGTTTCCCTAAATAGCTTGCAAGCATGCTCAGTCCCTTTGTAGTCTAATATTCTAAAGTGATATTGTGAATATTCACCAATAGGGGTATGTTCTTTATTATGATTCTTTTAAGTTCCAACCTCGGTTGCCATTTTTGAATAAAAATTGAAGACTGACAGATATGCTAGGGGCCCTCTTCTATTATCTATTGAGCTTTCTATTTGGAAGAAAAGGTAAAAATTATGTTATCATCTTCAGTGAGCATAACCTTCATTAGACCTCTTCCTTTCCAGTTTCTCAATACCCAAGCCTATATAATCAGAAATGCAGGTCTTTTTTTCATAAAGAATCCCATAAGTGTAGCTTCCTAAGTTTTGACTCATTGCTACAAAACATCTAGACTAGGAGCCACCATTATCTTGCCATCAACCTCTACTGGAGGGTTGAATTCTAAGGAGGTGTCAGAACTATCTCCAACCACTTGTTTCCAGGTTTTCCTATGTTCTTTAGTTGTCTCTGCCTCAGTAGGAGTAAGAGTAGGATTTAATCCATTTGGAAAGACAATTGTAACAGGGATGGAGATAAAAGTAGAAAATGATGGCGAAGAGGGGGTTGGTGCAGAAGGTTTAGAAGAGGAGGAAAAGGTGGAGATTATGGTTAAGGTTAGGGTTAGGATTAGGATTTGCGGTTTGTTTAAGGGTAGTAAGTAGAGCTAGACATTGTTTGTCCATCGTGTAATTTCTATTTTTTCAAATTTTGCAGGTTTGAAGAAAAGATTTGAGGTGTAACAACCACGACTTCTGCTATGTTGCTAAGTGGAAGGGATGATATGGCAATGGTGAGCGAGTAAGGGTGGTGAAATGTCTGATAGAGTGGGAACTGTGGTAAAGATTTGGTTTATTGTAATTTTGGATCTGAGGCCTAGGGTTTGAGCTAAGCTTTCTGAGTATGTTTGCTTTTATGGAGTTGTCTAGGGAAGGTAATGTCGATTGTAGGGGAAGGGGGTTGCGGGAAGGGGAGTGTTGGCTGAGGTCAAGTGGTAGTGGGTTCACGGCAAAGGGGAGGTAGGATGCATTGGGATTAATTCTTCTATTCATTATGATTTTGGAAATTTGTAGATATCTTTTGGTATCCAGCTTGTTGATCTATTTGGTTTTTCTTGTTTCTTCGAAGCTTGAGAGGTCAATGGTTGCAGATACTGAAACTGAAACGAGCGTAGAGAGCACCGCATGAACAAGCTCCGGCAAGTATCTTTGTAAAACTCAGGTGTTTGAGAATTGCTTCTTTTAATCACACAACTTAGACCATGGATTGTACTTAAACTTGTGTTCTTTATTCAGCAACTTGTACTTGCATTGCTCCGATTTAGCAGGCTCGCATAAATTTGAGGAAATTAGATACGTGAATAAAGAATTGGTTGGCATTGGCAATGCATGATTCAATTAGGGATCATTTATGATTCATTCAGCAATGTACTACTTGCGATAGTAAACAAATTGAGTTAGCTATACAAAGTCGTTTTCAATTCTTTTTCTAAATTGGAAAGTATAAAGGATTCTCGAAGATTTTCCTTCATATTCGATGGATTCTTTCGAGTTTAAAGGATCAAATAGTTGCTAATATTGAAGAAATAATTGCTGGATGGACTTTCCTTCCACAGTGCATTAGGTATATCTTTCATCTCTTATTTATCCAATGAGGAAGAGTTTCACTTCAGCTTTTACTTAAAATTATTTTCCGCACTGCAAGAATGGCCAGATGTATAATGATCCACAATTTTATTTCTTTACTGACAAGACGAATTCGGAGTTTGGTGCCAATGTATTTTTTTTCCTGTTTTTATGAAGTTCAAGCCTCTAATGATCTTCATGTCTTGTAGTTGTCATTCTTTTCATTTCAAAATCATTTCTCTTTACGTCAAAATGTTCCAACCAAACAAGGGTATGGAATTATGATTTCTTAGATTATGTCCTGGAATTCTACACTTGTATACTTGCGCCATGGAGCTTACCAACAGTTGATTGGATTCAGTGTGATAAAAGAAAAATGAACTCAATTCTTTTGTTCCTAACAATCCATTTTGTGTACTTTCATCTAACAGGTGGTTGCATGTCTGCTTGACATCAAAGCATGTTGCAGCAGATGGAGTTGGCAGTTAAAAAAGAAGATGTCAAATCTGAAGGTGAGATACTATTAGTGTGGAATTGGTCCACCAATACATGAAGAAATGGAACGAAAATCCAAAATCTCCGTACGTATGAATCTCAAATCAATAAATTGTAACTTCTAGACCCTAATTATAATACTAGCAGTTGGTCTAACAAACCAATCACCCAGTTTTAAACCCTATCACTCTATTATATTCTTTCACTTGAGCCTAAAATGTGGCCATAGATTTGAACTCTCTCTCTTCTGTCAAAGTTGGCTACTTCAGGCAAAAATGAGAGCCACAAAAATGGGAGAGCAATTGGCACCTTTCAAATCCAAAATCTTCTATTAGTTAAAAGAGATTAAAAAGAGAAATGAGATAAGGATGTACGAGTATTGGAGCCACTAAACTTACGAAGACGTTTAGAAGATTAAAAAAAAACAGAGACTAAAATCATGAACACGCTGCAGAGATCATCAGTTTCATTTCGCAGGCAGGGGTCTTCTGGTCGAGTATGGGAAAATATGCAGATCGACTCAAGGAGGGGACGGGTTGTTGGTACGTCAGCAACCACTCAATTCGGCGGAGCTCATGACGGTCCGGGCAGCTGTAGGAGGGACGAGTTGTATAATGGCGACATGTATGAGAGTAGCGGAGCAAGGGAGACCGGTTATTCTCGTTCCGCATCTTCAACTCCTTCTAAACCACAGAATAAGGGTCAAAAAGGCTGTATATTTTCATTTCTCGGCAGCTGTATGAGGCCTTCTTGAGCCCAGTAGTTTCTTTTGCTTTTTGCAATTGTGTTCTCTTTCCTTTCCTAGCTTATACTTATAAATTCTGACAGCATTTTTGTTTCGGCTCTTGTTTTCTATTTGATATTGGAATTATTCATAAACAAATTCACAATTTAGTTCTTAGTCTGAATGCCATCAGCATGCCACTCCATATTTCAGGATGTCCTAGCAATTTTATCCATCTTTATATTTATATATGAAAGGGTGGATTGGATCAAAAGCAATTAATTCATTTTCCGAGGTCACGGAAAGGGGAGAATAGAAACCCATCGTTTAGGTTTCATATTAAAGCTGAAAAAGAAAAGTGATCGAATCCACCATCTACCACATGGTAGTTTTTATTCGTGTCTAACAAGTTATTGATATCGATAAAGGGCGGAGCTAGTCAGGATTCATTAGAGGGTTCTATCCTTATTTCTTTCCTTCAAAGTCATCATTCTACTCCCAGCATTCCGATAAACTCCCTAGCGGTTATAAATAAAACCTGGCACGGCAACAATTGCCAATAGTTGTCCAAGTGCAGTCTTTCGGAGGAGGATGAGTTGTATGGAGAAGCTTCCATTTTCAAGAATAAACGCATCATGCTCCTACCATATTTAATTTTTTTAATGGTTTTTCCTTTTATAAAACGACATTTAAGCTTGGAACATAACGGATTGGAGAAAATCTGTAACATACATTGGTTAAGGCATCACCTTCTTTTTCTTTTTCACATCGCACATAATAATGTAACTTGTAACGGAGAAATGCATCAACTAAGGGCTCAAACATAGCTAAGAGTTGAAGCAGATAAATCGACCATAAGTTTTTCTCAAACATTCCAACGCCTTAAATGCAACAACAAGAAACAACTTACCACCAACAAGGTAATGAGAGAAAAGCACACGAACAGAAGCATATAGAGACTCGCATAAAGCCAAGTAATTATAGTTATTACCTTTGTCTGTTCCAAGTTAAAACTCGAGAGTCTCACGTTTGCCATCAGAAAAGGGGTGATTTCTTGAAAAATAATACACATTATTTTCTTCAAACAAAATAATGTAAGGTGCCTAAGTTCAATATACTTGCAACTCTTATTGTTACTTTCAGGTTGGAACCCTCAAGTCTCATCGAGTAAACATCGCCCCAGAGATAAATAATGCTGGAAATAAAACTATAAGGATAACTAGTTAACCATAAAAGCTTGAATCCCCAGAATTCAAAGCGAAAAGAAAAAGATTTGCCTTTATTATTCGTATAATCATTCCTGAATAGAGCCCATGGACATGGTCAATTTCAAACTTTTGTATCGGAGTAGCGAACCTTCTTCCTTCACTCCCATTTCTCGTTACAACTGCACACTCAAGTCAGTATTTGCACAACTATATGGATATGGAGGCAGCAGTCAGATGTCCAACTTGGAGGTCATATGATCAAACATTTATGCAACCCAGATGGGAAATATAAAATGGGACTATACTTTTCTTCACTGTGAGTGCCCATTTTCTTTTTTCCGTCTTTTCAACAAGTTAACTTCCCGTATCCCGAGTAGTCCGCTTAATGCGCCCACAAGTGCTCTGGTAATTCTTCATCCTTGTTTCCCTGTTTAAACCATAATCCGACTTTACACCATCTGGGGATATTACCAAATTAGAATAAGCGTGCCAGAAATCCTGACAATCCACTATACAATGCTTCAATCTGGTGGGAAATGTTTGAAAACTTTTCTAGACACAGCTAAATCTATGCATATCCAAATCGATCTCATAGTAGTATTTCTCCCCGTTTTTGTAACGGAACACAAAAGCCAGAGTTGTTTCCTCGTTTTATTATTCATGACCTACATCACAACTAGTAAAAAGTAGCTAAATCCATGGTAATGCATTCAAAAGTAAACCTCAAAATTCATTTAAAAAAAGGCAGCCGTAATGTTGGTTTATGCCCTACAGCCAATTGCTTTGGTTGTAGTTTAGTAACAAATTATTTAAAAGGCATTCTTTATCTTGTACATGTTTAGATGTATATGATAAAGTCCATGGGATAATTATACACTGCAAATGAAATTATAATGAGATTATAATTATGAGATTCATATTGCATTTATGTATTATT
>JANSVA010000008.1:11483126-11504990 GCA_025504915.1 Erythroxylum reticulatum | reverse complement strand
ATTTTGGGTATGGACACCTTAGAGAAATATAATTCCAACTTAGATTGAAAGCAGAAGACAGGGTATAATTTCTCCCTTAGTTTCCCTATAAAGATCTTAAATTCTTGATAAACTTATTCTCAAAATAATATTTTCTCAATTACATAAAATAACACAAAAGAATTAAACATGAAAACATAACTAAACACCCAATAAAATATATCTACGTTGTGTAGCTTTGTAGTTAAAAAATCATTATCTTGTGCTATTTAAATTTCAAAGATTCCTAGATTTAATTTGTTAATTGTGCAAATAACATTAGTTATAGCTGAATTCATGATTATAATTTTTTAGGATTTTAGTTGCTTAAGAATTTATGGATTAATTTTTTATACATCTTAATTTAATTTTAAATTTGAAGATAAGACTCGAGTAATTGAGTCTTATTATTAAGTGATGATTCGCCACAAACCAATAAAATTAGTTTGGGTTTAGGAAGTGACACAATTAAAATCTCATCAAACTAGTTGCATATTGTTGGAAGGTTGAAGGAGTTTGACGGAAGGATAATTTGTCTGTTGTAAGTGTTGGATTTAAGGGGTCCATTTTCATGAGAGATTTACATCATAAGCCTAATGAGGAAACATACTCGTGAGCTTTGACATCATACTTTAAACTCAAACTTTAAGGTATTAGGTTTATGAGTCCTTTCCACTTATATGTCCTTCACTAGTTACATTCCTTTCCAATGTGGGATTCCTACTCACACTTGACATCCCAATAAATTTCCCATCATGTGTGAACTTCCACATTAGGCTTGGACTTCCCCTTAAATGAAAGCTTTTTTTCTTAGCAACTCGAGTATATGGCGTCACCAAAAGCCCTTCTACTCCACTGGCCTAGGCCTACCAGGAGTCTTCTTGCTCTTCTTTGTAGGGTGGCAACCATGGGATTTGATTACCATCTTCATATTTGTCCTTTGTCGAAGCATCGGCTCTGATACCACTTGTTAGATATGAGAAGCCCACTTTTATAGGAGATCTATATCATAGGCCTAGTGAGGAAATATACACCTTGACACCACAGTTCAACCCAAAACCTTAAGACGTTAGATTTATGGGTCCTTTTTATTTTTATGTTCTCACTAGTTTCATCTCTTTCTAATGTAAGATCCCTACTTACACTTGACAATAAGGAATCAAGTTTAATTTGTGATTGGCATCTATCAGCCATTTAACCTAGAAGCTATATTTAAACTTGATCACGTCTTCTCATCTTAAAGCTTTATTACTGACATGCATGGAACTTACAGAACTAACAACATATTTTAGTGCGTGTCATTTCGAAAAACATATTTTAGTACGTTGATTTAATGAATTTGGTGTTTCCGAAACCTGATGCTCAAGAAAGTTTGATAACTTTAACTTTTTACCTGCAAAAATGGATTAAACGATTGAATTATTGTACGTTGATATGTTTGTAGCTGTGACATTAATGAGAATTCTTATGTCACTTAGAATTATTATACTATTTGTATAAAAAGTTCTGCCTGTCCTGCTTTTAGGCAGTTTGATTCGATTCCATTAATCATTGTATGAATCTTCTTATTCCTTGGAAAGTTTTCAAGTATTTATTGATTCATTGCGTGAGGAAGAAACTGATCCAAAGTCTGATGAGACTTCCTTTTCCAAAAGAGTATGCTAGCTTTTCTAAGGACGGATCTATCTCTATCGTATATTCCATGCCTTTGGTCTTTCGTGTGCCAAAGTAATTGCAAATACTGAAGTCGAGAGAGATTCACTAGCCAATCAAAGCTAAAAGGGAGCTTGATTGCATGTTTTCAGAGACATCCTTTCGTTTCTATCAGGCATTCGCTTCTTTCAGGTTGGGGTTGAGAACTAAGTGCCAGTTTAGTACATTCCAGTTTATACGGAGATAAAAATAGGATTGGCCACGCTCTTATATATCCAAATCTCTGTCAGAAGCATTAATTCCCTTTAATGCTTTTTTCCTTCTTGAATCTGTTGCTCTTTCATTTTGAGAAGCACTTCCCTGTTACTTTTTTACTTGAGCATTTATAAGTTGACACCAAAAGCACAACATTTGTACAGAGTTCAATAAGATGCATTATTTTTGAAATGATTATTTTAAGACCAGTCCCTTTGGTAGAACCGATAATGTACATTTCCTCATCCTATTTTAGTATAGGGCCACAAGGCCCCTATGCCTATATTAACGCATAAGAGTTAGGGGGAGAGGGAGACAGTGAGGTCCCCATAAGAAATGCAGGTGAACAACATTTCTCGGACCCATTCAAACGTATAAAGCAACAAGGGTAACCCACTTTTCTGTTTTTTTAGTTATGCTCCTCTCACACAGACAACACTCTCTTTCTCTCACTTAAGTACACAAAGTCACCATCTAGTCTCCACCTTTAGATTGAGCCAACAATAATCCCTTACCCGCCAACTTAGAAACCCACTAGACTCCCTGTGTTAAGTATATATACTTAGCTTCTCCTTCTATTTACCTCTGGGGATTCCTCATTAGCAACAGAAACAATGGGGTTCCTGGGTTCTTCGTGGATCTTCATTTTAACTACGGCTATTCTTGACTATTGAATTATAGCAGTAAAAAAGGGGGTAGGAGATGGGAAGTGGGATTGTGTCGCCTAAGGCTTTGTTTCGAGCTGTTATGTTCTTTGGGGTTGTCTGGTTATTCTACGTTGGAATCCTAGCGGATAATGCAACCAAAATGGTGACAAGAGCTACGGTTCCATCAGCAGGTATTTTAGAGCACTGGACGAGATTCATCGGAAGAGAGAGACGCCCGTTCCATCACGACTTTGATCCCAATTATGTTAGCAAGAGAAGAGTGCCTAATGGACCTGATCCTATTCACAACAGGTACTTGTATATATATCTCTGGCTATCTTGTTCTGCGAAGTTTGATGGCGCTCTTAGTTATTGTTCAGCAGTTTACACGTCAATCTAATTACCGAAGTCTTTTCTTTGATAGATCATGTTTGAAGTATGCATTTTTGACAGTCATTAACAAAAAATAATTGGCTATTAACAACTTCGTGCATACTTCTTTATGTACTCGATTCTGGATATTTAAAAGAGAAATTAAAATTTCCTACTTCTTTCTCTTCTTTTTTTTTTAATTTTCTCTTTGTTTCAGAGTGTGTAAGGAGAAAAGAAATATTGATCATAAATTTATTGAAATGCATGAAAGCTGATGATGCCATTACTCTTCAACAAAAGCTTCTTTAGTAAACAATCTTTCTCTTATTTTCATAAAAAATAAAGATATTGGAGAAAGAACTGGACCACTTTTAATAGATTTGTAGAGGGAACACCAATAGCTTCTCTCTTCCTATACTTTGCTGCAATACTTCAAATCCTTTTCTCTCGAACGTTCAATAGTTTCCCTCAACATCCAATAACCAGATTAATTGCTTCACAAAAATAGGTCCGCGGTTATCTGGCTAACATATTTTCGTATGTTTCTTTAGGAGAGCGTCCAAGTGTAGACAACCTCCTGGTCGAATCTGAGCTTTGAGAGGAACCTCCTGACTACGATGCTAAGGACAATATTATTTGAAAATTGAGAGATGTTCCACTGGACCATCTGTGCTGGTTTAGATAATTCCTGAGCTCATAGCACATATATGCTGTGGAGAGTTGAGTTTCTTCAATTAAGTAGTTAGTTTTTAAGTTTGTTGAGTAATTACTTGAATAAATAACCTTTCAATTTTAATGGATGGAGCATCATTTTGTGTCACGAATCATTGTCTACTGTATTTGATGGCTAAATTTGAGAAAGATTTGTAGCCACTAAAAACTTTGTACAGAAAGAAAGGATGGAACTTTTGGCCTAAATGCGCGGTTTCCTGTTTGATGATTTTTGCAAAAGATGAAAAGAGGATTATCACGGATGGGATTTGCACTTTGCATGAAAAAATGGAACACTCTCCAAGAAGAGTTCTAGTATCTGTACATGATTGGTAGGAACTGTAACAGTATTCGTATATATTTTAATTATGTACACTTCTTTATTCAATTGGATTGGCTTTGGTTTCAAAGTTGCTTTGTTTCTCCATAGCTAAAAGCATCCTCCATTTACTAAAGTTGCTCTCTTCTCAAAACATTTTTTCCTTGAATGGTGCTAAGGCTAATATACATTGGTTAAACCCAACAATTAATGATGATCACAATCTCCAAAGTTACATCACCTACTTTAAATTTAGTTTTACAACATTTAATTTCAGCGGATGACTTCATTTCCTTTTTTTTCCCCCTTATATTGTCAAGTCAGTTGACAATATCAGAAATATATGTCTTGTCATTGAAACAAGCTTAAACTATTAAGGTATGTAAATTATCCACTTAATTTTCCTCTACTGGAAAAGTTAGGCTTTTGCGTTTTTTGGTATCTTAAGGACATAATTACTCAAAGTTGCTATTATTTATCTATTGGGTATACCTCAAAAGCGAAAGCAAAGCAAAGGAGCTAAGACTGTTCATTGCTTTTCTTTCTTTCTTTTACTTTTTCCTTTCTTTTTTAAATCTGGGTTGATTTTGAATGGATCGAGAAGCAAAGACTCGGTCCAAAGTGACAGATTGAAAAAATAGGGAGACAAATTCCCGTCTCGTGCAGTTCTTTTGATTGAAAGTCATGCTTACGCCCCCGCATGGTTATAGTGAAAGCTATAATTCATTATATGTATGTGTTCTTTTAGTAACCTCATAATATATCAATATCTTTTGGGGTAGAGTTTGTCTCCACTCTCCATTAATCGTGCTAGAAGGCTTAATATCAAATCCAAGGAAACTGAATAAAAACGATGTCCTTAAAGAGAAATAGCATTGATATGTAAAAACTAAGATGAACTGTTTTATGAATGAAAAATTATTTTTAGTAACAAAAAGTGATTTTCTATTTTCATTATATTTCCTTTTTCTTTTTTACTAAAAAATTTAACAAAAGAAATTTCTAAATATGTTTAAAATAATAAGAGAATGAGAAAAAAATATGGAAATAAAAAAAAGATAAAAATATTATAAAATATGAAATTAGTGATGAAACAAACAGGAAGAGTTAACAAAGCATGTTTTCTCAAGTCGAAAAAGAAAATAACTATCCACTTTATAAAAATATATTTACGATGTATATTTTCAAAGATTTTCCTAAAATTAAAAAAGTAGGCTTAAAAATTCTCAAATTATATATATTTAAAAACATTGTTTGAAACTTTAAAATCTAACTTCTATTTTTCTTGAAAAATCATTTTAAAAAGCATATCCTTATATAACAAAGTCTTTACAATTTATTAATACCCCTTATTTTGTGGATTAAAATATTATTTCAAAAATTGCTCTTATAATTTGATGTAAACTGAATTTAGAGTAAACTTGTTAGATTGATCTCATGTTCATAAGCTTGCAAATTTAATTATTTAAAGTGTTGGGGGTATTTTAAGTACAAACAAATAAATTAGTGAAAGTTGAAGAATGCCAAGTTTACAAAATCTTTATTTGAGTTCAATGATAATGGTTATGAAAACTTACTTTAAAGTATTTCTCTTTTCATTACAAAAGAAGGAACTTTTAGCAATGATCTGTTTTGTCGCTAAAAGTTACAAAATTGTCAATAATAGTTATTAGCGATGATTTGTAATCGTCGTTGAAAACGTCTCCAAATTCCTATAGCAGAAAACTATAAGCGACTTTTTTCCCTAATCGTCATTAATGTCCTTTTTATGCTTTATTTTGGTAGTGAATAAATAGAGGTGAAATTTGGACAATTGTCTCCAATACATTTTTTGCTACGTTTACTTTTTGTAGCTAAAGATAATTAGTTACGTTTTCGAAAACATAGTTAAAATGTTTTTTGCTACATTTCAAAAAACGTGGTAAAATATTTTTTGTTACACTTCAAAAAATGTAGCCAAAAGTTTTTAGCTACCTTTTCAGAAACGTACCTAAAAGTACCAAATTGTTTTAGTCATATTTTGTAAAATGTAGTCAAATTTTTAATATACATTTTACCTAAATGTTATACCATGTGAATTGTAATTATTTGTGACATTTTTAACCATATTATTGTATATAATATTTATATTTTTTGTTTTCTAATTTATTATACAAAAATATAATACAAAAATAATTAAAACTTTGATGAAGTCGATAATGACAATCCCTGGTCCTTTATTTCAATAGTGAAATCACACAGTTTGAAACATCAGGGCTGTTAAGATCGACAATATTTGACTTCATTTATGAACAATAAGTAAAAATGAAATTAATCTTTAAATAAGTAAAACAATATTACATATAATTAAATAAATTGAAATTTTACTTAAATTTTATACAAAGCATTCCCTAGCAAGTTGTCTTCCTTCAACTGCTTGGCATGCTTTAGGCAAGGCAATTCAGTTCTGGCAATCACTCCCAACTCACTAGATAATTTTCCTGATTGAATCTTATCTAGAGCACGACCTTGCGAGCTATCAATATATACAGATAACTTATTGATCATTGCAACATTCATTTGTTGCAAATCACAACCTTTAGTTATACCTATACCTCTTTTTCTGACATTGATATTAGAACCTGACAACAAATGAATAAAGATAAGAACATACGCATTAAACATGTAAATATATATTTGAGCGTAAGTCTATTTTTAGTAACAAACCTACATATTCCTTTATACTAGTTGAGGCAGACGGAGGTTGTTATTGATTGGCTCCATTGATGGATGATGTCGATTGTTATTGTTGATTAGGATTTGATTGATTTAGTTATTATAGGGAAGGAACAATTTTGATACGTGCCACCTTTTTCTTATTATTTTTGCTAGTGCCATTATATTGGATATCTATAAGTCAAACATCAACAATTAGTATAAACATAACTTAAACATCAATAATCTGCATTAACATAACTTAAATATCATCAATACGCATTATCATAACTCAAATATGAACAATACACATTGACATAAATGTTACCAATATTACATTTGAAATAATATGAACAACACTTTTATTACCTTCAATTATCATGATCAAGATCTTGAAAATCATCATCATTAGTTACATTATGATTCGACTCTTCATCACTATCATATTCGGCCAAAGTATCATCATTGTCATATAATCCCTGCTTAATATAGTCTTCATCTCTTTCTACGACAAGATTGGCTTGTATGTCATTTTCTTCTAGTATATTGGGATCAACATCTCCCATATGGAATGATGATATATCTGGATCTTCTATTTTTAGTGCTCCATTATTTAGCTTCAATTCAATCTCTTGATATAATTCATCGCCATCTTCACTCATTAGACCATTTTTTCTTTCACACAAATTGAAGAGATTTTGATGTTGAAACTTTTGAATAACTTTCCAATTGTTGCCTAATACAGTGTTGTTAAGGAAGAATACTTGCTTCATTTGACTTGCAAGGACAAAAGGGTCATTATCATACCATGTGTTACTAATATTGGTGCTAGTAAGAAGGTAAAAGCCCTAATTGGGGCTTAATATTTTTAAGTATGATCAGTTTGGGACTTAAACTTGCAACCTGCTTAATGAAGGGCTAAAATTTCATAAGTATGCTTAATTAATGACTTTTTTAAGTGAAAATTAGGACATGTTTTACATGCGCCGTTTCAATGTACAATATGGCACCATTATTATTGTTTTAAATGCCAAGTTTAAAAGAGAAAAAGCTTGCATGGTGTTTTAAGTTTTAACCTTAGATATTAGTAAATTTGGTAAAGTAAAAGAGAACCTAGAAGTAAAAGTTATAGAAAATCCTAAATTTTCCACCGTCTTGCCTCTTTAACACATCCTCGTCGTCGGCCAATCCACACTCTAGTCCTCATGAAAGGGTTGTGTTGCCTGGTTCACCCATCAAAACCATCACCCAATCTACACTTCTTCCTTTGTTGAACTAATATCTTACCTAGTTGACACATCTTCACCGTCGCTCGATCCGCACTCTAGTTTTTATTGAAGGGGTTGGCTTGCCTAGGTCACGCATTATCTCTTAAAACTAAGGTAAGTCCTAGAATTATGTATTAGCCATTAGACTTAAGAACGGTAAAACATTTGATTTTGAGAAGTCTAAGGTTAGAGCAGTATAAAGAAGAAAGTGCAAACGTTAGAGTAGTTTGAGGAAGATAGTATGAATGAGATGGGTAGGAGCAAATTGGTAATAGTTTCATCTTTTGCCGAAACTGATTAGGAGCATTCACCTTGAACCACTGCCAAATCCTAGTAGCTACCCATTCTATAACCTAAAATGCTGAAGAAAATAATAGAAAACTTCAAGTACGAAATATTTTAAATAAGTTGCATAGTAATATACCATTCATATATATTAAGTAAGTTTGAAGATGATTATCTTTTAAAAAAATAAACTTAAGGATTATGCTATGGTTCCTTTGAGTAACTTGCATGACCAATTACCTCTAAAGATAAAGGATCTTGGGAGTTTTATGATTCCATGCCATTTGAGCTCTTTTAATGTTATTAATTGTTTATGTTTGCTAGTGTTAATCTAATTATTTTATCTCTTTTTAGGTAGCTTAGAATAGGTGAACTAAAGCCTACTATAGTGTCACTCTAACTTGTATTGGTTTATAAAGTACCTAACTAAGGTAATGGAAGATGTACTTGCTAAAGTAGAAAAATTCATCTTTCCTATCAATCAGAGCACAATAAAAAAGTAGTTGGTCCCATAAAATCTTAATTTGATGCTTTTAATTTTGTTGCCCTCCTATATCCTTTTTTCTTTAAATGTTAAGTAGTTGTTCTATTAAAGGAACAATTAACATGTGAAACTTGCAACTGTAGTTTGGTTCCTAAAAATTATAAATAAAATATTCATTTTAAAGAAACAAAATGTTAACTTTTTAAGGGGTGACTTATTGATTAATTTCCAGCATGATTGGTGCATAAGTCTGATATGTAGCCCTTTATTTCAGTTAAGGGTTTTATTAAGGGAAGAAAATTACTAGGGAAAAAGAAAAAACATCAAGTAAGAAGGAAATGAAATGTGATAATGTAGAGAAATAATCCTTTTTAGAGTTACTCTTACATATTTGTGTATATATACAAACCATATGGATGTTGTTGGCCCCCGAAAATTTTCCTATTATTTTTATTGAGTTAGGCATGACTTAAATAAATTTTGACGTCTTGATAGATTAATTTTTGGAGTTAATTATTATGTAAATGAAGGAAGGGAAAAATGAAATTTTTTATGACAAATGAACATTTCAATGATTTTACTTATTCTCCATTATAAACTTGCTACCCATGAGCTTTTAAGCTCACCCACACTCTCCTTCGCCTATTCAAGTGATGAGCAAAAGATCGAGTGAAAGAGAGTCAAGGCCTATCTCCAATTAGCCATATTTTTGTATTTTAAGCTAGACTTTGCAATCATGAGGCTTTAGTCGCATTTCAAGTATTATTTGTTCAAGTACCCTTTGTATTTTAAGAATTTGGAAAATGTTGTATTATAACTTGGAAAGCTCGTTAAAGCTTTGTAAAACACTTATCTTTTGATGACAATGAAATATGATTGTGTTTTTGGCTCATGACTCTCAAAGTTTTTACATTACATTTTCAAGCTTTCATAGGGGTAAGAATTTATGTTCTAACTTTTGGGGAACAACTATATTGATCTAGGCTGAATTAGACAAATTTTCTTCTTGTAAGTTGTAGACTATCTTTCTAGTTTTCCAATGATATAAAGTATGAAAATTTTGTACATCATAGTTGAGAGATATGATCATTATAAGTTAGGGATGCTACATACGATGTATAAAAGCCTCGCTCGCGATTGCGAGGAAGCAGGGTGCGATCCCACACCCTGGGAGTAGCCTCGGGTGTGATCGTGACAATGAAAGGTGTGACCGTACCCTAGGAGTAAGCTCGGGTGGTATCGCGAAAAGGAAAGGTGCGATCGCACCTTGTACCCTTTGAGCACCCTAGGAGTAGCCTTGGTTTGTTTGTACTATCACACTAGACAGTACAAACAAACCAAAATATTTTGCGAAAGCATAGCATTCAAAATTTTCCATTAGAAGTAATTCAGAACAAACATACATCATATTATACACTGAACTTAAAACAAACTTCTTTCAAACTGAAAATCAACCTAAAAATAGTTATTATAAAACTTACAACAATTTAGAGTCATAGACTTTATATACAAGTCAAAATAAACTCAAAATATATTTTTGACAAAATAAGACTTAGACTCCATTAGCCATTGCGGTTGACTCGTCCCAGTCTTTATAATCCTCACTCTAAACCTACACGGGGCAAATCCACCGTGCTAAGCATATAGCTTGGTGAGTAATAACTAATCTACAATAAAAGATTATTTTAACAATAAATCAGACATAATGCATTTTAAAATAGATTTTATAATTAACAGAACTGCATAACATAAGTGGGTATAAACCCTTTAGAATCAGAACATAAATTAGTTTATGTTAGAATCAAATAGATATCAGAATATAAAATCAGATGACTGCTAAATCCATTTACAGAAGCGAGTAACGGGACTTATACAAAAGAGACCTAAGTCTCGACATTGAAATGTCATAAAAGAGATTGAAGTCTCAACATCGAAGTGTCACAGAAGAGATCGAAGTCTCGACACTGAAGTATCAATAACAGAAGGCATCGAAGTGTTAATAACAGAAGACACCAAAGTGACATTAACGAAAGACATTGAAGTGTCAGACATTAAAGTTTCATAGAAGTAGCTGCAGATCCTTCTAGACATACCTATTTACCCACAACTAGGACTTATCAGATTCAAAAATAGAATTGTCTAAAATTCAATTCATATATCAATCAGTGTTTTCATACCATGTATTCTTTGCAAATCATTCAGGGTTCCAAATCAATAGCAAACAAAACAGTCAAAGAAAAACTATAAAAAATTACTTGCTAAATTACTTACAAAATTGACCATCTAAATTACCTAAAAAAGTTCCCTTATCTCTTATTGCCTTGAAATCCCGGCAATATCCAGAAGTAGTCGCTCTATGCGTTCCTCTATAACATTTAATACAAACATATATCACTATTGTTGATGATTATGAAATTGTTTATGCACATTCATGTACACTGAATATGTATGATGCATGTTTATGAAAAATTTTGGGTTTCTTATCCTTAAATCTTGTCATATAATTAATCATGTGAAACCATACTCAATTCCTCAATCTAGATTTATTTCACAATAACTTTTGGGTCAACTTTGCTCAATTATTCTCATCAAGAAGGTGAGGTAATTTGATAACACTTCCTTCTAAAAAGTTTTTCTTCCATGTCTTAAGTTTCTAATGAAACCAAGATCATTCCATTTGGTCTAGTATGCTGAAATTTATGCTCAAAAGATATCATACTATACTTAAGCTTCAACAAAATTCTTATCTCAATTTATAATCAGGTTCAGAAATTGTTAGAGGCATAATTAGAATTTAATATCTTCATACAATTTGTCTTCCTATGTCTCTATGGTAATTCAAAAAAAAGAATCATCTTATTAGAAGCTCTACAGGTCAAGATATAAGCAAAATACTGAAGTATGTTCAGTAAAATATTCCAGTTCATACTATTCCAACATATTCCCTCACTTTGATTCAATCAATCTTTTCCAATCAAATTCAGAAGGCTACTAATTTTTATTATAGATAGAAAAATGTGTTAGGAATGTATTGGTTCAAGTCTTATTTCATTTGGTAGTCAGATGACAAAGTTATGGAGAAAAGAAGCAAAGGTGTTCAGGATGAGTCAACCCTTTGGGTGCACTACTATGCTTAAACACGATGGTGAACTCCCAATCATATCAGTAAAGTCACCGTTATGCTTAAACACGAGGGTGAATTCCAATACGCCCAGCAAAGTCACTGTAGTGCTTTTAAACCTCCAAACACAATCTATTTCTTCCTCTCATCTCACAATCGCGACATCCTAACTTTTGCAACAACCAATTTTTTTTTTCCAGAAACTCAACTACTGATTTGCATTTTCTTCCTCTCTTCCATTCTTCTCTAGATTTCTCATTTCTAGCTTATTCAATGAACACATATAACACTTAAACCAATTCTTCTACTTTCATTTTAAGTCATGATAACTCAAACCAATAAGAAATCCAAGATTCAATAAAAACATCAAAAGAAATCCAATCTCATTCACGTAACTTCCAAATTTCTGCATTTTCTATTTTCTATCATTTTCAACAACACAAGTACTTCATATCATTTTGTTATCAAAACTTTACCTAAAGATATATTCCATATCATTAAACTTATTTAAACCTATTTCTACCCATACATAACAGATTCATGCATGTACAGTGAAAACAACTTGTGCGTATTCCACACTATCGCTGAAATGCTTCATACACAATTCATGCATGTATTCCTTTCTCAATCGTGCAACATCATCAAACTTATTCACAACACCAAAAACTTAAAATTTCACTTACCTTTCCTTTAGAAAACCACCAACAGTGTGAGTGAAAAGCAAGGTTCGGTGTTGAGGGAAAACTAAGCAAAACCGAAGAACAAACAATGAGCTTCATCTTTCTCAACTTGTGATTACGTGTTCAATTAACTCACTGACAGATGGATCGAAGCATATGAGCCATTTGTCCTTGATATATAAGTGCTACATGTCATAATTCCATTTCGCTATTTTTTTAAATCCAAAATACCCCAAATTTTTAGAAAAATTTCCTGAAATTTTCAAAAATTCCAAAATAATATCAATAGTTTCCAAATAAGTTTTCCGCAATTTAATCACATTTGTAAATCCATTTTTTAGGAAAATGTCATGAATGCATTTTTTTCGGGAATAAGCACATAACAACGAAATACTTAATTATGCCAAGCATAAAATTACACTGAAATTCCTCAATATTCTAACCCCTAACACGAGGTGTTATAGGAATTTAAGATCAATTTCACATGAAAGGATTAACAAAGACCAAATTAATGATTCAGAAATTTTGAATCCTATTGAGGAATTGAAACGAATCAAAATTATGAGTTTGAATTGAAAAAAGATGCTTTGTGATCGAAATGAGAAATGTGTATACCCGATAAAGATGATTGAGCAAAGAAATTACTAAAGAAAGCACAAATAATAACTTAAGCTATATATCCTAGTAGGAATGCGCCGAAACAAGATTTAACAGCTAAGAATGTAGACTCAAGTAACTAAATGTTTGAATTTGCCGATAGTCTTAACTGTTAGAGATATGCTTAAAGCTTATATTTTGGAGTTCATAGGAACATGAGATCAATGTATAGTTCTATTTGACTTTAAACATCACAATCATTATCATAGTCATAACATTAAATACCGTGCCACGTTATACGACAAAAAGAGTCGTCTGCCTTTTTATTTGTATGAATAGGGCCAAAGATGGTCGAAGGCCAGAATTGATTTGAGGTGCTGCTGATAAGTGAAATTGATCTACGTTCAAAAAATAAATCAATGAGATAAACATAAGAGTTAAGTATATTGACACTATAGAGATGTGAACTATGAAGCAAAGGATGAAATGTTTCTGAGAGTATCACCTTCCCAAGATATGCTTAGATTGAGTGCAGATGTGCTCAGGTTAGGGTAAAGAAGCAACTAAACTTGGATTATATTGGCCCATATAAAGTTATTAAGAACCAGACCATTGACTTATGAGTTAGTATTACTATCAAAGATGTCTCAGATTCATAATGTGTTATATGTGAGTATGCTAAGAAATATTGATTTGATCTGATATTGGTGTTATTGACGTAGGAACTAGAAAATTTTAAGTAATCGAAGATATATGCATTGAGGAACAGTTAAGAAAGTGAATGACTAAATAAGTGATAGAAAGACCTAGTAAGTCTATCGATTATGGTCAACTAGAAGAAAGTATTCAAGTGATGAAGCTTTATGGAGCCTATGAGGAAATAATACCCCTACCTATCAATCAGTCAAATAAGAATTTCAAGGACGAAATTTGTTAAAAAGGGAAGAAATGTTGGCTCTCGAAATTTTTCTTATTATTTTTATTGAGTTAGGCATGACTTATATAAAATTTGAGGTCCTAATAGATTAATTTTTAGATTTAATTATTATGTAAATGTTAGTAGGATTTTATTATGTAGGTTGGTTGAAATAAATTAGTAAGAGTGTATTGCATGAAGGGCATTTTTTGGTAGTTCACTTAAGGATAAAGATCCATAAGGCATAAAGGAAGGGCAAAATGGACATTTTATACTCATTAAGGATACAAGTGGAAGAAGAAATGTTTGTCTTGCATTTGAAGAAGAGAAGAATGTGAGTAAGAGAGGAGAAGAGAGAAAATACGAAGAGAAGAGGAGAAAGGAGAGAAAAAAAGAGAAAACAAGCAAGGGTTCGAGAAAAAAAGAGAAAACAAGCTAGGGTTCATCTTTTCTAGCCTTTTTAGAGAGATTTTGAGGTTGTTCAAGAAGAGAAAAAAGAAGAAGAAGAGAAGAGCTTTCATTAGAGCTAAGAAACTCTTCATTTGGTGAAGATTCAAGGTAAGTTCTTACTTAATGTTTTGGATTTTTAGAAAAGTTTTAGTTCTTGAACCATAGGAAATGTATAGGTTTAAGTATTCTAGGATCAGTTTTAGTGAATGTGCTTTATGGCTCTCCAATTTTCAACCCTATTGAATGGGAAATTTTGCCATTGATGAAAGAACCAAGAAAGGCAAAAGGAGTAAGAGGAAAGGCATCTTTGAGCAAGTATTAAGCAAGGAAATTCAAGGTGGGTTACGTATTTATAATTGAGTTAATGAGCCATGAGTATGTTTTCAAAAGAAAGAGAATTAAATGATTTCAATTATTTTCTAAATGTTGCGTGATTGCTATTGGAATGATTTGAGAAATCTTTACATGTTTGGTATATGAATTTTGTTGATGAATTGCGAAATGAAAAAGGAAATGCATTGAAACATTTTATGTTAGGCCTTGAAAAATGTCATGGCATTTTGTATAAATGAAAAGAACATGAAAGTATAAGCATATGATGAAATGATTTAAGCATAAATATGTGCTTTTGTTTGGGTAAGAGTGGAACCATTTCATTCGTCACGTGCACATTGACAAGAGCCTTCTCTCGGCTTCCTACTTGTGACATATGAGCTCTGAAAAATGGACTCATTTCATTCATAATGTAAAATTCAGTTTCTCCATTTCGTTCCATGGAAAACTCGATCTATTTTTTTGGTGCATTGCATCTTTGAATTTTCAAGAATGGTGCATAATTGATTGTTATGCTTTGATGGTTAAATGTATATGCTATGTTTATGTGATGAAGTTTTAATTATGAGTTTTACGCTAGAATTGTGAATTTGGTTGAGAATTTGAGAACTATGCATTTCATGAATTTAATATGATTTTTTTTCAAAAAATGAAAATTTCAATGATTTTGCTTATTCTCCATTATAAACTTGCTACCTATGAGCTTTTAAGCCACCCCCACTCTCCTTCCCCTATTTAAGTGATGAGTAAAAGATTAAGTAAAAGAGAGTCAAGGTATCGCTCCAATTAGGCGTATTTTTGTATTTTAAGCTAGACTTTGTAAACATGAGGCTTTAGTTGCATTTCAAGTATTATTTGTTCAAATACCCTTTATATTTTGGGATTTTGTAAAATGTTGTAATGTGGCTTGGAAAGCCCATTAAAGCTTTGTAAAATGCTTATCTTTTGATGACAATGAAATATGATCACATTTTTGGCTCATGACTCTTAAATTTTGTACATTGTTTTCAAGCTTTCATAGGGGTAAGAATTTGTGTTCTAACTTCATGGGAAAACTATATTGATCTAGGCTAAATTAGACAAAGTTTTCTTAGTGAAAGTTGTAGATTATCTTTCTAGCATTCCAATGATATAACGTATGAAATTTTTGAACACCGAAGTATAGAGATATGATCATTATAAGTTAGGGATGCTGCATATAATGTATAAAAGCCTCGGTCATGATCGCAAAAAATCATGGTATGATCCCACACCCTGGAAGCAGCGTCGGGTGTGATCGCAACAAGTAAAGGTTCGATCGTACCTCGTAACTTCACCAATGTTTCGCCATCTGAAGGGTTTTCCAGCTCTGAACATGTTTAATCTTTTGGCCATAACTTTGTCATCTGACCTCTAAATGAACTGATTCTTGAACTAATAGATTTGTGACACATTCCTATATCTCTTTATAAAAAGTTATAGCCTTTGGTATTGTTTTGAAAAAGATTGATGGAAAGAGAATGAGGGAATCGGTTGGAAGAGCATGAATTGGTTATGAACATACTTTGGTATTTTAACCATATCTTGAGCTATAGAGCTCTGAATGAGATGGTTATTAATTAACAACAAACTAGAGAGATAGATATACAATTTTTATAAAGAATCCTTTTCGAATTTCCACTACCTAACTGGTGTGATCTGTCCCCTTATGGGATGCATGTTTATATGTCACTTAGGATGTTGGGCATGTGTCTCGCGAGGGCAGTGTGTCCAACACTTATGGTATCAAAGCATAAAGATGAATTGATGATAATTAATGAGATTTCATTGAAATAACCCTGTAGGGTAATACGCTCATGTTTTATGACTTCAGAGTTGGACTCCAGAAATGGGGTCGAATAGGCTTGGTATATAGTTGGACTTTAGAAACGGGGTCTAACAGATGTATAGTCATTACCTATAATCCAAATAGAATTAATGTCTCAAACATTTTGTCTATGAATTAAATTATTCATCTCTCAATAAACTTCATTAAAGAGAGGATATGTTTGTTTCTACTTCTTTTATAAGTCCAATTAAAAACAAAATTGGAGAAATTAAAAAATTGGAAATTGGCACATAAGAAAAAAGTTAGATGGGTTTTGCCATTAATGATTAGTCTGATGAATTTCTACAAAGCAAAAGAATCCTTAATAGCCGTCTCTTCTTAGGTCATTCTCCAAATATATATAAAGGCCCCAATTGTGCCATAGTTGGAATGTTACATGTTCATGAAAATACATATATGATAGGTGTTAAAAATTATGAGATGATTGAGAATTACATATGACTTGAATTTTAGTTTAATGGATCATACTTAGTGAATTGGAATTAATTGATATCATTAGAGAATTGACATATTAAAATGTACATTTGGACTAGGAAAATTTTCAAGTCACAAGATAAGTTGGTACATGAAAATTGGAATGACTTAGCCTATAAGTTAGTGACATTTAGCATAGTTGATGCATTGACAAATGACATATTTAGTAAATTGACAAGTGGAAGCAATAAGTGAGAGACAAATGGCTTAATATATTGGTGACATTTAGCAGTTTCAATGTGGGACAACTGAAGAACATGCATAGTGACACATGTTATTATAAGTTGATGACACCTAGCACTAGATGAGGTAAGGTTCTGTTGGAGTAATTTCTGTTTTGCTCATTCTTCACTATTTTGCGCTCTCTCCACCGAAACTCTCTCATTTCCTCTTAACTTCTAGAGTTTTTGGAATCATTTTCTCTTGGAATCCTTGTAATTTACTACTTTAAGAAAGCTACTTTATACTACCTTTTATATTGTTATCATCTTAGTGTTAGGATCATCTTACATCTACCTAGGTTTCGAAAGTGTTTTAGCTATATGAAGGGCTGGTTTGGTTAGTTATTTGGAAAAGGAACTTGAAGGTAATTAGGTAAGAGAATTTTAAATTTGATAGCATGTATTAATACAAATTTTATGATAACTGAATTGGCATGAATAAGGTATAATTGAAGTGAAATTGATGGTCTTTGGTGAAGGTGTGTCAAATGGAAGTGAAGAAGTTATATTTTGGAAACAAATTGGAGATTGTGGATGAGTGAATTGAATTGATGAGTTATTGAAACATTAATAATCTAGAATTGAAGTGAAATTGATGGTCTTTGGTGAAGACATGTCAAATGGAAGTGAAGAACTTAAGTTTTGAAAACATATTGGATATTATGGCTGAGTGAACCTTCGATTCACTCATCCCACAATCGTGTAATTTGTAAGGCTTATTCCCACGATCATGGGAAGTATTCAGGAAGGATAAAAGATTGGTTTTGGGCAATTGGTGGACCATATAAGGTTAAGGTACTTTATAATGGTTTAATTAGACTTATTTAAGGTGTAAAATGAACCTAGTTTGATGTGGAATAAGTTCATTAAAGGTTGTATAAGATTTGGAATTTTAATTAAATTAATAACTTAAAGAAAGTGTTATTAGATAATAAAGTATCTAATTTTGAAACTTATAAGTTGATAAAGGAATGAAATATACTTACAAATATAGATGTGATTTAAATGATAAATTGATGTGTTAGTTATGAATGTTTAAAAATTGGGAACCTAGGTGAGTATTTGTCATGTGTAATTACTTAATGTATTCATTGGTGCATTTGTGCTTATGATTATAAGGCATGATAATTTTGTTCAATTGAGAATGAATGGGTTCAATTTGAGTATAAGAAAATGAATTCATACTTATGCATTACTTCATTATTATGTGATTATGATATTTTGATAATTCAGACCATCAATTGTCCGAGGAGTTTGATAATTAGGATTGTATTAGAAGTGATTTCTAATTATGTGAATATATATAATGTGTAATGACTTAATAAATTTGTTGATACTTTAATGCATATGCTTGTATTTATAAGGCATGTTAAGTTTGATCAAATGAATAAGGTTATATGTTATGCACTACATCATTTACATGAAATTTTGAAATCTGAAATGGTTTATTTTAAAACTACCAACTAGCCATGGGTAAATAGGCATGCATAGAAGGGTCTACAACTGCTCCTATAACTAGACATTAATGTGTCTTCTCTGCTAAACACTCCAGTGTCTTCTGATTTTAGACACTTATGTGTCTTATTTTTAGAGACTTAAGTCTCTTCTATTTCAGATATCAATCATTGTATCTTCTGCTCTAGTCCCGTTACCCACTTTTGTTAAAAGGATTAGCAGTCTAACTTGTTTTGTATTCTAATACATGTTCAGTTTTGATATAAGCAAATTATGTTCTGATAAAAGATAAGCTCTGATATGATACAAAACAAGTTATGTTTTGACATAAGTCCTACCTTGATCTGAAAGGATTATATCATATTATGATATTTGTACATTCTGTTTTGATATTTATAAGTTTTGTTTTGATGTAAGAATGTTCTGTATTGATTGATGAATCATATTTTATTTTAATACATAATGTTTAGATTACTTTGTATTACGAACTATTAAACATTTTTATCATATGATTTGAATCTATATATATGAATGTTAAACGACTGTTAGAAACAGTCGCCATTATGTATTATGTTTAGTTATTCCCCACTAACCTATATGCTTAGCACGGTGGTTTTACCTCTGTGTAGGTTCTGATAAGAAGGTTAAAGACTAGGACAACGATTACTGCAGTGGCCAATGAAGAATGTGTTTTGTTTTGAAATATGTATATTTGAGTTTTTGAGTTTTATGTAACAATAAGAGATAATTTATATTTTTTTTAATGGTTTGTAATAACCTTATTATAAGATGGATTATATTTAAGGCATGTATTTTGATAAGTTCATTATATATGATGTATGTTATGGTTTGCTTACAATAAAATCTAATAATATGTATTGTATGTTTGCTTGAGTTTCTGGGAATGAATTTAAGAAAGGATTGGTATGTTTTAGATTATTTGGATCTATTTTATGTGGCATCTGCATATCCTCCTAGGGGGTATGTGGGTATGACATCGTTTGATATTAGAGAATGGTTTAGGCGATTCTGGTTTAATCAGTGATTAACTATTGCTTATACTTAGATATAAGAGTTGTTGGCCCCCAGATTTTTTTTCTAGTTAAGCATCGTTTAAATGAATTATGAGGTTTTGATAGATTTAATTTTTGGAGTTAATTATTATTTTCAAAGTTAGTAGGATTTATTGCATGGGTTATTGGAATTAAAGTGCTAAGGTAATAAGGATGTTTAAGGGTATTTTTGGAAGATCACTTAAGGATGAAGAGACATAAGGCATATAAGGAAGGGTAAAAGGGACTTTGCACACTCATTAAGGGTAGAATTGGAAGATGAAAATGTGGTCTTCCATTTAAGAGGAAGAAAAACAAAATTAGAGGGAAGGAAAGAAGAGAAAACGAAAAATAAGAAAGAAAGAAGAGAGGTTTCGGTGAAAGAGAGAAAAGAAGAGAAGACAAGCTAAGGTTCATCTTTTCTAAGCCTTTAAGAGAGATTTTAGGGTTGTGCAAGAAGGGAAAAAGAAAGAGGAAAAGAAGAGCTTCTATTTGAGCTAAGAAACTTTTCATTTAGTTAAGATTTAAGGTAAGTTTGATTTTAAATCCTTTGGATTTAGGAAGCAGTTTTGGTTCATGAAGCTTAGGAAATGTATGGGTTTAAATTTTCTAGAATCAATTTTAGTGAATGTGCTTTGTGGTTTCTCAAATTGGAAACCCTATTAAATTGGGAGTTTTGCAATTGATGAAGGAAATCAAGTGAGGCAAGAGAAACAAGAGGAGAGGCACATTTAAGCAAGTTCTTAAGTAAGGAATTCAAGGTGGGTACATGTTTATAATAGAGTAAATAAGCCACTAATGTTTTCTTTGAATCAAGAAAGTTTAATGATTTCAATTACATCATAAATATTTCATTTATTGCTTCATGAATGAATTGAGAAATTGCTATCTGTTTGATATATGAATTGTGTTGATGATTTTTGAAAAGACTTTGAAAATGAATTTTTTGAAAAGATAACATGTTTATGAAATCATGTTTTTGGAAATGGTTTTCGAAATATCTCATGTTCATGAAAAATAAGATTCCAAAATGTGCCATTTGGGTAAATGATTTTCAATTCATGAATTACATGTTATGTGGGTTTGGTGTAATCCATTCAAGAATGTCACGTGCACATTGACCAAGTTAAAGGCTTCTCCCGTTTACCCGCTAGTGGCACGGAGCTCCTTCCTAGACTCCTTCAAGTTTATGTCTACGCAAAACTGTTATGTGGGATTGCGATAGTACGTCAAGTTTATGACTACACAGGACCATTATGTGGAAATGTGTAGTTCGTCATGTTTATAGATCGACCCAAACCATTATGATGTGTTTATATGCTTATGAGATGTTAACAAGTTTGATGCATTAATGAAAAGTAGTTTGTGAATTTTGGTTCTGAATTTGAGAATGATACTTTTATAAATTTAATTAGAACTTGTATTGGCAATTGAACATTTCAAAGGTTTTTCTTATTTTTCCATTATAAACATGTTACCCATGAGCTTTCAAGCTTAGCCCCATTCCGTCTCATCTCCAAGTGATAAGTAGGAGATCAAGTGATCGAGAGTCCAAGCATCACTTCAAGTTGCATATGTTGTATTTTAAGCTAGATTTTGTAACCATGAGGCTTTAGTCACATTTCAAGAATTATTAGTTGAAGTAACTTATATATTTTGGGATTTTTAGACATTGGTGTATTATGGCTCTAAATACCCATTAAAGCTTTGTAAAAAAGCTTATCTTTTAATATTATTGAAATGTGGATTGTGTATGGATGATGTTGAGTTGAAATTAGGTATATTTGAAGTTATCAACTTGAGATGATGAATCTTGAACATGAATTATTGTTATATAGATAAGTGAGATATTATGGAAAAGAAAGATAGGATTTTTGCGAATGATGACAATTAGTTTTAGGTGATGAATCAAATTAGTAGAGATTAGAGAGTTTAATGAAATAATATTGGTAGTTGAATGGTTATGCTCATGACATTCCAAGTTTGTACAGT
>JANSVA010000008.1:11462360-11483026 GCA_025504915.1 Erythroxylum reticulatum | reverse complement strand
AACTGTAACTGAAGAAGATAAAGTTACATGTAAATACACTTGCTTTCCAGGGCACTATATTTACATAACTCCAACATCAACCACCGACACTCTCTCTCCCTTCTTTCTTATTTTTGTGTTTTCTCTCTTCTTTCATTCTTCACCATCGTTTTCTCTTCTAAAGCACAATCCCACAATTCCTTCTTCCCATTTTGCCCCTCCTTCAATGCCTTAAGACTTTATAACTTAATTGAAGTTCCAATAATGCCCTTTATACAATCTTATCACCTTAACACTTCAATTCCCTTAACCTCCATCATATTATCTTACTCACATTAACATGCTAATTAATTCCAACACAAATTAATCTAGCAAGACCCCAAAAAAATCTAATCATGCTTATTTATCAAGAAAAAAATCGGGGCCAACATTTCTGCCCCCTTTTAAAAGAATTGCATCCTCGAAATTCTTACCTTAATTGTTAAAGAGGTGTGGCTACTTCTCCTTCATGGCTTCCAAAGGTTCCCATGTGGCCTCTTCCACATAATGGTTTCTCCATAGGACTTTAATGAGATGAACTGTCTTATTCCTAAGGACCTCCTCTTTAGTGTCCAAGATCTCCACTGGAGTTTCCTCATAGGTCAAATCATCTATCAACTAAACCTCAGTGGTCTGAATAATATGGGAGGGATCTGATCTATACCTCCTTAACATGGACACATGAAGACGTCATATATCTATGAAAATTCTGGTGGCAATGCCTACCTATAAGCTAGTGGTCCTATCCTCTCTACAATCTTATAAGGACCCACATATCTCATACGCAACTTATCTTTCTTGCCAAACCTCGTGATTCCTTTCCAAGGAGATGTCTTAAGAAATACTTTCTCACCAACTTTATACTCCATTTCCTTTCGGTGTGCATCAGTATAACTTTTCATTCTATCTTGTGCTGCCTTAAGCTGTTGTTTAACCAAATTAACCTTATCGACTGTCATCTGAAGCAACTTTGGCCCTATCAGTTTCCTTTCTCCTTCTTTATCCCAACATATCATAGTTCTACATCTCCTTCCATACAGTGCTTCATAAGCAACCATCTGAATGCTTGAATAGTATGAATTATTGTAAGCAAATTCAACCAATGGCAAATGCTCATCCTAAGCTCCTTTGAAATCCATCACACATGCCCTAGGCATTCCCTCAAGGGTCCGAACGGTTCTCTCAAATTGACCATCTATCTGGGGATGAAAAGCATTGCTAAAATTTAACTTGGTTCTAGAGTCTCTAGTAAGCTTCCCCAAAATTTCGAAGTAAATCGAGGATCCCTGTTAGAAACTATAGAATCTGGAATACCATGCAATCTCACTATCTCATCAATATACTTCTTTATTATCACGTGCAAAGAATCATTTTTTTATTGCCAAAAAATAGGCTGACTTTGTCAACCGATCAATAATGATCCATATGGCATCATGCTTCCCACTGGTCTTAGGCAAACTCATCAGAAAATCTATGGTTACTCTTTGCCACTTCCATTCAGGAATGGACAATGGCCTTAACTTGCCTGAAGGTGCCTGATGTTCAGCCTTAACTTGCTAACACACTAGACACTTGCTTGTATATTCTACTATATCCCTCTTCATGCCTTTCCACTAGAAATGCTATTTCAGATCTTTCTACATCCTGGTGCTACCTGGGTGCATGGCATAAGGCGTATTATATGCCTCATCCAGTATTTCATCCTTTACTTCCTTGACATTCGGAATACAAAGTCTGTTTCCGATAACCATGAGTCCATCATCCCTCACTACCACTTAAGATTTCTTGCCATTCTGAATTTTTTCTCGGAGCTTACTCAATTCTGCATCCTGTGCTTATAACTCCTGAACTTTTTCCCTAAGTATCGGTCTCACTCTAAAATTAGCAAGAATACAAATTGACTCCTCTTATTTCAAGCTTATCCTAAGCATAGCCACGTCTTCCAATAATGGCAAATAAACTATCTGAACATGGGCTATAGAGGATTTCCTACTCAAAGAATCAGCTACTACATTTTCCTTTCCTGGATGATACTCAATCAACAAATCATAATCCTTAATTAGCTCTAACCATTTTCTTTGTCTCAAATTTAGCTCTTTCTGACTCAATAAATATTTTAGACTTTTATGATCTGTAAAAATTTTCCTCTGAACCCCATACAGATAATGTTTCCAAATCTTCATAGCAAAAATTACTGTTGCCAATTCTAGATCATGGGTCGAGTAATTCAATTCATAAGGTTTTAGCTGCTGTGACACATAAGCTATCACCTTGTCTCCTTGCATCAATACACAACCCAAACCCTTTCTTGAAGCATCACTGTAAACTATATAACCTTCATCTCCCATAGGCAAGGTTAGAATTAGAGCACTTATCAATATGTGCTTAAGCTCCTCAAAGCTCTTCTGACATTCATCACTCTAGATAATCATCTGATTCTTCCTCAACAACTTAGTCATCAGAGCAGCTATCATAGAAAATCCTTCAATGAATCTCCTATAATAACCTTCCAGACCCAGAAAACTCCTCACTTTTGTCACTGTACTCGGGCCATGCCAATTCACCACTGCTTTAATTTTCTTTGGATCAACATACACACCATCTTTTGATATCACATGTCCAAGGAAAATTACTTCATGAAGCCAGAATTCACATTTGCTGAACTTAGCATAAAGTTTCTTCTCCCTCATTGTTTGCAAAACTATTCTCCCTCAGTGTTTGCAAAACTATCCTGAGGTGCTCCTCATGTTCCTCTTCATTCTTGGAATAAAACAGAATGTCATCGATAAACACTATGATAAATTAATCCAAGTACTCCTTGAAGACCCTATTCATAAGATCCATAAATGCAGCTGGAGCATCAGTCAGTCCGAATGGCATAAATAGGAACTTGTAATGCCCATAACGAGTCCTAAATGTTGTCTTGCTTACATCAAACTCCTTGAGTCTGAGCAGATGATAGCCCGACCTAAGGTCAATCTTGGAAAAGACCCTTGCTCCTTGTAGTTGGTCAAACAGATCATCGATTCATGGCAGAGGGGACTTGTTCTTAACAGTCACCTTATTGAGTCTCCGGTAATCAATGCATATGCGCCATATCCCATCCTTCTTCTTAACAAATAGAACTGGCGCTCCTTATGGTGACGGACTTGATCTTTTGTACCCCTTCTCTAGCAGCTCCTCCAACTATTCCTTAAGATCCTTCAATTCAGCTGGAGCCATTCTATAAGTTGGTATAGAAATGGGAGCGGTTCTAGGAATCAAATCAATGGCAAACTCAATTTCCATCACCGGTGGCAAACCAGGTAAGTCCTCTGGGAACACGTCTGGGAACCCCTTCATAATCAAAAAATCTTCTAACTTTCCTTCATTCACATCAGTGTCCACAACTTATGCCAAGAAGGCTTCACATCCTTTTCCCATCATCCTGTCAGCTAGTAAAGCCAAAATGATTCTTGGTAATGGTATTTTCCTGTCCCCTCTGAAAATCACCTTCTCTCTGTTGCCTAGATCAAATTTCACCTCCTTAAGGCTACAATCTAACTTTGCATGATACTTCTCCATAAAATCCATTCCAAGTATGACATCTAAGCTTTTTAGGCCTAGAGGTAGTAAATCCACTACCAGTCTAGCACCATTGATGAAGAGCTCACATTCTCTATACACTTGACTTATTATCACATTCCTTCCTAAAGGAGTTCTAACAATCAGAGGACTATCCATGGGAACCAATTTAACATCATGCAAAATCATACTTGCAGAAACAAATGAATGTGTGGAGTCAGAATCAATCAACACATATACTACAGAGTTAAATAACTGAGCCATATTCGTGACAACTTCAAGTGCAGCTATAACTTCCTCTCTGGTCATAGCGAACACCCTTGCCTGAGCTTGAGCCTGAGCCTGATCCCTTGACCTTCCTGAAGGAACAGCCTTCCTTGCAGCACCAGAACCTCACTCCTCAATGATTGGCTTGGTCCCCACTGTTTCTATTCTCCTTAGGGCTTGCAACTGCGACCCGTCTTGCCTTGTTGCTTGGGGAAAATCTTTGATCTTGTGTCCCTTCTCTCAACATCGGAAACATGCTCCCGGTAGCTTAAAGCACTCTCCTTTATGAAGTTTCCTACAATGCTCAAATTGAGAGTTTGTGTATCTGCTCATCCTTACCTTTCCACTGAGGCTTGCCCTGAAACTACTCTTACCTACTTGTTCTTAGCAAGGCCACTACTTCCTACTTCACTCTGCGTGTGGTAACTCCCTGCACTCCTCTCAGGCATTGGAGCACTCATTCCATTCTTAAAAGATTGCTCCCATCTCTTCCTCTTTCTGCTCACTTCATTCTTTATGTTCTCTAGTTTTCCAGCCAGGAGTGCAGTATCTACCAGTTGTTGGTAGTTACAGAAATTATGGATTAAGACTTTCTCCTTGATCTAAAAATAGAGTCCTCCTTCAAACTTGGCACTTATCCTCCTCATCGGCAACAATATTGGTCGCATACCATGACAGCTGGGTGAACTTCAACTCATACTCACTCACACTCATATCTCTTTGTGTGAGATTCAGAAACTCCCTGGTGTTCTCTTAAACATAAACTCAGGAGAGGTACATTTTCCTGAACACTTCCACAAAGTCTCTCCATGACAACACCGAAGGCATAATCTGACTGTGGGGTACTAATTCCTACCAATGAAAAGCTTCCCTCTATAGCAAGCTTACCGCATAATCTAGTTTCTCCTCATCATAGCATTTCATTTGAAGCAGGACTCTCTCGATCCTCTCCAACCATGCTTCAGCCTCTTCGGGATTTGTAGTCCCATTGAAATTTATAGCTCCATACTTGTGGAGCTTATCATATTGTCCACTTCTATCTACTGGAGCTTGCATTGGAACTTAAGACCCTTAGCCCATGGAATATGAGAAAGCCTGAGCAAAAGCCTGAAAGAACTACGGATCTATGGGTTTTGTTTGAGGCATCGATGGAGGCACTTCCTATTGCCTACTAGGTGCCTTAGAATCCAGAGCAGAATGTATCCCCGCATCTTGTGACATAAAGCATTCATCCGTGCTCCCTTGACGAGCGCCAGATTGGGTCAGAGCTCCTCGAGTTCTTCTTCAAGGTGGCATAATCACTCCTATAATTTAAAACCATTGAAAATATTTAGTTCATGCAAAACAGTTTCAGATCATGTACAACAATTCAAAGCATTACAAGTTGTTTATTTAAAAAATACTACATGCTCACTCCGTGTCCTAAACTACCCATTTCATGCCTAGGATACTCTAAAACCTAGTCATATACCTGGACCAAAACCTAATCACTCTGATGCCATAACTGTTGGACCCCGCTTTCGGAGCCCAACATTAGAGTCATGAGAACATGAGCCAAAAATCCTGTAGTTTTCGAAGTCCAGCAACTCGAAGTCATAAATTGTAAGCGGGCTTCCTTGTAAGGTTATTTCAATGAATCCTCAATAGCTATCGTCCCATAAGGGTGATATTCCCACACCAGTACACACCAAAATCACAATTTGACTTCTTCAAAACAATTGTAACTCTCAGCCTCTTGCTTATTTTGAAACAAGAACTCCCTTATTCAGATCTCTAAAGCTCAAGATATGCCTACAAATCCAAAGTATGTTCATAACCCGATTATTCTCTTCCAATCAATCCAAAAAATTCTTTCCATTAATATATTTCAAAACTACATCAAAAGTTAAAAAGTATTAGGAATCTATTACTTTAAGAATCACTTCATTTAGATGTCAGGTTATGAAGTTATGGCCAAAAGAATCAACCATGCTCATGTCCTCCCTCACGTTGTACCTGTCTTGGATAAATTGTCATAACTTTCAATAGAGATTTTAGATTAAGTTTTTCTTTAAATGGTCTCGAAGAGGACTTCTAGATCTAAAAATTTTATGAAGACCTTGTAGGTAAATTATATCGTTTAAATGGTAAAAAATGAGACTAGATGATAAGATTAAATGAATAGTGCACCAAACGATATGACGTCATTAGACGAAACACCCTCACCAGACGAAGTGTCCTTATAAGGCGATACGTCCTCACCAGACGAAGCATTTTCATAAAATGAAACGTCCTCACAAGATGACACGTCATCACCAGATGAAGCATCTTCATAAGACGATACGTCCTCACTAGATGAAGCATCTTCATAAGACGAAGCGTCCTCACAAGACGACACGTCATTACCAGATGAAGCATCTTTATAAGACAATATGTCCTCACTAGACAAGGCGTTTTCATAAGACAAAGCATCTTTATAAGAGGACATGTCATCACTAGATGAAGTGCCTTCATAAGATGATAGTCCTCACCAGATGAAGCCTCTTCATAAGATGAAACATCCTCACAAGACGATATGTCATCACCAGACTAAGCGTCTTCATAAGACGATACGTCCTTACCATACAAAGCGTCTTCATAAGACAAAGCGTCCTCGTAAGACGACATGTCATCATCAAACAAAGCATTTTCATAAGATGATACACCTGCGCCCTATGACATCATCAGACGATATGACGTCATCAGACAATACAAACTATACTCTTAAGTCTCTTCCCTTACAAGGATCATAACTTCTTACTCCGATATCTAAAAACTTCACACTTTATAGCATTAGAAAGCTAGAAAAACAAGCTGCAAATTCCCTAAATTCAACTTGTCAAATTCATCCTAGGTGAATCAAGATTTTTTCCCTAAAGTTAGAACATGAATTTTTCCTTATGGAAGACTTGGAATTTTGCACTATGCAAACTTGGAATGTTCTGAGCATAAACCTTCAGATTCCAAAATGATTTCATTAAACTTTCAAATCTCAACTCATTTTCTTGCTTCTTCACGTATATCTAATTTCGACTCACATCATCCATGCACCATTTACACTTCATTTATATCAAAAGAATAAATTCTTTACAATGCTTTAATGGACATTTCGAGCCACCTTACATCATAATCCTAAAATATCAACTTTACAGAATCAATAGTTTCTCAAAATGCGACTAAAACCTTGTTTTACATGATCTAACTTCAAAAGAACAAAAATAAGCAAATTGGAGTGATGCCTTAACTCTCGGCTTGATCACTCCATATCTTGTTTATCGCCTATAGATGGGGAGGAATTGGGGGTGAGCTTAAAGCTCGTGGGAAACAGTTTTATGATCGATATCAAGAAAAATTCTTGAAAACACTCGTGATCATAACAATTTTCATTAAAATCCACGAAACATAAATTTATTAACTTACATAATTCAAAAAATCATCAAACTTGACAACACATGTAAACACATAAACACATCATAATGGTTTAAGCAGATCCGTAAACATGACACATTATATATTTCCACATAATGTTCCTGTGTAGTCGTAAACTTGAGGCAGTCCATGAAGGAGCTCCGTCCCACTAGCGGGCAGGCAGGAGAAGCCTTTAACTTGGTCAACATACACATGACATTCTTGAATGGACTACACCAAACCTACATAACACGTAATTCATAAACTGAAAACATTTTGCCCATAACGCACATTTTTGGAAACTTGATTTCATACACTTCTTATTCTTTCAAAAAAAATCATTTTCATTCTTGTTTCATAGTTCATCCACAAAACTCATACACATAACATACAGCACTTTCTCAAAGCATTTATAGAGTAATGGATGCACATTTTTAAAGTAGTTGAAAACATTTATTTCTCTTTTCTTGAAAGAAAAACATTGATATATTATTATTCAATTATAAAAATGTAACCCACCTTAGTTTCCTTGCTTGAAAACTTGCTCAAGGATGACTCTCCTCTTCCCTTTCTTGCCTCCCTTCAACATTAGGAAGAATCCCCATTCAAAAACGAACTCCAATTGGAAAACCCAAAGAAACCCATGCATGAAATTTATCATATAATACTTATACCCATGCATTTTCTAAGCTCTTTAAACCAAAAGCCTTCCAAAATCCAAAGCATTAAAATGTTCTTACTTTAAGCCTTCACCAAATTAAGAGATGTTTGGTTCAAAAGAAAGCTCTTACCTTCCTCTACATTTTTCCCTTCCTTATCACTCTTAAAATCCCTCTTAAAGGCTTAGAAAAGTTAAAACCTAGCTCAACTCTCTTTTTTTTTCTCTCAACCACCGACACTCTCTCTCCCTTGTTTCTTATTTTTGTGTTTTCTCTCTTCTTTCATTCTTCACCGTCGTTTTCTCTTCTAAAGCACAAGCCCACAATTCCTTCTTCCCATTTTTCCCCTCCTTCAATGCCTTAAGAATTTATAACGTAATTGATGTTCCAACAATGCCTTTTATGCAATCTTATCACCTTAACATTTTAATTCCCTTAACCTACATCATATTATCTTACTCACATTAACATGCTAATTAATTCTAATACAAATTAATCTAATAAGACCAAAAAATAAATCTAATCATGCTTATTCATCAAGGAAACAAATCAAGGCAAACAACCATACAATACGACGTCATCACCAAATGATATGACGTCATTAGACGATACAATATCACTAGACGATATGACGTCATCAGACGATACAAATTATACTCTTAAGCATCTCCACTTATAAGGACCATACTTTTGACTCTAATGTCAAAAAATTTCATACTATATACCGTTGGAAAGCTAGAAAGAAAAGCTACAACTTTCTAAAAGACAACTTTGCCTAATTTAGCCTAGATTAATCCAGATTTCCTCCTGAATTCAAAAGACGAATTTTTTCCTACTTAAAGACTTGAAATTTTGCACTGTGCAAACTTGGAATGTCCTGAGCATAACCATTCAGCTACCAAATCGACTTTATTAAACTCTCAAATCTCAACTCATCTGTCTCATTACATTCAACTACATCTAATTATTCATAATTCCTTTCGTTTCCATAACATCTCACTTATGCATATATATATATATATATATATATTCAATGATTCATGTTCCCAAATCATCAACTTAAGTTGATTTCTTCTTCACGTATATCTAATTTTAGCTCACATCATCCATACATTATTCATCATTTCATTAACATCAAAAGAATAAAGTTTTACAAATCTTTAATGGCTTTCCAAGCCACATTACATCATCGTCTCAAAATCTCAAATTACAAAAGATTCTTGAAATGTAACTAAAACATTGTGCTTTTCCAAAAACAACTCAAAATACAAAATAAGCAAATTTGGAGTAATTCCCTTAGGCTCTTGATCACTTGATCTCTTAGCTATCACCTGAAGAGGGGACAAAAGGGGGTGAGCTTAAAAGCTCGTGGGTAACAGTTTATAACCGAAAAATAGCAAAACCTTTGAAAACATTTTTCTTGTCATAGAAAATTTTCATTGAGTTCATAAAACACATGTTTCTCATCGTGTAGTCAAATTCACAAACCATAAAACATGAATGCATCAAACTTGTTCACATATCATAAGCACATAAGCACATCAGAATGGTTTGGGTGGATCCAAAATAGAACGTACTACACATTTCTCATAAGGGTCCTATATAGCCGTGAACAGAACATACTAACGCAATCCCACATACTGGTTTTACATAGCCATGAACTTATGGGAGACTATGATGGATCTCCATACCACTAGCAGGCAGGCGGGAGAAGTCTTTTGTCAAAGTACACTTGACTTAACTTAGCGGACCAACACAAACTCACATAACATGTAATTCATTATTTGTAAACTTGTTGCCCAAAATGGCACATTTTCGAAACTTGATTTTTCATAAACATGATATATTTCGAAAACATGATTTCATCAACATGTCATCTTTTCAAAAATCACCTTCAAAGTCTTTTCATAAATCATCACACAACTCATATAACAACATATTGCAGTTTGTCAAATCATTCAAAAGCAATAATTGCAACACGTATAATGTAATTGAAAACATTAAATTTCTTTGATTCAAAGAAAACATTAGTGGCTCATTTTCTCTATTATAAACAGGTACCTACCTTGATTTCCTTGCTTAAAAACTTACTCAAAAAGTCTCTACCCTTACTTCTCTTACCTTTCTTGATTTCCTTCTATAATAACAAAAATCCCACTCAATAGGGTTTTCAATTGAAAACCCCACAAAACACAATAAATGGAATTGGTGCTAAAATACTTAAACCCATGCATTTTCTAAACTCCATGAACTAAAATCCTTCCAAAAATCCAAAAGATTTAAAAAGATCTTACCTTGATTCTTCACCAAATGAAGAGATCTTTAGCTCCATTGGAAGCTCTTCTCTTCCTATACTTTTTTCTCTTCTTGAGCCACTTCAAAATCTCTCTCAAAAGCTAAGAAATGAAGAAACCTTGGCTCAACTCTCTTCTTTTCTCTCAACCACCGAAATCTCTCTTCTTTCTCTCTTTGATTTGTTGTTTCTCTTCTTTTTCTCCTATTTTCGTTTTTCCCCTTCTTAAAATAGCAAGCCAACATTTCTTCTTCCATTTCTACCCTTAATGAGTCCAAAAAGTCCATTTTACCTCTCTTTATAAGCTTAGGTTCCTTTAACCTTAAGTGTCTTACCAAAAACACCTTTGAACATTCTTATAACCTTAACACTTTAATTCAATCAACCTATATCATATACTCTTTCTAACCTCAACATAATAATTAACTCTACAAACTTTCATAAAGACCTCATAATTAATGTAAATTATACTTATTCATCAAGAAAAAAATTTGGGGGCCAACAGTAATAACCCTATTCACTAATACGGTTATTTGCATCATTTGAAGAAAAATGTTAAAAACAAGGCTAGAGTTGAAGGTTCGACATGTGATGCTTATTTAGTGGAGGAAGCTAGTACATTTTGTTCATATTATTTTAAGTCATATGTTCATACAAGAGAAAGAAAAGTTCCTCGTAATGACGATGGGGGAGGAACGAGTGATGCTGATGGTAACTTATCCATTTTCACATATCCTGGAGGAACATATAGACGTTCAACAAGAAGAATGTTAATTAAAGGAAGAAATTGAGGCTGCCCATAGTTACATTTTATTGAACTGAAAAGAGGTTCAACCTTTCATGCTGTAAGTTGAAATTGATTATTTGGGTTTTGAAATTTAATGTTATTCATAACTGAAATACATAATAATGTTTTTAAATTATACAGGGAATTGTTACGCGAGCTAATTCCTAACAAACATAGGATGATATCAATAAAGAAGTTGGAAGACACTTTCAATGATGGTTCGAGAAATATGTAAGTTTTCATTTACAAATATTGAAATGATTGAATTATAAGATTTAAGTGTTCAACTAACATTATACTCTTTGATATGATAATTTCTTTTGTGTAGACCTTAGAAAATCCAATAGAGAACAAGTTCAACTCTTGCGAAGGGACCTCTGCGAACTATTAAATTGTATCTAGTGTATTTCACTAGTGGATACAAATATCACACAAAATATCATAGTCATAGTATAGTAACAATAAATAGTGGAGTTTGCATACAGGATGGATTACTACGGTAAAATTATTGACATACTTGAAACTGAGTACCCTATATTGTCAATAAAGCGAAGTGTGATATTTAAGCGTGAGTGGTTTGATATGACTCCAAACGTTGGTACAAAAGTGCATAGCTGACACAATCTAGCTGAAATCAACAACCAAAGAAGATTGAGACAATTTGAACTTTTCATGTTGGCAATGCAAGCAATTCAAGTGTATTATGACCCTTTTCTCAGCTTACAATGAGATAAGTCATATTGGTTGGTCATTTACAAAGTTAAACCTAGAAGTATTTTTGAATCACGTAGAAAAGGAGAACAAAGAATTGAAAGTGAAGCGTTTCAGGAAGATGTTTATGAAATAAATGCATCTATCACATATGATGATAATGAACCTTTGAACTATCCATCTAATCAATACATTAAAATTTGATCTGGAGAGGATGAAGAGTGTCAGAGATTTGAAGATGAGCCTGAGTTTGATTCTTATTCTTTAAAAAAAGAAGATGATTTTAATTTATTTGTAATTGAATATTATATTCAACAAATCAATTATTTCCTTTTCAATATATTGTGTAAATATTGAATTCAAATTTTTATATTTCTAGAAATTTCAATCAAATATGAATTTTAGGTTGAAATATGTCACCAAAAAGAAAACATGATATAATGCGACTTAGGTTCAAACAATGATTCGGAGGTACTTACTGTCGGGGTGAACCATCACTTCTACAGCTGCAACTGAATCACCTCCTCCCCCTCCAGCTATTACACTTGCAGATGAGGCATCACCTTCCGTACCTACTACTACACCATCCACCACCCCTACATCATCCACTACCTATATAGCGACAGAGATATCAAGGGTAAACGATACGGATGAAGGAGGTGACTATTAGCCTGTAGTTGAAGGACTTGATGAAAGAACTTACATCACAATTGTCAATAAACTGTAAGTAAAAATATATGAAACACTATATGTTTATAATTAAGTTATAGGTTTAAATTTAAAAAATGGTATAAAATTATTTGTTTTTATATTAGGTTGATTCCGTTTGGACCATGCTCAAGAAACATGACATCTAAATTTAAAGAGAAGATTGATCTTAAGGGTTATGTATGGAAGAATATCTCTTAGGCCACAAAGGAATTTTACTATCAGGAGTTTGAGGTACAATAAAAAATATTATTCTCTTTTTTAATTGATTTGTATAAATTAATTAGATAAATATTATTACATTATAAGTATTTATCGAATTTTTTTCCTTTTATTTTAGAAATAATTTTTTTGGGATTCTAAATTTAACGCGGTCATTAATAAAGTATGGAAGAGATAAGCACATACACGTTATCGAGACTTTATGGGTGTAATACACAAGGCTAGTGTACGACCGCCTTACATTTTTTAACAAATATGGAGTCGTTGGCAGTAGCATTGGACATCACCTGAGGCAATATTCATTTCAGAGCTTAATTCTACCAACAGACGTGGAGGACCAGGGGAAGAGAGTCTTCCTGTACATACAGCAAGATTTATTATTCACCAAGAGCATGCAGAGAGACTTGTAAGTTTTTATACTTTAAATTTATATTCTGATTTGTTTATTTTGCTGTATATCAATTTAAATTGATGTGTAAATTTTGGAATGAAAATGTGTATTATGGAGAATGATAATCTTATAAATGTCTTATGTCATATATAGCTGTGTTGTTAAGTAAATTTCTTTGTTCAACAAGGGTAAATATCATAAAAATAGAAGAAACTCTACCAAAACTTTTATAAATTCTAGTTGACTTATAACATTTTATTCTTATGCAGAAAAAGTCTATAGGCATGAGGCCTATACCCTGTCATCCTTTTATATATACTCACACCAAGAAACATGACAGTGTGACATTCGTCAGTACCCAATGTAGAGAACTTAATATATGTGCAATTTATGCTTTAATAGTAATTCTTAATAATTATCACTTACTAATATAAACCTTATCTCCTAATATGACTAAATACAAGAAAGCATTTAGTGACAGTCTTAGGCTCTGAAGCTGTTGATGAGAGTCAAACATATGTTGATGTAGTGGGTGGTAGGGATCGTCATAAAAAGATCTTCGGGTTTGGTTCATTTGTGAATACATATTATCCGCAATCCTTCATATCCAGTATAGCAACATCTAGTAGATGGTCAATAACCAATGAAGTCAATGAGCTTCGGAGCATAATGCAGACATTGGCAACTCAGTTGCAACAATCGATGGAGTACATAACTAAGCTCCGTAATGAGATGGACGAGTTGAAGGAGAGGAGTAACACCTTATTACAGCAATCAAGGCATTCGCGGTCACCAGGATAATAGTGCACTTATAGTCATTTCATTTGAATTGCAAATACTTACTATGTATGATTTAATATTTTTATTATCAATTAAGATAATTTTAACTTTATACAATTATTAAACTTTCTGTTTAAACAAATTAAATATATAAATAAATCAAAATCTTATGCACAAATAATTCATAACTGTTGAAATTATGCATTAACCATAAGATCATGAAATAAAATTTAATGTCAAATTTTAAAAAAATAAAAAATATTTACTGACGGAAAATACAAGTACATCGGTAAAATCCATTATATTTACTAACAGAAAACAACAAATCGTCAGTAAAATCCATGATATTTACCGATGAAATAAAGAATCACCGTCGATAATATTGACAACCTATCACCAACTTTACCGTCAAGATTTGCTGAAGAAAAACCGTCAATATACTCACCAACGGTACAATCATAATCGTCGATAATTTTGTAATAAAGTTACAAATGGAATAACCAATACTGTCTATAAATATTCCAACGAAAAGAAAACGGTTGTAGGTAAATTTACCGACAGTCACAACCAACCGTTAGTATATTCACCAACGGTTATATAAAATTTCTTTTGGTAAATTTACCTACGGTCATTTTTACGACACCTTTGTCTATCGATTATTTTGTCGCCAATTTCTATTACCGACATAATCCAAAGGTTTTCTGTCAATAATATTCGTCGCTAAACAACATTTTTCTTGTAGTGACTTCATTAATCAAGGTCACATCCTTCATTTTATTTTCATTATGTTTCTTAGGTTATGTTTGGGAACATAAGGTTTTTAGAGGAATGGAATGAAATAGTTTGTAATGGAATAGAATGTAAATGGATGTAATATTAGAAAATTGTTGTTTGGGAGGGATGAAAGGATTTATAATATAATATAGTGAAATGTTGTTTGGATGAAGGTTTATAACGTAATATAGTGTAAAGTTGTATATCATTTTATATTTCATCCTAAACCCCTCAAATCAGAGATTTTTTATTTTTACTGTTTAGGATAGAATAGGATATAATATGAAACCCTCCTCTTTTATCTCATTTCATTCCATTCTATTATAAACCTTCCTCCCTAATGATTAAATAAGATTTCAATATATTTCATTCCATTAATAAACTCCCAACTAAACATATTCTTAGTAAGCTTCTCGCATTACGTTCAACATCTTCCAAATATATGTATTTATATACCCTTCTTTACAACTCCTCAAAATTTGAGATCACTTTGTTTATAACGAGTTCTATAAAGGTTAGCAACAATTGATTACATCTGTGAAGGTTGTTGCTATCACCCTACATCAAGGGTGGGGATTTAGGTTACTTTAAAACTGAAGTGTTGTAAGTAAACCTTTAAGCTTTCTTCTAACCTTTTGGTTATTAATATTTAGTAGACAAAATCTTTAGGTCTATGCTTCTTGTTGACAAAGCATGAAATGAATCTAGTGGTTAAGTTTTAAAAGGTAGTTATTGAGGATAGAGTCAAGGTACAAAGCCATTATAATGTCAAACTTGTGAGGGTAAGAAGGATTTGCATTTTATGTTATCAAATGTGTCATATAGGTCTATATCTTTCATATATTGATGGATATCATTAATAAGGTCGTGCACATTGTCATAAGTGTCCAAGTTTGGCATCTTGAACCTGAGTAATGTATCTATTATGCCCCTAATATGCATTGCTCCAATGGTGTTGATTACAACAAAGTAGGTAAGGCTCTTTCTAGGGATGTTCACGTGGTATGGGTTTGTTACCTGTAATGCTTTATTCTCTCTTGCAACAATTGTTTAACTTGCTATCCCAACATCTTAATTCCAACAGTTTGGTCCTCAAACTACTCATTAGCATAAGGACAGTCTAGGGTGTTGATTCTTTTAGTAGGGCTTATAGATTGATCACTTTCATGTGTGTGTATGTGTGTGTGTTTTTAGCATGATGATAATTCAGTTGATATCTTATGTGAAAATATTAGAAGATTTAAAAACATCCCTACAGACAACGTTAAATGATGTACACTAAATTTAAATTAGGTTTATCATATTGGTTTTAGGTCTACAGACCTATAAAAAAGAACAACCTAAAGTGTTGGAGGTGTTCCGCCACAAGCACTTTGATGTTCAAGTTAGTGAGTTGAGGATTATAAGTATACAAGTAAATTTCTAATTGAACTTAATGATAGTAGTTATGAGAACTTACTTTGGAGTTTTTCCGTTTTATAAGCAACCCTTCAAGAAATTTCTACTAAGAAACTTGATCGGTCTTTGATTAGTATTCTATCCCCTTATGTGGGTGTTTCTTATTTTTTATTAAACTTACCATCTTTGGATCATTAGGCCTGCATCTTAGACATATAAAAGACGATGATGGAACAGACGTAGAAATAGATTGAAGAATGGGGCATTTGAAGAGAAGATAGTATTGAATTTTTAATATAGGCAGAGTGTAGAGTCTACTAATAAGAATTGAACTTGGATCAACCATTGTCCAAATAACTAGAACTAGTTATTTGGATAGTTGACCCTTACCACTTATAAGTCATTTAATATTATCATATTTAGTCAATATGGGACACTCTAATACTCCCCCTCAAGTGCAACTGTGACTGGACATCCAGTTGTCACTTGACATATACACAGTGGTAACCGGATAGGACCGCTTGGACTGGACATCCAGACGGATAGCCGGGAAATTAATAATTCAGACCAAACCTGCTCTGATACCATATTGAATTTTTAATATGGGCAGTGTGTAGAGTCCACTAACAAGAATTGGGCTTGGGTCAACTATTGTCCAAATAACTAGAACTAGTTGTTTGGATTATTGACCCTTACTACTTATAAACCCTTTAATATTTTCATGTTTAATCAATATGGAACACTCTAACACTCTCCCTCAAGTGCAACTGGAACTGAACATTCAGTTGTCACTTGAAATATACGCAGTGGTAACCGGACCGGACCACTGGGACTGGACATCCAGACGAACAACCGAGACATTAATAATCTGGACCAAACCTGCTCTGATATCATATTGAATTTTTAATATAGGCAGAGTGTAGAGTCCACTAACAAGAATTGAGCTTGGGTCAACCATTGTCAAAATAACTAAAGCTAGTTATTTGGATAGTTGACCCTTACCACTTATAAGCTCTTTAATATTATCATATTTAGTCAATATGGGACACTCTAACACTCCCCCTCAAGTGCAACTGCGACTGGACATCCAGTTGTCACTTGACATATACGCAGTGGTAATCGGATCGGTCTGCTAGGACTGGACATCCAGACGGACAACCGGAAAATTAATAATATCATGATCTTTTTTTTATTTAATAAAACGGCTTGTTTTATAATTAGTATTCTCAAAACAACCCGATTCTCATTAAATCTTAATAGAATTAATACTTCGATATGAATAAAGTTTAAATAAATTTCAACCAAAATGAATTCGCGAATTTCTATGGTTTTAGCCATGTCAAACAGACGATGACAAATTGTACCCCTTATGAATCTTACAAAGCTTAAGACTTGAAGTTTGAACACTAGATGATTAAGGGGTATATCACCGCGTTTGCAACACTTTATTGTGTTCTACTTTTGGTTCTTGCAAGTTATATCCTAGGATAGACTGAAAGCACGAGTGAGGAAATCCAAGCCAACGCCATTCGCCCATCTTGTTCAATTTTCAGTTTTGTTCTGTATCATATCGTGTTTTTACACCTGCATCTATTATGTGCAGTTGATTCTTCTTAAAAAAAAATTATTTCAGACAGATTCAGAGCATCAAACAGTGGAAATATCAAATGGCAAGGTAAAGAATGTAAGCAGAAAAGGCTGGAAACAAACTAGTAACATAGAAAAAGATAACAAGGGACACATAACCTGATAATTGGAACTGGTTAGATAGCCAGATTGTAACATCAACAGATAACTAGTGGAATAGAAATTCCAAGACCCACAGAATTCCACAAAGATCCTTGAGTTTAGAAATGGAAGTGATTAGAGAACCTCAGTGCATTTTCAAAACAGACCAGTGGGTGGAGACGTGGCGAAAAAATGTTCAAACCTTCAAACATATCAAAATGATTAAGCCCAAACAATAGATAGGAAGTCATTTAGAACTTGCAAACCATCATTTGCCAGCATCCATGCGAATATGCAAGGCTACAAACAGACAGCACATCTTGGACCTTCTCAATAAGTGCTATTATGCTAAGCTTGTTCTACATAAAAGACAAGGCAACAAATTGATATCTTGAAAGCCATGAAGCTGAGTTGAAGAAATGGCTTATTTTTCTATCATACATGATTATATTACAAATGGGTAATGAAGCTAAAGATGGTGATCACACGATTTATAGCCCAAGTCTTTGATAGCTCACCATACGACTCCAAAGGCAAAAACCACATCATTTTGCAAGTTTCTCTCGTACTAGCCGGAAGCTAAAGTTGTTCAGTTTCTTGCTTGGCAAAAATCAACGGAAATTCATCATCTTGCTCTGAAAAGCCAGATCCAAGGTCATTGGCAGCAATCTTCAAGGATTCATAGACTTGGTATGCAGAGCATCTGTCCTTGGGCCGAGGAACTACGCACTTGCAAGCAATTCTTAGGAACTGCAAAATTTCCTCATCTTGTCCCTTACCCCAGATAGCCTTATCAATTACCTCCTTGCTTCTACCAGAATTTGTGAGTTGATTTACCCAATCCACCAAGTTACCTTTGAATCCTTCTTCAGCAATATTGACCTCAAGAGGCTTTTTGCCTGTCACCAGCTCAAGTAGCACTACCCCAAATCCATAAACGTCCCCTTTCAGAGAAGCAACCATAGTGCTTGAGTACTCTGGTGCCACATAACCCAATTCTCCTAGATCCCCAGTAACATAGCTGCCCTCGTTAGAGTCTGAGGAAGTCATAAGCCTAGCTAGACCAAAATCCATAACTCTGGCATCGAAATCCTCGTCAACAAGAATCACATTGGAACATATATTCTGGTGCAGGAATGGGGGTTGGCATCCATGATGGAGCCAAGCTAGACCCCTGGCAGCACCCAAACCAATCCTGAACCTTGTTGGCCAATCCAATGCAGCACCAGCTTCATGCAGCAAAGAATACAAAGTTCCATAAGACATATGTTTATAAACCAAAAGCTTTTCATCTTCCACAACACAAAACCCCAGAAGAGGTGCCAAATTTGGATGCCTGAGTTGGCCTAATCTATTCATCTCAAACTGAAACTGCTTCTCACCAAGCTTACAAGTATTGAGACGCTTGACAGCAAGTGCAGATCCATCAGGAAGAACTGCCTTAAAAGTAGTACCAGTCCTAGTTGAAATTATTATATTTTCAGGACGAAAATTGTTTGTAGCCGCCATCAAATCAGCCAATCTAACCTTAACAAGGGGTTTTTGAAATAATGAAACTTGAACAAGTTTATAAGATCTCAGCTTTTCGGCCCAACTGGTATCATCCCCTCTTCCAAAGCCATTCCCTCTCTTTCTCCTTCTAGAGAAATGATACCACCACCACACCCCAAATCCCAAAAACAGCGATGCTGCAGCGCCAAAAATCCCAGCAGCAATTATAATAGCGAGATTCTTTTTGGTTAGCCCACCACACTTGGATCCTAAAGGCCCTCCACAAAGGTCATTCCCAGCGAAATCCGAAGCATCATAATTACGGAAGAATGATGGAATTGTACCAGTCAAATCGTTATTAGCTACAGAAAACTTCTTAAGTCTACCCAAACTAGAAAACTCGTAAGGTATAGACCCAGAAAGGCGATTGTTTGACAGTATTAAGTTATTTAAGTAAGAGCAGTTCACAAGATCAGGTGGGATAGGCCCTGAAAGTTCATTATTGGACAGATCAAGAGTAACTAAATAAGGCAACCATGTGCATATTTGGGCAGGAATAGTACCAGAAAGTGAATTATCTGAAAGATCCAACGTTTGAAGGTTTTGACAATACTGTAAGGAATCCGGAACTTGTCCTGAAAGCTTCATCTCTCTCAATTCGAGCTTGATAATCCTGTTTTCCTGATCATTCCAACAAGAGACACCCACAAAATTGCATATGAAGCCAACTGAAGAGTTCCCAAAGTTCCATGAGGTCAGCTTCCCTTGTGGATCAGCAAGTGTTGTCTTCACACCTCGCAAGCACTTCACATCATCTTCAACAATAGCAGAAGAAACCAAGCTTGCATATGTTAGAATAATAATAACCAAAGCTGCAATCTTTCGACTGTAAACTAAGCCCTTCATATTTAACCAAGATCGAATCTTTTAACAAACCATCATACTAGAAACCTATGAAGAGTATGAAGATTAGCACATAACGCTCTTTGCTTGAAGGGTTCAGCTGGAAGAATCAAAGACGGGGAGGGAAACGTGTCTGATGGGTTATGGTTATGGAAAAGACCGGAAACACAGGCTCATAAAGGGAATGTTGACTTTTATGTGTGCATATTTGTAAGAAATTATAAGAGAATTGTCAAGAGATAATATTTGGTTGTTAATTTTTTCCTCCGTGTGTGCTACTGCTGTTGATTTGAAAGGTAGGATACATTAAGGAACGAAATAGAAGGGGGTGTTTATAATAAAATAGATTATAAATAAATATAATATTAAAATATTATTATTTAAAGAAGATATAAAAATTTATAATAAGATATAATGAAATGTTATTTGAAAGATGGTTTATAATATAATATAGTAAAATATTATTTATTATTTTATTTTTAATTTTTAATTTAAATTTTTTAATTTTTATTATTTATAATGAAATAAAATGTAAAATAAAATTTT
>JANSVA010000008.1:11435136-11458851 GCA_025504915.1 Erythroxylum reticulatum | reverse complement strand
CTCATAAAGTTGGACTAACATTAATTGCAATTTTGGTTTTTAAATAAATTACCGATTAAGTTACGCCATTTGATCCAGATAAAGACAATAAAGTGGCCCAATAAATGATCTAAATTAATGGGTCAAAGTTCGAATGGAAAATGGGTCCCGATTAGTATAGACCGGGTACATATTGGCCTTGTGATGGGGAAGCCCGATATAGAAGCTATATAAAGGTTAAGGTCTCCTGTAGTTACTCAAGGAATCATTCACGAGCACAAGGATTTCTAACTCGTTAGGGAAGTTCATGAATTGAGAAAACTGTAGAAAGACCTAGCCCGTGAGTCGGTGAACACTTTCCACTAAAGGCCCCGGGAGATTCGGAGACGTTTGGAGCTCAGAATCGGCATCAGAATCAGAGATGGAACCAAAATCTAAGTATTTCGCATTACCTTCGTTTTTAATCCTTTCACATAGATCCGGGACATGTAGTAAAGCCCTCCCTACGTATAACAAGTTAGTCAATAATTTTCAGTGTAAGACGTGGAGAGAAAGAGAAAACGAGAGAAAACTATGACCTGGGAGCAGAGGCATTCTTCCCAAACGGGACAATAATCGGAGTTTTTTTTTTGGCCAATGACAATAATTGGAGTTCAAGTCACCCTTTGATCTCATAAATTGGTGGGCTTTCCAATTCCGCAAGTCTTCAGGCTATTGTGGTTTTTCTCGGGTTTAAATTTCGGCTGTCAGTATCAGAGAATACCGAATAATATCCCACAGTCACTGATTTATCATGTTAGTTTAACTTGGGCTTGTTTTCCATCTGCAAAGCATAAATGTATTCCAATTCCATAAATGAATTGGGCTTTCTTATGCAATGATGCTCTAAACTTGATTGGATCTAACAAAAATCATTAAATTTAACTTATTAAGTGGAATACCCTCAACTTAGCCATGTTTAGCTCCTTTCTTTTTAAGGTTTTTCCTTTTTTTCATAAAATTCAAAATAGACGCTGAAAAAATGTTTGGTTAAAAATGTTTTCATTTTTTGCTTAAAAAAAGAAAACGGCAACAATTATATAGAAACATAAAAAATTAGGTTTTCGTGTATTTCAAAAACAGGTTTTTTGTTTCATGAAAACAAGTTTCGCTCTGTGCTATCTTATGCATTTTTTGTTGTCTGCGATTTCTCCAAGTTTATTTTTGTATTTGTTGCTTATTTGTATTTTCTAATATGTTGCTTGATTTGTTATTGTTGTTATTTGCTTTGAAAGCTACACGTCTGTCGCCTTCTCTTCCAATCATCTTTGTCTTCATACAAGAGAAGTGAAAGAAAGCAAGAAGGTTATGCTATAGTAACATTAAAATTATTTCGTTAATTCATCAATCACTATTTTCTTTCACTAGAGAGTCTCTTCTTGTCTTTCTCACCCTGTTTATGGTAAATAGATAAAATTTAGATAGAGAAAATTAGTATTGAGAGAAAGATTAGAAGAGGAGATGTTTTGCTTCTATGCTTTGGAGAGAAAACTAAACCAGAAGGAACAAAAAGAAAAGAAAAGAGTGATGAAGGATATCTTTGGAACTACAAAGGTGTTAGGGTCTTCATTATTGATCCACCCAGAAAGAGAAAAGAAATATAACAGAAAAAGGTGAGTGCTCCTATAATCTGCACACCTCGCGTATCGTGCTGGGTGTGATATATACACTTATAATAACAGCATTTGGTACAGAGGAGAATATCAACCATACACGTGTATGGTTTATTTTAACTTTACAGTTGTCAGTATTAATGATAAGTGTACATTTATATTATATTCTAATATTACCTCTCAAACTGGACGGTGAAAGACATAGTTTCAGTTTGCTTCTATTACGCAGAAAATCTGGGTGAGTTAAAGCCTTCATCAAACAGTCAGCAACTTGAAGTGAGGATGGTATATGATGAACATCAACTTCTTTCCTCAAGATTATGTCGCGGATGAAATGAATGTCAATTTCTATATGTTTACTTCTAGCATGCTGTACAGGGTTGGACGCAAGAGCCTTTGCACTGAGATTGTCACACCACATCATCGATGGCTGGTTGAGGTTGATTCCAAGTTTTGTTAACAACGAAACAATCCGTTTTATTTCAGCAGCACCATCTGCTAAGGCTCTATATTCTGACTCAGCACTAGATCTGGAGACTCCTTGCTTGCGAGAAGCCCAGGAAATCAGATTATCTCCTAAATAGATACAAGTTCCAGCTATAGATCTTCTGTCATCTGCATCGGTTGCCCAGTCTGCATCTGTAAATGCTACCATTTGATAACTCCTTACTGTTTTGATATGCAAGCTCAGTTGATGTGTCCCTTTCAGATATCTAAAGATCCGTTTTACACCCTGAAAATGTGTTTCAGTGGGTTGAGTTATAAATTGACTCAGTTTGCTAACCAAGAAGGCTATATCAGGTCTGGTTGTGGTGAGGTATTGAAGAGACCCTATTGCTCTGCGGTAGAGAGAAGGATCAAACATGAGAGGACAATCTTGACTCGAGAATTTTCGCCCGGTTACCATAGGAGTGGACACAGCAGCACAATTAGCCATGTTGAAGCGCTTCAGTACATCTAATGTGTATTTCCCTTGATTCAAGTAGATGCCAGTATTGTCTCGTTGAACTTCAACTCCTAGAAAATAATATAAAGGACCCAAATCCTTCAAGGCAAAGTTAGAATTAAGCTTACGAACAAAAACTTTAGGATAGTGTGAATCATTACTAGTCACCAAAATGTCATCTACGTAGACTAGAACTAACACAACAAGTTTGTCGGTGCGAAGATAGAACAAGGATATATCACCTTTGGCATTTTGAAAACCCCATTTTTGGAGAGTGAGTCTTAGTCGATCAAACCCAGCACGAGGTGCTTGTTTGAGTCCATAGATTGCTTTCATAAGCTTACATCTATGATGCGGACGTTGTGGATCACAAAAGCCTTCCGGCTGCTTCATATAGACATTTTCTTGAAGGTAACCGTTAAGGAACACATTGTTCACGTCTAATTGCTTTATTTTCCAGTTGAAGGTTACAGCTATGGTAAGCACAATTCGAATAGTAGTAGCTTTAACCACAGGGCTTAAGGTTTCTCCATATTCTACGCCAGGAGCTTGTTGATAACCCTTCGCTATAAGTCGTGCTTTATGCTTAAGAAGAGATCCATCTGTTTTGAACTTGGTCTTAAAAACCCATTTGCAGTCAACAAGCTTCTGGGTTCCATCATATGGTACAAGAACCCATGTTTTGTTTCTTTTTAGAGCTTCAAATTCATTTAGCATGGCTTGTTCCAGTGAGGAAGAAAGAGAGCTTCTGGTATGCTTTTGGGTTCAAAAGCTTGAGAGGACTAGATTATGTTTTTATTTTCAATAAGACCAACGTAAGGAAGTTTAGGTTTAAATATACCAGCCCGAGATCGAGTAGTCATGGGGTGTAATCCAGGTTCTTGAGCTGCACTACTGTTTTGAAGATCTGGTTCATTGGCTTCACTGGAAATAGACTCATGTGTTTATTGATCCAAAGCAATGTCATCAGCTGTTGGCGCAACATTTGGACTTAGAGCATGTGGACTAGAGTTGGGTGACCTTCTTTCAGATTCTGATTCGAGACTGTCTGTGACTTGGCTTGATGAACTTACACTAGCTGTTTGAAGAATAGCCGTCGGGTCAGCCCTTTTGGAGTATTCTGCGCTAGGCAAAGTTACCAGAATGGGAACCGCACTTTCATTGGTAGGTATTTGTGCCCTTCTATTTAGGAAGCCTGTGCTACAAGGAAAACTCAAGGAGTCAAATACTACATGACGAGAGACATATATTCTGCCCGTTGAGCTTAAATATTTAAAGCCTTTATGTTGAGATGTCGGACCTAAATATACACACTTCTTACTGTGATATTGAAATTTATGTGTGTTATATGGTTTGAGACAGGGGTAACATGCACACCCGAAAGGTTGGAGAGTGTGATAGTCAGGTTTCTCATTGAAGAGTCGAAATAAAGGAGTTAGGTTTTTGAGCACGGGAGTAGGGAGTCGGTTTATAAGGTATACTGCTATCTGAAAAGCCTCAACCCAGTAGGTAAGAGGTAGATGTGATTGTGCTAGCAAAGTTAAACCCATTTCCACTATATGCCTGTGCTTCCGTTCAGCTCTACCATTCTATTCAGAAGTGTATGGACATGTATAGCGCATCTCTATTCCATTTGCTTGAGTAATCGGAATAAATGGCTTATATTCAGCTCCATTATCACATTGAATAGTTTTGATTTTGGTATTGAGTTTGTTCTCAATCTGTGCACGAAAGAGGTTGAAGGCATTGACTGTTTCTCCCTTGTGTTTTAATGGATAAATCCAAGTATAGTGGATGAAATCATCTATAAAATGTATGTAAAACCAAAAACCACCTGTGGAATGTACTGGTGATGGTCCCCATAAATCGGTATGAACTAATTCAAGAGGTGAAGTAGCATGAGACATAGATTGAGGAAAAGGCAACAACTTAGATTTTCCAAATTGACATGCTTCACAGAAGAAGTTACGGGAATCAATATCAACGTTGTAATTAAGCAGTATATTCCGTAGAACTCTATTACTAGGGTGTCCTAGTTGATAATGCCAAGTCCTGAAGTTTTGTTGTTGCTTTGCTGTCACGGTTGCTGTGTTTGCTTAAGCATGCCCTTGTTTCTTCTTCTGCAACCAATCATCCATCGGATAGAGACCTTGGATTGACCTCCCTTGTGCTACATGTTGCCCTGTCCTCTTGTCCTTCACCACACAAGCATCATTAGTGAATGCAACTACCACTAGATTATCCTTTGTTAATTTATGAACACTCAACAAGCTTTTAGTAGCAGAAGGTACAATTAAAATATCTTTGAGTGTTAAATTTGAGTGCGGTAGAGAAGTCGTGCCAATGCCAATTATGCTAGCCTTTTCTCCAGTACAAGTGGAAAGATATTGTTTACTTGTGGGAGAGAAATGATCAACTTGTGCAGGATTTGGTGTCACATGATATGAAGCACCACTGTCCATATACCATGAGGGGTCATTGACCGTATGAGGTTCCGCATAGAAGGCTGAAGGTGAATAATTGTTTTGTGTTGATGGTGGGTAAAAGTTTCTATCAAACCTGTGATAGCAGTTCAGTATTGTATGTCCAGGTTTCTCACATAGGTAGCAAAAAAAACGTCCACCACTGTTACTATATCCTCCTTTTCTTCCACGAGATCTACCACGGCCTCGTCCACCATGTGAACCACGCCAAGAGGATTTTTCAGAGAAATGCTTCTGATTGTTATTAGCAGAATCTGATTTGACTCGTTGAGCCACATTTGTCGCTGGTTGAATAGTTAATGACGAGAAGTGATTGAGTTGCTCTAACCTACTTTAGAATGCCAATAATGCCGACTGTATTTCAACCCACATTAAATCAACTTGATCAATTAACTTAACTACAATGGGATTGTAGTCAGCGTCCAAGCCATTCAAAGTATGTAGAATGAGGTCATCTGTAGCAACTGGAGCTCTGGCTAAGGTGAGTTGATCTGAGATGCTCTTCATTTTTTCCAAATATTCTTCCATCTTCATATTGTTTTTCCTAGTTTGGTGGAGTTCCGACTTGAACGCCATCACCCTAGACTTCATAGATGCACACGTAAGTTCTTTTACTCCTATCCAAAGTTCTCAAGCAGTTTGACAGTGAAGAAGTTGAGCACCACTCTCTAGGCTCATTGTGTTGCGCAGCCACCCTACAAGAAGTCTATCGAAAGGGAACCATTCCTCAAATGCTAGATTTGGAATGATCTCCGTTCCAGAAGTAATGAGACGAGGTGGCGTTGCAATTGTCCCATTAATGTGGGAGACAAGTAAGTTTCGTTCAATTAACGGAAGGACAACAGATTCCCAAACCAAATAGTTACTCCTATCCAACTTGATAGATGTAGTCTGGCTGGATGAGTTGAATAATGTGTATGTTTTTTATGAAGGAGACGAAAGCGTCTGGATTGAGGATGCAGAGGAAGCGGCTGAGGAAGACATTGTTGCGTGCTCTGATACCAAGAAAAAGAAAAGCAATATAACAGAAAAAGGTGAGTGCTCCTGTAATCTGCACACCTCGCGTATCGTGCTGGGTGTGATATATACACTTATAATAACGGCATTTGGTACAGAGGAGAATATCAACCATACACGTGTATGGTTTATTTTAACTTTACAGTTGTTAGTATTAATGAAAAGTGTACATTTATATTATATTCTAATACACCCATACTTGCAATGAATGGGTTGGCCAAGGAGTCTGGTGGTTACTCATTAATGGAGTCGTTCCATGCATTATTACCCTCGTTTAAGTCCCTCACCACCTACCACAGATTGCTCGTCGATGTGTTTCCGTATCGATGCAGTGTCATTCTTGTTGGTTCTAAGTCATACTCGCCGAGGTCTAAGTTCATTCTAATCCCATCTATCACTGCTTTGCCACCAGTGTGAATACAGGAATGATCAACTCCTATTTTGAAGTTGATCACAGGTTTAGGACCCGTTGATCCTCCTCCCTTTATGGAGCTTTGTATCCATTTTTTGATTAATATTAGGACCATAAATAAGTAGCACTCTTGAGTTGGTGCATGCAGTTATATATAGAAGTTGCCTAGGAAAAATGAGGGAGGAAGAAGTCTCATGTACTAATGAGGGTGGTTAAGGTACAATATGTCATCACCAGGTTTATTTACATTAAGTAGCATGTTTACAGTTACCTAATGCCTGGTGTTTCTTTATGATGATTTCTCAAAATTTTACTCAATTGAAATTTACGTGCATGTGCAATAAAGGGATAACGAATTAAAACCTCATTTCTAAGTTGCACATGTTGAGAGGTTATGGTACAACTTTATACAGATCCTTAGGGAACTCCTTACTTAACAGTGTATTGATAACTTACGGGTGGACTAGAACTGCGTTATAGGAAAAAGTATGGGCTCTTTGGACAAAAAGATCACTCGTTGAGTAATGAACATTGAATTCAAGCTTCCTAAAATTGCATCTCAGTGGTCTCACATAAAAGACCAATTGATTACTCATGTTGGATTGATCCTTCTGGTATAAAAGTTTATGTTTGTAAAAGTGGAATACAATCTTATATTTTGAGGAGCGTGCGTCTTTTTCCCTGTTGAATGAATTGTGAGTGCATGAACATCATGTAACACGTAACGATACCTTAGTTACGTATCCCAGATCGAACGTGAAAGGGTAAGAAATGAAGAAATGCATAAAATACCTTATTTCGGTTTCACAAATTCAAACGAGCTTTCTGAAGCTAAAATGAGTGCAAATCCACCACTGTCTTCACGGGAACTTCTCACCGGAACGTGGTCAACGTCTTTCTACAGTTTTCTCAAAATATAAGTGCTCTTAATGGGTTAGAGAATCCTTATACTTACATTTGATATGAGCAACTGCAGGAGACCTTAACCTTTATATATACCTTCCATATTAGCCTTCTCCATCACAGGCCCGATATAGGTCCAGTCCATACTAATTAGGATCTATTTTCTGCCCAAACATTGACCCATTGATTTAGATCATTTGTTGGGTCATTTTATTATCTTTATCCAGATCAAATTATATAACTTAACCGATAAATTATTTAAAAACTGAAAAATGCAATTAAATATTGTCCAACTTTATGGGAAATTACAAAAATGTCTAACAATCTCTCTCTTGGACAATACGTAATTGCAATGTTGACTCTAGTTTTAAAATAGTTTAAAAACTCAAATAAGTCTTTCTACTATATTAGTCGACTAGGTTTTAAAAACAAAATATCTGATCCAAAGATAACGAAAGTCTATCATTCTGTCCTACAAGGCTTTCGATACCGAAAAGTATCAAATATATACGTCATGTGTGACACAGATCTAATACAATCACGTATACCCAATATCTCACTAACATGAATGGAAAAATAGAGTGTGGCAAACTAGGATAATATTTTTATGATCTAAATCATATCATCTTTGTTTTTAGGTCTCGATTTCTCCAACTTTATGTTAAACCACATATGCTAAATTGTATTAGAGAAATCTTATTTTCTCTCACCGAATGCTAAACAATATTGAAAAAAAAACTTGTTACCCCTCACCAATGCTAAACTGCATTAAAGAAAATGTTTATGTTCTCCAACTGGATGTTAAACTGTATTATATATTTTATGGAATTAAAAACTTATATCTCCTTATGTCATATCAAACTTTATGGATATTCGTATAAAACTGTATGTTTTTAAATGACATAAGCTCAAGGTCAATTTGTATATATGCCCAATGACCTTTAAATGCTTAAGATCGACACAAATCTTAAGACTTTTATATGTATTATGACAATATACAATAACATGTATTACCGAGGATAAACAATGATCATCTTTATTGATGAACCATCATACTATCATAATACATCAAATGTATAAATGTACATAGAGGAAACATAACGATCCCCTAGCTAACAGTGTCTAATGATGTCAAAACTTCCATACTATATATTTGTATCACAAACACAAGTGAGCAAAGTCCTTTAGTTAAAGAATCGACTATTATTTCCTCAGTCCTTAAATGCTCCAAACCTTAATGTCACCTTTTTGTATCAATAACTTTATGGCCAAATAATTGACCTTTAAATGCTAAGACTTTGTGATATTCTTTGTTGTTATTAAACAACATGGTAAGAAGATTACCACAGTACAACCAAATGGGTCAATCCACTAAATCAACCACTAACAACTCATAAATCAAGTTTTTGAGCTAAATCATCTATGAAGAAGCCCTATAGCATGCACTCTGCATGTATGATCGAGGGAGTCACCCATGTCTACTTGACACTCTTCCTTGACATTGTACTATCTATAAACTTAAAACATGTAACCTTAAGTGAACTTTCAATCATTTGGACACATAGCTAAATTTGAATCTGAATTTCCCACGAGGTTTAGTCTGTTGACTATGCTATATGTCAACATATAATCATTAGTTCCTTTAAGTATCTCAACACTCACTAGACTACATTCCAATAGTCTACACTTGGATTAACTAGATATTAACCAAACAGTCAAACAGTAAATGTAATGTCCCGTCTAATTTATAACTAAGTATACATCAGGCTATCAACAATACTAGAATACGGAACATTCCTCATAACCTCTCTCCTTACTTTATTCTTTGGATACTGTTCCAAAAGATTATATCTCACTATAAGAGATAATTACTACGACATGTTTACTGTTAACCATATTAAACCTTTGTAACACATACTTAATATATATACTCTATGAGAGACCTAATGAGTATTGAGATTTGTCCCGTTGAATCTGAATACTTGGGACAAAAGATCTTACGTCAAAGTCCTTTATATCAAAGTTCTTAACCAAATTTTCTTAACCTTATACAACATGGTCAAGTAATTTGACATGAGCAATATATCATCCTTATGCAGTAATATGAAGATAATTTTGCTCCCCTTGACCTTATAGTACAAGTATATTTTAACTTTATTTTCCATGAAGTCAAAATAGGTTATAATCTTACCAACTGTAAGGTATCATTTTCAGAAGGTTTGATGTAAACCATATATTGATTTGCATAATGTGTAAACCATGTCAGTTCCCTTTGGATCCTGAAATCCTTCAAGTCATACCATATAGACCTCTTCATAAAAGTCTTTACTCAAGAAAGTAATTTTGGCAGTCGTCTCATGTAACTCTATATCATCATGAGTTACAATTGCCTTAATCACTCAAAATGTATCATATGAAGATACGAGAGAAAAGGTAACATAAAGTTAACCTTTCTCCCTGAGTGAACCATTAGGCAACTAAATCAACCCATAAATCACTAAACTTTATCCTAAAATCCTTTAGGTCTAATCTCGATTTACAACTGACGAGTTTGTAGTTCTATTGTAAATCAATTGGCTCCCAAACCTTACTATGCTTTATAGATTGCATCTCGTCATTTATTGCATCCCACCACACATCTGCATTAGGTCTAGAAACAACTTCTGTAAAACTAAGTAGATTCAAAACATGTCTAATATTATAATCCCATACACCAGATAGAATATGTAATTAGATAGGATAGCAGGTCGTCTCACTTTAGAGGATTTACCTAACTCCATTAGATCTTGTACCCCTAAGAATCACTGTGTGTATAAGTATGGATTCCTATTCCTATACAGGCACGATACAGAGACCTAGATCTACTGGATCTAACTGTATGAGTAATGGGTACATGATAAATGTAATATTCTCCCTGCTATCATCCGAAGGGTCAAAAATCCTACCATCATCAATGTATTCCAGAACTTAGCTGGTTGTGATTCCACTATTCTGGTCTCACCTTCTATACAATAAAAGTTGTATCCTTAAAATGGCTGAGATATATTACTAAATAGTAATGAGCGGAACGAGCATGCAATATTTTTTTATAAGGATTATACTACCTTAATAGGACATCCCCATACACGAATATGTGCAAATTTGGGTTTTCAAACTTCTAGATAATTAGGTATAATAGCCCTATTCTGCATCGACTTCTTCAAGTCCTTTAGGGTGCAATTATGCCTTGTGACAACACACCATTTTGTTTAGAATTACTCGATATAGTAAATTAAGACACTATTCTATCTGATTCCAAATATCTAGCAAAAGGACCTTTTCAAGTTCTAAAACACCTGCCATGATATCCTCCTCCATGGTCAAATCTGACTATCTTGATGAATGTTCCCAATTAGTTCTCAACCTTCAGTCTTTAAGCAAGAATACATAACTGTAATGGAAATAATCATCAACAAATGTTAGAATACATTTAGAATTGCACAATGCAACTGTATAAGGTCTATCGATATCTTTAATTATCATACTAGATAAATTAAAAGCATGAGTTGACTTCAATATCCTTATTAGTCAACTTACCTCTGCAACAGTCAGCACATGTTCCCAGATCATCATAATCTAGAATTGAGAAATGTTTTTCTTAATCAATCTCTCAACCCTAGCTTTGAAAATGTGGCTTAAACTTTTATGTCACACCATGTATGACTTTTCATTCATCAGGGCCTTTCATAACTTGTTTAGCAAGATATGAAGAAGCACATATCTAATTTTTGGTAAGACACATTCTATACAAACCATATGATAAGAAAGTTATACCATTATTTTTGCATTAAATAATAATTGTATAACATAAGCATTAAATACAAATCATTAACCCTCTTTGTCTAAAATTGATCAAGATAACACATTTAAAATGTGTCGTGTAAAACCTAAATGAACCTTACAACAAAGTTTAGGACATATATCCCTTATAGATATTACTCCCACTTCTTCATTATTGTGAACCATTAGTTTCTCCTTCCTTTTATTTGACGTTATCCTGGATATAAACCCCTACATCGTAGAAGCACCTTGACAAGATGCTCCACTATATAGTCACAAAATATTTAATACGACTATCACAAATTAGATTAATAAATTAATAAGCCAAGGAGTTCCTTGATGGTCACAGTCTTTCCTTCTAGGCCTTATACTGATGGCTTCTTTATGTCATGCGAACCTTTACCAGCACTAGTTTGACCAACATCAGCATGTGGAGAAGATTTGAAATTTCTACCTTTGAACTTAGTGGGCTTCATCTTTGCCTTCCTTTTAGTTGCTTTAAGGGTTGTAGGAGTAACAAACTTGAGCTTCTCCTCCTCAGCAATGCAATGGGCTATTAAAGCGTTGAAGTCCCATTCCTCATCCAGCGAGTAATATGTCATCACCAGATTACTAAACTTTAGAGGGAGTGAGTTCAGAGTCTGGTGAACAATGAAGACATCAAGAAGAGGAATGTTTAGCATCTTCAATCTACTATAAAGATGAATCATTCTTGATATATACTCCATTACTCCCTTTCTCCTGTATACATCATGGAGAATAATTCCTTCATCAAGGCATTTGTCTTAACATTATATGAGATTGTGTACCTCTAAGAGACATTACCAAGAAACTCGTTTTCTATGCTTGTGAGGTCAGGTATGGATCTCTTAATAGTCGTCAAACATAATCTGTTAGATCGATCCCATACTTCATAGGTTGCTTTATAAACTCACGAGCTCATGGATGTAGGTGGAGATAGTCTATTCGTCCATATGACTATATCAACCTCAGCTATCTCCATAGCATTCATCCTCCTTCCTCTTCTTTGTATTGAAACCAGTCAGGGTTTCAATGGTGACACTGAATTTTTTGACCGAAAAGGTGGCTATAAAATAACAATGTTTCAATCAACACAAATGTAGGATAACAACGATACTTAAAGCTATTGAATAGTATCTTTACTTAAATTCTGATCACACATATTATGAAACACCTTTGGGTTGAATACATAATTTATGAAATTAGACCTCCACATAAAAGCTATCAAAGTACAATCTATCAACTCTTATGACACTACCACTTTTAGGCGAATAGATCACTTGAGCAATAACTTTCCTCCATCTAATGCCTTTATGCACATCTCAAAATGTTATATAAGGCCAACAACTTTGGGCAGAATAACCAAACAAAAAATTAGAAACATCCCCTAACATGTAAGTAGAACAATTTAAAATACTGACTTGAAAGGCCACTTTGGTGTCTACTTCATCATCAACACTCAAAAAGTCTATAAATATAGGGGATCTATCTTTATGTTATCCTCACATTCTTTATAGGCGAATGGTATGTGAAAATGTAACATCAATAAATGTAAAATTTTGAATGCACAGACTCATTGTCACACACTCATGCTGAAGACATTTTCGGAAAACTTTATTTGAGACTTTTATAAAGGAAAATCTTAGTAGAGCGACTATCGTGCATCATTGGACATTGAATTGATCACCTGAGACACGAGAACCTCATGTATCTCCCTTATAGCAAGTTTGTTGCACAAAAATTCACTCAAAAATGGCTTCAAAATGTCTCAATTCCTTTTTTGAGTAACTATCATGCGATCCCAAACACTGAACATGAGACCCGAGACACGAATACTTAAAGTATCTCCCTCATATGTTAAAGTATCTCCCTCATATGATGTCTAAAACATGAAATTTCACTCGACATCAGATTCAGAACACCTTCATTCTTTTTCCCAGAGACAAACTTTAATTTATTATCCAAAAAATAGAAATTTTCACTTTCTCAATTTTCGGACCGAAAAATTGACCCAAAATACCCCAAAAACTTAAAGTATCTCCCCGAAAAATTGACCCAAAATACCCCAAAAACTTAAAGTATCTCCCTTATGTGATGTTCGAAACATGAAAATTCACTCAAAATCAGATTTAGAATGCCTTAATTCCTTTTGCTAAAGTTAAGCTTTAATTTATTACTAATGTAATAAATCCTAAAAAATGGAAATTTTCACTATATAAAATTTTCGGATCTGAAAATTGACCCAAAATACCCCGAGGTTACCTTACAGGAAATTTGAAATTTTTTGTGGGTTCTTTTTGAAATTATTGTAGCTACAGAGGTCAGTAGTGCGTTAGCGCACTGTAGCGCTGACGATAGCAATGACGTCAGCACCGCCTAGCGATGCACCTTAACAATGTTCAATGCCTGCATTACACGCATCAGATGCACACCCACGCGCTCTTATCAGCTGGAGCGTACGTTGTACGAGTGAAACATGGCATGATATTGTCCACCTAAGTGTCGACCATGTGTAGCACACGAGCCAAACATATCGCCTTGTGGGTGGTACTGTTCACCCATCGGGTGCGTGTGGCACACTCGCCAAACGTTTCCGTCGTCCTCACTAAAAAATGGTGATTTCTGGCTAGTTTCGGGCCAGTTTTTGGTGCTCCCAGACTTGTTTTCACCCTATTTCTCAAGGCTAAACATATGTATAATACTTTCATGCAAAAAAAAGCAAGAAAAAACTGACAAACATAAGTTTATTCTTCGAAAATCTTATAGGGAGAAAAACTAAAAAATCTTTATTTTTAACCACCCGGTCACGTCACCACTTTGATGCCATGTGTAACATGTAACGATACCTTAGTTACGTATCTCAAATCAAACGTGAAAGGGCAAGAAACAAGAAATACGAAAAATACTTATTTCAGTTCCACAACTTCAAACAAGCTTTCTAAAGCCGAAACTAGTGCAAACCCACTACATTTTTACGGGAACTCCTCACTAAAATGAAGTCAACGTCTTTCTATAATTTTTTCAAAACGTCAGCTCTCTTAATGGTTCAAAGAATCCTTATGCTTACAATTGATATAAGCAACTGCAGGAGACCTTAACCTTTATATATAGCTTCCGTATCGGGCTTTCCCATCATAGGCCCGATATGGGTCCGATCCACACTAATTATGATTCATTTTTTACCCAAACTTTGTCCCATTGATTTAGATCATTTATTAGGCCACTTTATTGTCTTTATCCGAATCAAATTACGTAAATTAATCGATAAATTATTTAAAAACTGAAAAATGCAATTAAATATTATCCAACTTTATGAGAAATTACAAAAATGTCTAACACATCATATATGATATGACTTAGAACTTAATTTTTGTCATATTGTTACAGTTGTGTATCTGTACTATGTCTAGTTTATGACATGGTTTATGGTTGTTTATAAAGGAATTCACCATTCTTCTACACTTTGGCCTTATTGTCCTGATGCAAGTCTAATCTTACAACTAAACTTACTTAAGCGCATATTGGTCAGTACTACACTTACTCTGATAAACTACATCTGAACTACCTAAAGCTTGAGTGGTATGACTCGTGTAGGGGTTTATATCTCTGAACACTAGAGGATGCTTAGGATAAGCTAATTCTAGCTCAGAATAGGTTTTATTTAGTAAGCATACATAATAATTGGGTTCTCACCATTTTCTTTTCCAAAATTTTTAAAATAATGTTTGAGATTTCCTCTCATATCCTGGAAATGATTTGCATGTAAAGTGAAGTTAATGGATTTTTTATGTTGCAATTAGTATCACAAGCTGACAAAATACCAAAACCATAAATTACCTGTCTACACTTAAAGAGATAGATGAGACATGAAAATGTATTTCACTGTAATACATGGGGATATTGTGTTGGGAATGCTTGGAAGATGATGCCTTCAGAGTTTGGAGTACAAGAAATACTTGAGTAGTAGAGGCAATGTTTCTCTGCACTGTACTTCCATTATTGCAGATGGACATCACCTTTTCTGACCAATGATCTAAGTGTGATTTGATTACAACAATTTACATGAGTGAATAAAATTACTCAAAATGAGTAGTAAAATCATACCCAAGAGCATATAAGGAATACATGATTATGAGATAGGAGTGGGGCCAAAAGGTGGGTCGTTGGTTTGACCATCATGTACATATTATGACATTGCTTAAATTTACATTTATTTTTATACTATAGAATCAATTTTACACTTTTATTTTTATTATATCATTTCCATGCACTTGTATGCAGTTTAGCATTTAATATGGTTGTCTCATATTTGTTTTAAACCATGTTTAATATTTTGCAAAAATTGTTATGTTTGTCTCATGTTTATTTTGAATCATGTTTAACATTTAATACTTTGTAAAAATTGTTGTGATTGATGTCCCTTATATGTGATTACATTTAGTGATAAAAGGTTTGAACAATATGAACGATTCCAATGATTGTATGGAAATAAATGAAAAAGATGGAGTATGGAATGATACCATAAAGATGTATTTAATCTCCTTGATGGTTGAAGAAGTGAAGAAGGGAAAGTGAATGACTACTACCATTTCCAAATCTGGTTAGAAGAATATTAAGGCGGGCTTTAAACAAAATTCAATAAGGAGTTTATTAATATTTAATTAAAGAATAAGTATAATGGATTAAAGGATTGAAAATTTTCAAGAACTTACTCAAAGAAGCAGAAATCGACTACAACTACTTTACAGGTGAAAATAATGCTACAAATGAATGTTGGGAAAATCTATTTAAGGTAAAATATGTCTTTATTTTATTAATATATTGTATTACATAATATTTATTCTCATATTCCTTTTTTATTATTATATGAATATTTTACTTAATATTAAGTTTATATTTTGTATGAATATTTTGTCTATATTTGGTTAAACCTTTTGATTAAATGTTTAATTAATTATTTAATGTTGGCATTGTAGATACATAGATTTCTTATCAGATTTCGAATCAAATTTTGATGATGAACGGAAAAGATAATCATTATTTCTCTAATGTAGGAGAGAACAAATATTTTCATTTACAAAAGCAAATATGTAAAACTTCTAGTCTATCAGGTCATGATTGGATATTAGAACTTTTGAATGTAAATCCTACAAGGATTTATGAAAACTTAAGAATGAAAAGATAATCTTTTTGAGCTTATGTAATGAGTTAAAGAGTTTACAAGGCTTAAATACAACAAGTCATTTTACTGTGGAGGAACAAGTAGCAAATTTTTTATGACTATAGGGCATAGTGAGACAACTAGAGTCAATGTAGAATGCTTTCAACATTTGACCTAGACAATTTCGAAGTACTTTCGTAAAGTGTCATATGCAGTTAATCGTCTCGCAAAAAGAGTCATTACTTCACCATCTTTTACTCATACACCTCTTGAGATTCAACATAATTCAAAATTCTTTCTATATTTTTAGGTACATTCATATATTTAATTACTATTTTAATTATGTCCTTATGATTAATAATTATTTTAATATATATTTTAAATTTTACGATTGTATAGGAGCAATAGATGGTACACGTATTGATGCACATGTTCCAACTGATGAAAAAATATCATACAGGGTTAAAAGAATTAATCCAACACAAAATATCATGTGTTGTTACTTATTTGACATGCGTTTTTTATATATGTAATGACTAGATGGAAAGGTATTACAAATGACTCTCGAATTATTTTAGAAATAGTGACAAATTTAGCGAATCAATTTTCTATGCCTCAACAAGGTATTATATTATTTTAAATAAACAAAGTAATTATGATTCATTTTTAATATCTTTTTGTTAATATTATGTTCTTTATATGTTAAGTAAGTACTATTTGGTTGATTCGGGCTACACTAATATGCCTAGATTTCTTTTACCATACCGAGGTGAAAGATATCATTTGCGAGATTATAGAGGCAGAGGAAGACCTCAATGTCCTAGGAATTGTTTAACTACAGGCATTTTTCATTAAGAAATGTTATTGAAAGATTTTTTGGCATTCTAAAAATAAGATTCCGTATACTTAAAAAAATGCTATGAAGAAACAAAAATACATCATTATTACGTGTTGTGTTATACACAATTATATTAGAATGTATGGACAAAGCAATGAATTATTTGATAGTTGTACAGAAAATGAAGAACAAATTAAGGAAAGTAAAAATGAAGATGTAAGTTCTTAAATGGAGTATAATATCACTACAACATAATTTCAAGGTATGTCTCAGAAGCAAGATGAAATTGCTAGATAAATGTGGAGTGATTATATTTATTAGACCCTGCTTCTAGAGCCCAACATCAGAGTCATGAAAACGTGAGCCAAAAATCCTATAGTTTCTAGAGTCCAACAACCCCAAGTCATAAAGCGTAAGCGGGCTTCCTTGTAGGGTTATTTTAATGAATCCTCATTAGCCATCGTCCCATAAGGTTGCACACCAAAATCACAATTTGACTTCTTCAAAACAATTGTAACTCTCAGCCTCTTGTTTATTTTGAAATAAGAACCCCCTTATTTGGAGCTTTAAAGCTCAAGATAGGCCTACAAATCCAAATTGTGTTTATAACCCAATTATGCTCTTCCAACCAATCCATCATATTCTTTCCATCAATATATTTCAAAACTACATCAAAAGTTACCAATTCTTAAGGAGATGTAGAAAAAAGTATTAGGAATCTATTACTTTAAGAATCACTTCATTTAGAGGCTGGGTTATGAAGTTATGGCCAAAAGAATCAACCATGCTTATGTCCTCCCTCACGTTGTACCTGTCTTGGAACAATTAGCGTAACTTTCACTAAAGATTTTGGATTAAGGTTTTCTTTGAATGGTCTCAAAGAGGACTTATAGATTTACAACTTTTATGAAGACCTAAAAAGCCAATTCTATCGTTTAAAGGGTCAAAATGTGACCAGACGATAGGATTAGGTCAACGGGGCACCAGACAATATGACGTCATCACCAGAGGATATGACATCATCAGACGAAGCGCCCTCACCAGACGAAGCCCCTCACTAGACGAAGCATCCTTATAAGACGATACGTCCTCACCAGATGAAGCGTCTTCATAAGATGAAGCATCCTCACAAAATGACATGCCATCACCAGATGAAGCGTCTTCATAAGATGATACGTCCTCACTAGATAAAGTTTCTTCATAAGACGAAGCATCCTCGCAAAACGAGACGTCATCACCAGATGAAGTGCCTTCATAAGACGATACGTCCTCACCAGACAAAGCGTCTTCATAAGACGAAGTGTCTTTATAAGATAACACGTCATCACCAGACAAAGTGTCTTCATAAGACGAACCATCCTCGCAAGACGACACATCATCACTAGACGAAGCGTCTTCATAAGACTATACGTCCTCACTAGACGAAGCATCTTCATAAGATGATATGTCCTCACTAGATGAAGCATCCTCGCAAGAGGACACATTATCACCAGACGAAGCGTCTTCATAAGACAATATGTCCTCACTAGAAGAAGCGTCCTCGCAAGATGACGCATCATCTCCAGAAAAAGCGCCCTATGATGTCATCAGACAATATGACATCATCAGATGATACAAACTATACTCTTGAGTCTCTCCCCTTATAAGGATCATAACTTCTTACTCCAATATCCAAAAGCTTCATACTTTATAGCATTGGAAAGCTAGAAAAACAAGCTACAACTTTTATGAATTCAACTTGTCAAATTTATCCCAGATCAATCTAGATTTTTGCCCTAAAGTCAGAACACGAATTTTCCATTATGGAAGACTTGGAATTTTGCACTATGCAAACTTGGAATGTTCTGAGCATAAACCTTCAGCGACTAAAATGATTTCATTAAACTCTCAAATCTCAACTCATTTGCTTGCTTCTTCACGTATAGCTAATTTTGACTTACATCATCCATGCACCATTCACACTTTATTTATATCAAAAGAATAAAGTCTTTACAACACTTTAGTGGGCATTTCGAGCCACCTTACATCATAATCCAAAAATATCGACTTTACATAATCAATAGTTTCTCAAAATGCGACTAAAGCCTTGTTTTACATGATCTAACTTCAAAAGAACAAAAATAAACAAATTGGAGTGATGCCTTGACTCTCGGCTTGATCACTCCATATCTTGTTCATCTCTTGTAGATGGGAAGGAAATGGGGGTGAGCTTAAAGCTCGTAGGAAATAGTTTTATAATCGATAACAAGTAAAAACTCTTGAAAACACTCATGATCATAAAAATTTTCATGACAATCCACAGAACATAAATTTATCAACTTGCATAATTCAAACAATCATCAAACTTGACAACACATGTAAACACACAAACACATCATAATGGTTTGGGAAGATCCATAAACATAACGCTCTACGCATTTCCACATAATGGTCCTGTGTAGTCATAAACTTGAGGAAGTCTATGAAGGAGCTTCGTGCCACTAGCGGACAGGTGAGAGAAGCCTTTAACTTGGTCAATGTGCACGTGACATTCTTGAATGGACTACACCAAACCCATATAACATGTAATTCATGAACTGAAAATGTTTTGCCCATAAGGCACATTTTGGAAACTTGATTTCATACATTTGTTATTCTTTCAAAAAAAATCATTTCCATTCTTGTTTCATAGTTCATCCATAAAATTCATACACACAACATGGAGCACTTTCTCAAAGCATTTACAGAATAATGAATGCAGATTTTAAAACTAGTTGAAAACATTTATTTCTCTTTTCTTGAAAGAAAAACATTGATGACTTATTATTCAATTATAAAAATGTAACCCAACTTAGTTTCCTTGCTTGAAAACTTGCTCAAGGATGACTCTCCTCTTGCTCCTCTTGCCTCTCTTGCCTCCCTTCAACATTAGCAAGAATCTCCATTCAAAAATGAACTCCAATTGAAAAACCCAAAGAAACCTATTCATGAAAATGATCCTAGAATACTTAAACCCATGCATTTTCTAAGCTCTTTGAACCAAAACCCTTCCAAAATCCAAAGCTTTAAAATGTTCTTACCTTAAAACTTCACCAAATGAAGAGATGTTTGGTTTAAAAGAAAGCTCTTATCTTCCTCTACCTTTTCCCTTCCTAATCACTCTCAAAATCCCTTTTGAAGGTTTTGAAAAATTAAAACCTAGCTCAACTCTCTCTTTTTTTCTCTTAACCCCCAACACTCTCTCTCCCTTCTTTCTTATTTTTGTGTTTTCTCTCTTCTTTCATTCTTGACCATCACTTTCTATTCTAACCACAAGGCCACGATTCTTTCTTCATATTTTGCCTCTCCTTTAATGCCTTAAGACTTTATAACTTAATTGATGTTCCAACAATGCCCTTTATGCAATCTTATCACCTTAACACTTTAATTCCCTTAACCTACATCATATTATCTTACTCACATTAACATGCTAATTAATTCCAACACAAATTAATCTAGCAAGACCCCAAAATAAATCTAATCATGCTTATTCATCAAGAAAAAAATTCGTGGGCCAATATTTCTCCCTCCTTTAAAAGAATTTTGTCCTTGAAATTCTTACCTTAATCGTTAAAGAGGTGTGGGTACTTCTCCTTCATGGCTTCCAAAGGTTCCCACGTGGCCTTTTCCACAAAATGGTTTCTCCATAGGATTTTGACTAGCTGAACTGTCTTATTCCTTAGGACATTCTCCTTAGTGTCTAAGATCTCCATTGTAGTTTCCTCATAGGTCAGATCATCTCTTAACTGAACCTCAGTGGTTTGAATAATATGGGAGGGATCTGATCTATACCTCCTTAAAATGGATATATGAAAGACGTCATGTATCTGTGACAATTCTGGTGGCAGCACCAGCCTATAAGCTAGCTGTTTAATCCTCTCTACAATCTCATAAGGACCTACATAACTCGGACTCAACTTGCCCTTCTTGCCAAACCTCATGATTCCTTTCCAATGAGATGTCTTAAGAAAGACTTTCTCACCGACTTCATACTTCATTTCCTTCCGGTGTGGATCAATATAACTTTTCATTCTATCCTGTGCTATCTTAAGCCGTTGCTTAACCAAATTAACCTTGTCGACTGTCATGTGAAACAACTTTGGCCCTATCAGTTTCCTTTCTCCTTCTTCATCCCATCATATCGGAGTTTTACATCTCCTTCCATACAGTGCTTCATAAGGATCCATCTAAATTCTTAAATGGTACAAATTATTGTAAGAAAATTCGAACAATGGCAAATGCTCATTCCAAGCTCCTTTGAAATCTATCACATATGCCTTAGACATTGCCTCAAGGGAATGGTCCTTTCAGATTGACCATCTGTCTGGGGGTGAAAAGCAGTGCTAAAATTCAACTTGGTTCCCAGAGGCTCCTGTAAGCTTCCCCAAAATCTCGAAGTAAATCGAGGATCCCTGTTAGAAACTATAGAATCTGGAATCCCATACAATCTCACTATCTCATCAATATACTTCTTTGCTTGCACATGCAAAGAATCAATCTGTTTGATTGCCAGAAAATGGGCTGATTTTGTCAACTGATCAACAATAATCCATATGGCATCATACTTCCTACTGGTCTTGGGCAAACCCATCAGAAAATCTATGGTTACTTTTTACTACTTCCATTCAGGAATGGACAATAGCCTTAACTTGCCTGAAGGTGCCTGGTGTTCAGCCTTGACTTGCTGACACACTAGACCACTTGCTTGCATATTTTGCTATATCCCTCTTCATGCCTTTCCATTAGAAATGTTCTTTCAAATCTTTGTACATCCTAGTGCTACCTGGGTATATGGCATAAGGCGCATTGTGTGCCTCATCTAGTATTTCATCCTTTACTTCTTTAACACTTGGAATACAAAGTCTGTTTTCGATAGCCACGAGTCCATCATCCCTCACTACCACTTCCGATTTCTTGCCATTCTAAATTTTTTCTCAGGGATTTCTCAATTCTGCATCCTGTGCTTGTAACTCCTTAACTTTTTCCTTAAGCATCGATCTCACTCGGAAATTAGCAAGAATACAAATTGGCTCCTCCTATTTTAAGCTTATCCTAAGCCTAGCCATTTCTTCCAATAATGGCAAATAAACTGTCTGAACATGGGCTATAGAGGATCTCCTACTCAAAGCATCAACCACTACATTTGCCTTTCCTGGATGATACTCAATCAACAAATCATAATCCTTAATTAGCTCTAACCATCTTCTCTGTCTCAAATTTAGTTCTTTCTAAGTCAATAAATACTTAAGACTTTTATGATCTGTAAAAATCTTCATCTGAACCCCATACAGATAATGTCTCCAAATCTTCAGAGCAAAATTTACTGTTGTCAATTCCATATCATGGATTGAGTAATTCAGTTCATAAGGTTTTAGCTGCCGCGAGGCATAAGCTATCACCTTGTCTCCTTGCATCAATACACAACCCAAACCCTTTCTTGAAGCATCACTATAAACTGCATAACCTTCATCTCCTATAGGTAAGGTCATAATTGGAGCACTTTTCAATCTGTACTTAAGCTCCTCAAAGCTCTTCTGACATTCATCACTCCAGATAAACTTCTGATTCTTCCTCAATAACTTGGTCATCGAAGCAACTATCATAGAAAATCCTTCAACGAATCTACTATAATAACCTGCCAGACCCAGAAAACTCCTAACTTTTGTCACTGACTTTGGTGCGTGCCAATTCACCACTACTTCAATACTATTTGGATCAACATGCACCCCATCTTTCGATATCACATGTCCAAGGAAAATTACTTCGTGAAGCCAGAATTCATATTTGCTAAACTTAGCATAAAGTTCCTTCTCCCTTAATGTTTGGAAAAGTATCCTGAGGTGCTCCTCATAGTCCTCTTCATTCTTGGAATAAACCAGAATGTCATTGATAAACACTATAACAAACTGATCCAAATACTCCTTGAAGACCCTATTCATAAGATCTATAAATGCAACCGAAGCATTGGACAGTCCAAATGTCATGACTAGGAACTCGTAATGCCCATAACGAGTCCTAAAGGTTGTCTTGCTTACATCAGACTCCTTAATTCAAAGTTCATGATAGCCCGACCTAAGGTCAGTCTTAGAAAAGACCTTTGCTCCCTGCAGTTGGTCAAACAGATCATCGATTCGTGGCAGAGGGTATTTGTTCCTAACAGTCACCTTGTTGGGTCTCTAGTAATCAATGCATATGTGCCATATCCCATCCTTCTTCTTAAAATCAAAACTGGCACTCCCTATGATGACGAACTCGGTCTTATGTACCCCTTCTTTAGCAGTTCCTCCAATTGTTCCTTAAGTTCCTTTAGCTTAGTGGAGCCATTATGTTGGATCGGGAAAAAAAAAAGCATACTATACTTAGAGAACCGGTAGATTTCAAAACTTTGTAGAAATCTTATTTGTAGCAAAAGCAATATATCCAAATCATCATGTCAATCTATACATGATATGGTATAAGGATAATA
>JANSVA010000008.1:11385756-11412346 GCA_025504915.1 Erythroxylum reticulatum | reverse complement strand
TCCCAAAATCAACTCAAACTATAAAATAAGCAAATTTGGAGAAATGCCCTTAGGCTCTTGATCACTTGGTCTCTTAGTTATCACCTGAAGATGGGATAAAAGGGGGGTGAGCTTAAAAGCTCGTGGGTAACAAGTTTATAAGAATAAGAAAAATCGTTGAAATGTTCATTTTTCTTATAAAAGTCATAGTGAATTTATAAAACGCTTTGTTCACAAATTTTCAGCCAATTTCACGATCTTTTTGCTTAAAACTTATAGTTAAAAATGTCCTCACCTTAACATAGCAAAGTACATTTAACCATCACTATAGAACACTTAAGTTATACAATAAACTTGACAATTCAATGATGCAATGCACAAACAAATGGGTCAAGAGTTCAATGGAACGAAACGGAGAAACCGAAGTTTACACCGTGAATAAAACGAGTCTGATTTCTCAGGATCTCGTGGCCTCAAATGAGCGGCCGGGAGAAGGCTATGGGTCAATGTGCACATGACTAATGAGACGAGTTCCTCTCTTGCCCAAACAAAAGAACATATTCATGTTCAAATCATTTTATCATGTGTTCATACTTTCATGCTTTCACATTTTTTTCATTCATACAAAATGCCATGACATGTTTCAAGGCATAACATGAATATTTCAAAACTATTTTCCATTTTATAATCAAAATTCATGCACCAACGTGTTGCAATTTCTTAGATCACTCAAAACATTAAAAGCAACATTTATGAAGTAATTGAAATTGTTTTACTTTCTTGATTTGTAAAAAATGTTAATGGCTCATAACTATATTATAAACATGTAACCCACCTTGATTTCCTTGTTTAAAGACTTGCTCAAAATGCCTCTTCTCTTGTTCCTCTTGCCTCTTTGATCCCCTTAGTTCTTCACCAATTGAAAGATCTTTGGCTCAAATGGAAGCTCTTCTCTTCCTCTACCTTTTTCTCTTCTTGGATCACTTCAAAACCTCCTCAAAAGCTAAGAAAGGAAGAAATCCTAGCTTAACTCTCTTCTTTTCTCTTAACCATCGAAATCTCTGTTCTTTCTCTCTTTGATTTGTTATTTATCTTCCTCTCTCCCAATTCACGTTTTTTCTTCTTCTTCTTAAACATGACCACATTTTGGTCTTGTCCTTCTAAAAATACTCCTCCTCTCCTTTAGTCTTCCCATTTTGCCCCTTCTTTCATTTACCTCCTAATTTCTTTAATCTTCTTAAACACCATATTAACTCTAACTTAATTCAAATCTTTCCATCTAATTTTAAATCTCTATTTATGCCCATCAAATTAGTGACTCAATTATAAAACTAATGAAACAAATAAATCAATAATAATTGAAAAAATCGGGGTCCAACATTACCAGTCTAAGAAGCACGAGTCATACAAGACAAAAGGTTAGCAGTAACTGTAAAAATAAAAATGCAAAGAAACTAAGAAACTTGAAATAGTTTCCTAGCAATGGTGTCAAAATTTGGTTGGGTTGTTAAAGCCCCTATATAATTATGATTCTTTAAACTTTTGTAATGGTCGTAGAACCAGGTCGAATCCCTAAAGAACTGAATTAGTTTCCTAATTTCAGGCAATAAAATTAAATGGGGGTTTTGATTAAGAAATCGAGTAACTAAACAAATTAAATCAACTGAATTTAAAAATAAGAAAGTCAAGATTACCAAACTCCGATTCAAAGGAAATATTTCATCTAATTATAACATTGATCATTGATTCAAAAAGAATATTTTCACGATTCAAGCAATTAGTCTGCAACATGTTAAGATAGTCGTAATAAGTCTCAAATTTTCCTAAATTAATTAGTTCAAACCCAACATCCAAACCAAAACTTACCATTTATTAACCGGGTGTGATAGCATTCCATATCAAATAAATGATGCAATAAGCTTCGTGAAAAAGACTAACTAAATTAAATAATCGAGATAGTTGCAACTATTCAATTTAGTTTTCTTGTTTATCATAAGTTAAATATACAAATTCATAAATAACTTATTTGCTTCTTGTATCATTCCCTCATGACAATTACGAATCACTGAATTCTTGGATAGCAATAAAATAATCAATATTAAATTAAATTGTCAGATTAATTGAATATCAATCATTTATGAAACATGAAACTCAAAACAAGAAATATTTGAATTAAAACGTGAATACAAGTTTAGAACACAAAACCTTACAAAGTTACAATCAGAGTATTTAATCCCCTTGTATTAGAACGATGAGTTTAGCTAGACATGACTTTCACTCCAATAACAAAAATAGAAGAAAGACTAAGAATTGCTAAAAACGTAAAAGGAGAGAACCTTTTCTATTATGATGAACGTCCCTTTTATATGGTTTCCTAATCTAATCCTAATCTAATTTTAACTTGTAAAGATGTCTATCAAAAACAAATTTAAATTCAAACTCCTACAAGATAGGGATAAGAGGAAGTTTCTCAGTTAAACTCCAACTCTTCAAGTGATAAGCCTTATTCACTGTAACAATTTCTTCACTTTATCCAAAAATTGTCATTATCATCAATAAAGTCCCAATTTGATGCGATATCTACTTTTTATTTCCTAAAACAAACGTTAATTTTAACATTTAAAGACAAAAATAAATTCAAAAAAAGGAGATAATATCAAATAATATGTCAAGATAAGATCTTATCAGTATGTATGCTAGGTAGAAGACATATTATGTAAGGCTAAGATGGTAAGAAAGTTTAGAATGAAAGTGATTAAAAGCTAAACATATTGAAAATGGTGAGTACAAAAGCTAGGGACATTATTAAGATAACTTATGATATACTAATTAATATTGATGGTTTGACTAGGAAAATTAATATGATGATCATTCTGTTGGATGATTTCAATGTCATTTTTAGTGTATATTTCCTCTTACAATGTAAAGTAGTTATGTATTCCCACTTGGTAAAAATTTATGTTTATGGAAGAACAAGCTTAGTGTTTTTTCAGCTGTTATCAACCTTTTGATAAAGGAATTTTAACAAATTCAATTCTCCACTAATTTTGGCAATGGTTGTAAAGAAGGGTCTCTTAAAATGTGAATACACTTAATAACACTATTAAAATGAATCAAATTACGGTCAAAGATATAATAAGATTATACCATTACTAGACGCTTACAAAGATGTGGTGCCATTAGAATTTCCTAAAGCACTACCATAATAAGAAAGTAATCATTAAATTTAGTTAAAATCAAGTTCTACTCCCTACGTTTGTTCCCTATTTGAAATTGAAATAATTGTGTGAGCTATTGGAATGAAGGCTGATGGTACATTACAAATGTGTGTCCATTACTTAAAAGTAAATAAAATGATCATATTTATTAGGTCATGATTTAATGAACTGATTGAGTTAAACAACAATCTTTACGAAGCTTTCTCACCGATCATGTTATATGCATATAAGGATAGTGGAAAGTGATAAGACAAAAACCACATGTGTAACTTGATATGATGTATAAAAGTTTTTAGTCACTTTCATTTGGGTTAACCAACCCCAATTCTTTTTAATAAATGATGTCATGTATATCTTTTTGGATGATTTTGTGGTTATCCATTTTGATAATATCGTTGTTTACAATAATTTGATGGATGAACATTTACACGTGGCAATGGGATGGACTTGATCCAATCTGACAACCAGGGCATAACCTAAGCCTAAACCCAAGCCTAAATACATTCGCTAAAATAACATTTTTTTAGGCAAGGGTAAAGTGGAACTTTAATTAATCCTTCAAGCTCGAGCATGACCTAAAGGACAATCAACCCAAGCTTGACCCAACTACTTAGGAATTAGTTGGGTTTAGACTTCTAAATTTATGAACATATGGTCTACTTGTAATAATTGTTGGCATATTAATGAAATAATCAACTATAAATCAAGATGGGGATGTGTGATTTTTCTAAGTTGTAATTAAAATTTCTAGGTCAAGTAGTTAGTAAAGGTGAAGTTCGGATGAACCTAAACCATTCCATGGATCCTTTGAAAAGCCGAACTAGTTTGTAAAGTCAGAGTCTATATTAAAGTTATCAAATTTTGAACTATCATTTAAAGTTCATACCTACATTTCAAAGAAGATCATTGGTGATATATTGGTTCAAAGGGACATCCATTGGGCTTTAAAAGCTAAAATTTCAATTATATAGATTAATGATATTCTGCTTATCAGAAAGAAATGGTGGTAGTATTATATTGCCTAAGAGTTTGACATACATATTTGCTAAGTACAAAGTTTTTGCTTTGAACAAACAATATTAAGAAGTTGTCAACTAAGCAAGCTATACGACAATAATGCCCAAATCACTATGATATAACTTAGGAGCACAAAACTAAAAAGTGAATCTAAGTTATGAACAATTTAAGTTAAAGAGAAGTGTTCACCCCATATTACAACTTATCTAGAATAAAAGCATGGTATATATAATTTGTCAATGTGTTAAGCTTAACGCTAATTACTTTTATTTGGTGTAATAAGTAAAATATGGCATCTCAAAACCATGTTGGATTGAAGATAATCTCCCTATAAAAAAAAAAGGCAAGCTAGATATTCTTATGGTCGAAGAAATTAATAAAAAATAATGAAAGAATATCTTGATTTACAGTGAGCTACATGTTTGGGACAAAAGCTCATGAACATATGTGTGGTCGCATGTGGAGAAAGATGTCAAAGCATACTATTAAAATCACCTTACATTCTAACAAAGCAAATTTGAGAGGAAAAAAAAGGATTGGCTATTTTAGTATTTGAATATTTTGAAAAGAATTAGATGTTGGTGTCTTTGGGTTTTATCAATGGATTTTCTAAGATAGATGGGAAAGCTTTGATGCTTGTTTTGGTGGATTGATGCCTAAAGGATCTTCCATTTATTATTACTACTTCAGCATGTTAATATAATCCTTTGTTGAACTATTTTATTGGAATGTAATGAAAAACTTTGGCATTCTAATGGACATTGTGTGTGATAAGGATGCACATTGAACTTGTTCAATATGATGGGGGCTTACTTGAAATTCTCTACAAATGAATAGACAAATAAAGAGAATAAATGCCTTGTTAGAGAATTACCTAAGGCATTATATGAGTACAAGCCAACAAAATTGGTTAAAAATTGCATAATTTTTGTACAATCTTTAACTAAAAAGAGTCTCTTATTTCATTAGAAGTGGCAAAGAAACAAATGAGATAAAAATATCTAATTGCATACAATATAGACAAGCAGAAAATGCTAGAGGAGGCAAAAGTTAACCTATAAAAAGTATTTTATCGAATGAAAAGTATATTGATCAACATTAATGACTGCTCAAACTTAATATAGGAGGTAAAGTGTTCATAAATATGGAAGAAAATAAATGAGAAAATAGCTCATAGGCATTTAATCCCTAATTATAATTGTCCCTTCGAAATTATAAAAAAGAGTTAGTCATGTGACATATCATTTAAAGATACCAAAAAGGTTAAACATTCACACCTTCCACATTAAACCTTTTGTTCAAATTCCACGAAGATATCATAAAACTAGAAAGGAGTAACTCCAAAAATGCTTGTTTGATGGTGCAAAAATAGTTTAACAAACAAATAGAAAAGATATTTAATCATCATTTATTGGGACAACAGAAAAAGAATATACAAACAAAATTTCTCGTGTAGTAGAAAGGGAAGGGTGTCAAAGAAGCAACAGAGGCGAAAGATACTTTACTATGGTAATTCAAAGACAAAATTAAGATGTATCATAAAAAATTGTTGATGTGAATATTGTCTACTTTTAATGGGGAAGTTTATGAGCCCATAAGTGTTTCAAATAAAATTAGTCGTAAGTTTTGAACCTTTTTACTTATTGGCCAAAAATGTTAAGGAATGATAGTGGCATGCCCAATAAGAGACATTAATTACTACTGCTATTTTGATGCAATATCATTTGTAGCTTAATAGAAATGTCACTTAACAAATCCAACAAACATTTTGGCTTTGACAAATTCTACAAAGCTTAAACAACATATTAACCATGTAACATAGTAATTTTTGACTACCCAGAATTCCTTTAGCTTCATGGAGGACTAAGGCAATCTCAGTTATATAATAGTTAGAAGCAATTATTTATGTTAATATATTTATTTATCCATCCAATAATTAAATTGTTTTGGATAAATACAAATTGATGCGTTGTTTGTGTATTATTTCATAATATCCTATGACAATTGGAATATGATTACTTGAGATAGGACAACGTAACTAGCTTATAACTGTCTATTTACACTGTATAAATAACATATGATGTTAGGTGTAAGATAGATTATATAGAGCCTCATCAAATGTTATATTCCCTTTTGAATATTAATAAAGAAAACCTCTTTATTGTTACATCTATCATGTTCATATATATATATTATATTCTAAAACAAAAAAAATGTTGTGCTTAAAAGATGTTGAATAAAAATATACTAAGAACTTAGTTGATGAACTAACTTGAGAAGATAGTTAAATCATGTGTCTTAATTAGAATTATATGGCAACTGATGTAAAAATGAGCATATCACTATTATAAGGGCAAGAGATTTTAGGTAATGCATTTTTTAATTTGTGAATGAAAAGATATAATCATACTATTTTCAAAAACGAGTAAATGGGCCTCTAAAGATGGCAATAAGTTGGATTAGATGAGGTTTACTATCAGTCTAGCTCAAATTTCAGTTAAATTTAGGAGTGTAAGTTTCTTAAATCTAAAGACTAAAATGATTTCATTTTGGACAATTAACGTAACATCATTTTAAGGAAAGGAATTCGGGTTGTTGAGATAAGCCTTCAGGCTGGCAACTAAACTAGATCTCAATCAACTAGAATTTGACTCATTGATTTCAAATAAGATCAGGCCAATTCTACTAACCTTATTAGCATCTCAATCTTTAGTGATCTTACTTAACAGGTTGGAAATTATTAAAAATAAACAAATGAAAAATGACAAGATTTAGCATTAAGAAGGGAAGTCTAAAATAACCTGATCAGCCTTTAACAAAAGAAAACAGAACTTCATAAACGTACAAGTATAAAGAACATGAATGTAACATTGATAAAATAAAACATAAAACATCCTTGTCCTCAAAAGTGACGAGCAACATTTTAGACTGTGATTTCTAGTGGAAAACTCTACCATTGTTGTTACAGATGCCATAACTGAGGGGCCATCTAATTAGTTCTTGCTTTTGGAGTGATAGTGAGAGATTATGATCAGGGACATTTGCTACCATAGATGCTAATATAATATGCTAGTACTGAAAGACTAACCCAATATGGTAAACTCAATAGGTACTTGCTGCCTTGTCAAATTTAATAGTTCATTCTCCATCGATTCAGCTTGCCCACCAAAGACACCAATATCAAGGATTGCCATGTGCAAGGCAAAATAAACCAGACTAATAAGGTAAAGATGATCCAAATTTTCTTATCAAACTTTCCTTGTTCCCTTTCGAAGAGTCTATTTTGATGGCATTCAACTTGTTGGAATACCTAAATAGTATTAGCTCAAGGTTCATATTTAACCATTTTGATGATAACCTTATAATATTTTAAAGTTCAAATTGGATTTATTACCTTATATATAAACAACGGTATAATTTTTAAAACAAAATAAAATCGTAAAATAATTGATTTCCTTTTTGTAGAAACCTTCTTTATAAACTTACCTTACTAAAAATGGTTTATTCGAAAAAATCATACTTATTATGAAAGTCATATATTAGTTGCGTAATTATTGGAAAGTTTTTTTTGGCAAAGATGACATCGAAGTTATTTAAAATTAAATCCATTAAGTTGACTAAGGATGTAAGTGAAGCAGCGACTATTTGAAAGAAAAGCCTACTTAAAAAAGAACAGCTGCTTTTGTGAACATATATTAGAGTTGTAAATACAAATTAAACTTTCGAAATACATCTATAGCATAAACTCTTTTGAAAGCAATATAAAATAATTGCTTTTTTTTTATAGGAACCTTCTTTATGAACTTACCTTATTAAAAAATGGCTTATTCGAAAAAATCTTACTTATTATAAAGGTCATCTATTAGCTACGTAATTATTGGAAAGTTTTTTTAGCAAAGATGACATCGAAGTTATTTAGAATTAAATCCATCAAGTTGACTAAGGATGCAAGTGAAGTAATTACTAGTTGAAAGAAAAGCCTACTTAAGAAAGAACAACTGCTTTTGTGAACATATATTAGAGTTGTAAATACAAATCAGACTTTCGAAATACATCTATAACATAAACTCTTTTGAAAATGATATCATAGAAAAATCTCTTGTTATTTAGAAAGTGAAAATATATTTGAGAGAGATCAGTATAGCTCGTATTGAACAAACTTTATTTTCTATTAAGAGCTTTAGAGACTAGTTAAATACTAATGGTTTACAAAGTTGAAGAACCTTGAAAAATATGTACTCGTAAGTTTAAAAAAGCTCGTTAAATTATTACTTGGATTTTTATAGCGAAACACTCAAGTTGGATACTTGAGAACTGACGTAGACTTGTGTTTTAAACTGAACTAGTATAAATCGACTACATCCTTTTCTCTTCTCTCTTAATTTTTAGATTTTTCATTATATTGTGTGTGTGTTCATTTCGGCAAAAGACTCCTTCAATTCTAAAATAAGTTTCTTCAATTTATAACTTGCTAAAGGTTCTTTTTATTTCAACAAGTGCCTTATGTTTTAAATTGTTTTTAATTGATCTTATTTTTTAGCAAGCTCCTATTGTTTAATAAGTTACTATTGTCTTATTATTTTTAATTTTTAACAAACAACTGTCTTTATCCAAATTGAAAGCAGTTTGTAAAATTTTTAAGTCACATATAATTCATTTACGTGTGATTGATTTTTCAAATAGGATCCAAAAATGACGCTAAGCTGTTTCATCTTAGGAGTACGCACGTTTCGTACTAGGTACTTTGACTTTGCGATGTAATTATAGACCTTCTAAATCCAAAAACCCACAAGACCTACGTGACTAGCACGACCACCCCCACCTAACAGCTCAAATAATCAAACAAATGATAGAAGCTTGTGAGGCCTATATCTTTTTAGGTCCCTTCGTGATTCAGTGATTAAATAACCCCATAAAAGATGGGTGAGAAGCTTCTTGTTCTCTAACTAGCATCGCCTCTACTTCTTGCAATTCCTATTATTTATGTCTCTTGGAATTATCGGAAGTTGCAACATTCTTGTCTATGTTTCCGGCGTTTGTCTGTTAGTTTTGATCCCCATAATCCCGTATAAGGTGATTTTAACAATGTTCATCTAGAATTAGATGTTCCCATTTTTTCTAAAACATTGAACATGGCCATAGCAAAGATGCTGGATAGGTAACAGCGTTGCCAGAAGAAATGCGAGAGAAGCTCCATAAAGCATATCGTTTTTGTGAATTGATATGCTTTAAACTGTTTATGTTAAGAGCATGCTACTGTGGTTCAAGCAAGGGGTGGACCTTCGTCATGAGCCATGAATAACAAAAATCAGAAGGAGAAAACCAGGAGACTTCGGAAGTGGTTTAAGAGAAAGAATAAGAGAACCAAGGCATTCTATCTGGATGACGTTTCAGGTCAGCTCCTCCAATTACTTTCTCATCAATTGTAGTCCTCTTCTGTTTGTTCTTGAGCTATACATAATTTGGGTACTATGCTTTCAGGAGAGGAGACCGAAGATGAAGGTGACCAAAAGCTAGACGGTATTCTCGGAATTAGTAGATCATGGGAGATTGATCGGTGTACTTTGACAAATGAACTAAGGTGATTTCTTTCATCTTCGCCTCACAAATTATAGATCTGAAAAGCAATTTTCATTTCGGCATTTGATCCCACCTACGTACTTCAGAATCTTCGTTGGTACCTGGAATGTTGCTGGACGGTCTCCTACAGGAAGCCTAGCTGTAGATTTGGATGAGTGGCTAAATCTAAAGGATGAAGCTGACATTTATGTTCTTGGGTATGTACTATGTAGTCCTTCAGTGAGTAAAGAGCGCGGGCACACACATGCATACCCACACACACACACACACATTATATGATAATACAACGACGCCTAAAAGACGGACAGGTGCCATTTCGCCATTAAGTTCTTCCTGAATGCAGCTTTCAGGAGGTTGTGCCTCTAAAAACCCGGAACGTAATAGGAGTAGAAGATCCAAGAAAAGCAGCAAACTGGAACCTAATCCTAGGAAAAACTCTAAACAACAAAGTTGGTTGCCCCTGGATTACTCCTTTGTCTATTCCTATCTCAAGTGATAACTACAATTATGCGAGGTCTTCAGAATTGGTGAGGGAGAATAGTTTGAGATATGTTGGGACTCCAGTGAGGCAGAAATCAATGAGACAGCAAGATGAAGCATTTGGAGGCAGTATTTACAAGCTAGTCGCCAGCAAAAAGATGGTCGGAGTCTTCGTGAGTGTGTGGATGAAGAAGGAATTGCTGCAAAAATACTGCATTTCAAATGTAAAAGTGTGTTCAGTAGCGTGTGGGATCATGGGTTATTTAGGAAACAAAGGAGCGGTTTCTGTTAGGATGTCAATTGAAGGAGTAAGTTTTTGTTTCATAGCTGCCCATCTGGCTTCTGGGGAGAAGAAAGGTGATGAAGGAAAAAGAAATCATCAAGTATTAGAGATATTTAAGCGAACTTCTTTCAATCCATCCCCACAAGAAAATTATAATCCTCTTCCTCTCAACATTCTAGCACACGAGTAAGTGGCCTTCTCACCAAATAATTAACTTCAGTATAAGATCAAGTGCTTGATATCAGTAAACTTTGTTTTATAAGGCTGATTTAAACATTCATCTTGGAAATACTATCCTTACTGAATCGAAAATTCTTGCCCTCAAGATAGCAAATAATTTCTTGTAGTTTATACCATATATTAATCATTTCTTCAAGGCTACCAAGCTATTTGCTGGATTATATTTCATGCTATGAAATTTTTGTATATTTTCACACCTCATATGCAACTCCAAACTTAAAATGTCTATTCTAATCCAGATTCAAGTGCAAAACAGATGTGTAAGATAACCTCCTATGTTTACTTTTCTGTTTCTTTCCCTGCTAAAGTACGTGCAGAACAAAAAGAATGTTTTAAAGGAATTTGAATGTCAACTTCATAAAAAAAATGAGCAATAATGATTGAAAACTATTTGCTCAAAGAAAGTGAAACTGACAACAAAAAAATTGATGTTTTGAGCAGTCGGATTTTCTTGTTCGGGGACCTCAATTATAGATTGTACCTGGAAGACAATTTAGCTAGGCATTTGATAGACAAGCAAGATTGGAAAGCATTGCAACAGTTTGATCAGCTCCGAAAGGAACTAGAAGATGGAGGGGTATTCCAAGGGTGGAGAGAAGGTAACATAGAATTCGCACCAACATACAAGTATTCTTCATTGAATTCCAATCGTTATTCAGGTGATCTTCAAAGCAAGTCAGGGGAAAAGCAGAGGACTCCAGCTTGGTACGCCTAGTGTACTGTATCTAGATTGTCTTTTCATGCTAGTCAGCTGCCACAAACCCGACACGAGTTCTTACACACTGTATATTATGAATTCCCATCTTTAACTAAATGCTAATTTTCAATATGAATAATGCATGAGCTTGGTGACAGGTGTGACAGAATTCTATGGTACGGTCAGGGAGTGAAGCAACTTTCCTACTTACGCAGCGAGAGTAAATTCTCAGATCATCGACCTGTTTCTGCTCTATTTTCTACACCAGTTGAAGTTGTCAGGGCTACCAATCCAGCAACTATTCCAACTCACGACATCCCTCGCACTGGAACACCTCCATGGAGAGGAGTAAGAGTATAATCTCATCCATGTCTTATTAAGAGCTTATATCTTGTTCAATCAATCAATGGGAACTACCTGCCGTGATTTTAACGTATCATAATTGATTATTTCAGGAACCGATCGACAGCACTGAAGAGGCTAGATCTACCTTGTTATCACTGCTTGTACAAGACATAGCAGGAACACCAAGAAATATGCATCTAATATAGTGAAAACAGAGGGTCACAAACGAAGCATTACTTTCCGTGTACTACGTCGTCCAGGCTAACTTTTGAAATATTTGAACTTTTTCCAGTCCTTTTAACCTCACACTCTTCAAATTGTGCAATCTTCCGAAATTATTTATCTTCAATCAAGTTTATAAAGAAATATGCAGCTATTTGTTGCCAATTTAACAATGGTCTGGATTTGGCATTGTTCTTCAATTATTTGATTTCATATGCAGAAGTTAGACGGGGACACTTACAAATTACAAAAGTCTTTTCCGGCTATCATACGGTGGGCTCTCACAGCTTGTTAACAGATGACTGAAACTCAACTCCCTAGAATAATTGCTGTCGTTCACAAAAGATGAGTGCCATAAATGCCATGAATAGCAGTAATATTAGGTTCTATATACAGCAAAATTGCAGCAACAAGGACTCACCAACTATCAATTTGTCTCATTTGCCTGAAGAATTCCACCCAGTGCCTCCACATTATCAACATAACACCTTGGACAAATACATCTCTTCCGCAATTCCTGGGCGATAGAAGCACACGTCTGTTCCAGTTCGCAAGTTTGCTTGTTCCTAGTCAAGGAGAAATTCATCCGTGTATAGCCAAAGATCATTTATAAATTTATAATATCTAAGAAAACCAACAATGGTAGGTGTTACAAAGGTTTTCTTTCAAGCAATAACTTATCCGCAAGTTTCGCCTACCCTTTTGTACAACAAACTCATTTAGGTTTGTTTAAGCAACATTCAGCTTCTCTCATGACCTTCAACCAACCTATTTATTCTCAAACGCCTCATAACCCTCGTAGCAAATGCCAAACTTTGTTACGTCCCTCAAAATATACAAAAGAATACTCTCTCATATCTTAGTGTTTTTCACACATATCTCTTCTTTGTTATCTCTAAGAAGAGCAAGGCTCAAATAAGCTATTTATAGGCACCTCTAGATGACCAAGTTAAAATCCTAATAAAACTCAGCTAGCTAAGATCACATCTTATCTTACCTTATCCTTATCAAATTACATCATACTAACCAATAAAATCATATTCCTATCTAATTAGGACTCTATCCAATAGGATTAAGTTACATCACAATAATAAGATAAAAGGTTACATCAACTAGGAATGATCTATCTATATCTACGAAGATCTCCTCTATCTTCAGATGAACCTTCTATATGATCTTTATCTCTTAGAGCTAATGTTTATCCTCTGTGATCTTATCGCTACATTATCCAAGATCTTCCCATCTCTATTCGTTGATGATGAGTCATTTAAGTCAATAGTATACTAGCTCGTCCAATGTTTTCCCATGTCAACTCTATTAGTCATACTCTATCCATTTAAGCACACAAAGTCCTTGGTCCATTAATAACCCAGCCTTAGCCAAGTCAATTCGTACAAGATCCAAAACTCTATTGAAACTCGCACTATGCTTGATCGAACTTACTAAGTCACCTTGAAACTCTCGCATGCCACCGTCATGCATATGATTAAGCTAACCTTCCTCTTGATGGCCATCTTAAGCTTTCTTTTAGTCTCAATCCAAATTTTACATCTCGTCGAAGATTTCCGCCAATATGCACTAATGCATGCCAACACTTCACATTGCCTCTTTTCTCTTGCCTCCTTGCAAGTCTTTGTTTAGAAAAGAGAAGAACCCTTTGAGAATAACAAGGGAAGAGTTGAAAAAAAATATGCACACCTTATTTCATTCCAGCAAGCCTTTTTAATAGAAAAATAAAGAAATAGTAAATAAACAACAGAAAGCACTAACAAGAAGGGATATTTCCCCAACAAAGTGGACACGTTTTAGCTCCACTAGCTAAACAAACTTTCCACTAACTAACCAACAACTAATTTGACTCAATCTTCCTATTAGCAGTACCCTATGTTTGTGAGACATGCAAACTAACTCGATAGCATCCTGATGCGATCCAAGAGATGGCATGCATATATCTGGATAGATTTGATAAAACCCGATTGTAATTTTGTCAACTTTAAAAATGGTTAGACTTTTGCGCTTTCGGAGTTTTTAGTGCCACTCGTTTTGCGTTTTTCATATTTTCTGTCTATTTTCATAATAGGGGTATTTGGGTATTTTATCATTTTTGATAATTTTTGGGGTTCGACCATTTAAATCACCCAGACTAAGTATTTCACATTCTTTTTATGAATAATTTGTCTTATTTCCTAGCTTTCGTGTTGAATCAACAAGTAAATAGCAATGTTATCGATATTCGTTATTAAAATCAATGGTATCAAGTTGTACTCCTATTTTGCTTTGTTCCGCTGCATCATTTAGTATCATAGCCAAATTCGATCTCTGTGATTATGCCACCATGAAAGACTTGCCAAATGGGAGAGGTGTATATCCGTGATGAGATTGAACAGTTGGTTGCCTAGATCGTAGATTGCCGTATAGAGACTACGATAGAGTATATAACGACGAGATTCAACGAGGTATTAGGGAATTTGAATATTATCGGTTGTCGCTGGAATCCAATACTTACAAGTATTGATGATGATTTTTACGACGGAGAGGACGATAAGTATTTTGACGAACCCATGCATAGGCATCCTAGAGTGCATGTTGAGAGAGATCAACGAAGATGGGAAACTAGAATAAGGACAGTAATTATTGAGTTCTGATTGTCTACAACCTGAAGAGTTCCTAGATTGGCTGGCTACTGTAAAGGAAATTTTGGATTTCAAAGTTATACCTAAATATAAACGGGTGCAATTAGTGGCTACTAGATTTCGAAATAGGGCCACAAGTTGGTTGCAACAATTAAAATTAACCCGAAAAAGATTGGACATGTATAAACTAGTCACGTGGGAGAAGATGAACATATGCGTGCCAATTTTTTGCCCTACAATTTCCAACGATTAATGTACCAAAGGTTGCAAAATTTGAAGCAAGGCACGAGATCAACAAATGAATATACTACTGAGTTCTATCGACTCTTAGCTAGAAATGAGATTCACGAGACTGAAGAGCAATTGGTGGTGAGATACATTGGCAGGCTGAGAATGTAGATCCAAGATATCGTTAACATGTTAGATCCAGTTTCTATTTCAAAAGTGCATTAGAGAGCGCTGGTGGTGGAGAAACAGCAACGATGCACAAATTCTGATACAATAGGAATTGCTACCAGTGGTGATGACAGTAAAATTAGCATTAGTGGCAATGGTGGTAATCGTGCAGATGCTAGTGGTTCTATTAATGATCCTACTAGGTTCAACAAACTTGGAATTAGTGGAATGAAATGTTTTGGATGTGGTGAAATGGGGTACAAAAAAGAAGATTGCAAGAAGGCAAGAAAAAGGGCTCCTTTTGTAGATAATGATGAGGGTGGCGATGAAGAAGACGTGTATGTAAGAGAGGAGCATGTGTTTGATACCAATGTAGTTAATAAGGAGATTATAACTGGAGATGAAGGTACTGCATTGGTTATTCGAAGATCTTGTATGACCCCAAGAGTAACTGTTGATGATGAATGGTTATAGAATAATATCTTCTAGTCCACCTGTATTATCTTAAGGAAGGTCTACAAATTTATAATTGATGTCAATAATTGTGAAAATATTGTGTCAGTTGAAGCAGTGCAAAAACTGGGCATTAAGATGGAGCAACACCTGAGACTGTACAAACTAGCTTAGCTAAAAAAAGGTGATGAGGCAACAATTTCTAAACAAGCTCTAATTACTTCTTCCATTGGTTCTAAGTATAAGGATTATGTATGGTGTGATGTTTTATGGATGCGTGTCATTTGTTGTTGGGATGTCTGTGGCAATTTGATAGAGGAGTTACACAGGATGGTAGAGTCAAATACTTATAGTTTCATGTTTAAAGGAAAGAAATTTGTGTTAGTGCCCTCTAAGGACTTTGTGGAAAACAAGTCCATGAAAGACAATGTTGCTTTATTGTCTTGGGCCAAGTTTGAATAAGAATTGCAGGGCATCGAGGTGGTGTATGCCTTAGTAGGGAAGGAGGTAGTTGAAGGTGTTGCAATATCAAATGTAATGGCTTAATTGATCACTAAATTCTAGGATGAGCGGTTAGTGCTGTCGTTTAGCCTATCAAACATGCCTAGTAACTTTATGAGGGTGATGAATCAAATTTTAAAGCCATTCATTGGCAAGTGTGTTGTAGTGTACTTTAATGATATATTGATCTATGGTGCTAACCCAAAAGAGCATCTTTAGCACTTGAAAGATGTTCTTAGTGTTTTTTGCAAGGAGAAGTTTTATTCAACCACAAAGAAGTGTTCTTTCATGGAATCCAAGGTCCTTTTCCTTAGTTATGATATTTTTGGAGATAGCCTGCAAGTTGACGAGTCCAAGGTTGAAGCAGTTCAAAATTGTCCTAGACTTAATACCATTACAGAAGTCTGCAACTTTCAAGGGCTGGCATCTTTTATAAGTATTTTACTCCACATTTCATTACCATTATGGCGTCTATCACTAACTATATAAAGGGGGAAAAATTTACCTAGATTAATGAAACAGAGGAGGCATTCGAACTGGTAAAAAAACGCCTGACTATAGCTCTAATTTTAGTGTTGCATGATTTCCACCAACCTTTCAATTTACATTTTAATGCATCTAAGGTGGGCATTGGAGCAAGTCCTGAGTCAAACCAACAAACCTGTTGTATACTTCGGTAAGAAGCTGTCTGATATGAAATTGAGATACAATACCTATAACGTAGAATTTTATGTTGTGGTTTAAGTTGTTGAGCATTGGAGACAATACTTGTTACACAAGGAATTTATTTTGCATATTGTTCATGAGGTATTGAAGCATTTGCACAGCCAAGAGAAAGTTTTTTCCAGGCATGCCTTGTAGGTTACATACCTAGAATATTTCACTTTTTTTGTGAAACATAAGTCTAGCTTGACAAACCGAGTTGCTAATGTGTTAAGTAGAAAGAAGAGCCTCCTGAACAGAATGAATGTGGAGGTACTTGGCTTTAACTCTTTCTGTGATTTACTTGATACTAACCTATTCTTTTCTGGCAATTTAGCCAAAACTAAAGCTGGTAACAAGGCAGCATGCCTTCCACAAGATGACTTTTTATTTAAAAGCAACTAGTTATGCATTCTCGATTGTAGCTTGCGACTACATATTATTACATAATTGCATAGGGAAGATCATGTAGGGCGTGATAGAATCTTGCAGTTGGTGCAAGCTTCCTATTTTTGGCCAACCATCTAAAAGGAAGTTGAAAGATATATGCATCGTTGTCAAATTTGCCAAGTTTTGAAGGGAATAATAACTAATGCGGGCTTGTATCGACCTTTACCAATTCCTACGCAACCTTGGGTTAATATAAGTATGGATTTTGTGTTGGGGTTACCAAGAACACAACAAGGTAATGATTCAATCTACGTTGTTGTTTATTGTTTCTCTAAAATGATTCATTTTATTCCTTCCAAGAAAACTACCGATGCCATTCGTGTGGCACAATTATTCTTTAAATAAGTGTATAGATTGCATGACCTACCATCTTCAATTGTTTCTGACAAAGATATGAGATTTTTTAGCTATTTTTGGCACAACCCATAGAAATTGTAAATATGTAGTTGAGTTTTAGTAATGCATATCACCCCTAGACTAATGGGAAAACTGAAGTTGTGAATCATTCCTTAGACAATTTGTTGTGGAATTTGGTTGGTGAAAATGTCAACAATTGCGATATGAAGCTCAATCAGGCTGAATTTGCACACAACCATGTAGTTAATCGTAATATCAGGTACATTCCTTTTTAGATTAAGTATTATGTTCTTCATCAGGACCGTTTTGATTTGTTACCTTTTCCTAGCAAGATAAGAATGTATGGCAAGGCAGAAGATTTTGTTACCAAATTGAAAGATGTCCATAATGTTGTTCATGACAACCTGCTAAAGGATGTTGATAATTACAAAAAGGTTACAGATAAGAAGAGATGACATGTTGAGTTCGAAGTGGGTGACTTCATGTGGGTAGTTCTAATCAAAGATCAAATTTCTGTTGGTGATTACGATAAACCGGCTTCTTAAAAGATTGGTCCTATGAAGATCATAAAAAAATCAATCTTAATGCCTTACTATTTGAAGCTGCGGAGTCATATTCGTACAATTGACATGTTTAATGTGAAGCATTTGATTCCCTTTTCTAGTGATTTGTCAAATAATGAAAATTCGAGGGCAAATTCTATCTACCCCATGGAGAATGATGTGGTCCAAAAGATGGCATGCACATATCTAGATAGATTTGACAAAACTCGATCGTAATTCTATCAACTTAAAGAAAATGGTTGAATTTTAGCATTTTCAGAGTTTTCAGTGCCACTTGTTATGTTTTTCATGTTTTTCTAACTATTTTCAAAATATGGAAATTTTGGTATTTTTTCCATTTTTGGTAATTTTTAGGGTTCGCCTATTTAAGTGGCCCAACCTATGTATTTCGCAATTTTTTAATGAATAATAGACACCAACAGCTGCGTGCCTTTATTTGCCCTATTTATTGACATTTATGTTGAATCAACTAGTAGATAGTGTACATATTGCATGACTTGCCATCTTTAATTGTGTCTAACAAAGATATGAGGTTCTTTAGCCATTTTTGTCACAACCCATGGAAATGGTAAATACATAGTTGAGTTTCAGTAATGCATATCACCCCTAGACTAATGGCAAAACTGAAGTTGTGAATTGTTCCTTGGGCAATTTGTTGTGGAGTTTGGTTAGTAAAAATGTCAATAGTTGGGGCATGAAGCTCAATCAGGCTAAATTTGCACATAACCATGCAGTTAATCGTAATATCAAGTAAAGCCCTTTTTAGATTATGTATTATGTTCTTCCTCAAGACCCTGTTGATTTGTTACCTTTTCCTAGCAAGATGAGAATGTATAGCAAAGCTGAAGATTTTGTTACCAAATTGCAGGATGTCCATAAGGTTGTTCATAACAATCTGCTAAAGGCTGCCCATAAGTACAAAGAGGTTACGGATAAGAAGAGACGACATGTTGAGTTCGAAGTGGGTGACTTTATGTGGGCAATTCTGATCAAAAATCTATTTTCTATTCGTGATTACAATAAACTGCCTACTTAGAAGATTGGTCCTGTGAAGATCATTGAGAAAATCAATCCTAATGCTTACAGTCTGAAGCTGTTGAGTCATATTTGTACAACTGACATGTTTAATGTGAAGCTTTTGATTCCCTTTTTTGATGATTCGTCAGATAATGACAATTCGAGGGCAAATTTTGTCCACCCCAGGGAGAATGATGTGGTCCAAAAGATGGCGTGCATATATCTAGACAGATTTGACAAAACTCGGTCGTAATTATGTCAACTTAAAAAATGGTTGAATTTTTGCATTTTCAAAGTTTTCAGTGCCACTTGTTACACTTTTCATATGTTTCTGTCTATTTTCAAAATAGGGATATTTTGGTGTTTTGCCATTTTTTGTATTTTTTAGGGTTCGACTATTTAAGTCGAACAAACAATGTATTTCGCAATTTTTTAATAAATAATAGACACTAACGACTGCGTGCCTTTCTTTGCCCTATTTCCTGACATTTATGTTGAATCAACTAGTAAATAGTGTTGTTACTGGTATTCGTGATTTGAATCAATGGTATCGAGTTATACCCTTGTTTTGCTCGGTTTCATTGTCACATCCCTATCAATCCTCCATTCTCGAATTCTCCTTATCCTCAAGGAGGAAATTAGGGTATGTCCTGGCAAACCGCCATTGGTTCTCCCAAGTTGCATCTTCATGTGGCATGCCGACCCATCATACAAGGATTTCCATTTTGGGTTTATACTTCCCCATTTGAACTACTCTTTGATCTAATATAGCAACTAGTTGTAGAATGACAGTGTGATTGTCATCAATAGGTGGAAGAAATTGAGGTACTTAAGGGGTGGAACCCAAATGGTTTTTTTAACACTCACATAAAATACATTATGAATTTGATAACTATGTGGAAGCTCCAACCTATAGGCTACAGGGCTAACTTAAGCAGTGATTCCATAAGGCCAAAAATAACAAGGTGACAATTTGAGGGATTTTCAAAAAGCAACAGAATGTTGTCGATATGGCTGGAGTTTGAGGTAAACATAATCATCCACATTATAAACCACTTCACGCCTATGTTGGTCTGTGACTCAAATTATGGTGCAAATTATGTAATATAGCTTCCCGAGTCTGTAAAATATCATCCATAACTTGTACATTTGTGGTACCTTTGACATAAGAGAGAAAATTAGGTGGTGGAGTCCCATAGAGAGCTTTGAATGGTGAAATTACTGTACCTGAATAAGTTGTCACATTGTAGCTGTACTCTAACCATAATACCTAATCAATCAATGGCTTGGGCTCACCACTCGCAAAACAGCAAAAGTACTACTCCAATGTCTGATTCACTACCTCTATTTGGCCATTAGTCTGTGGATGATAGCTAGAGCTTATGCGAAGCTCACTCCCTTTTAACTTAAACATTGTTTGCCAAAATGAACTTGTAAACACCCTAACATAGTCAGTGATAATGGAGGCAGGAATGCCATGGAAACAAACAACCTCATGAATGAAAGTTTTAGCCACTGAAAGAGCTACGTACAGACGTTTTATAGGAATGAAATGGGCATATATTGTTAAGTGATCGATGACCACCATAATGACTGTATGCCTCTAGGATGGTGGTAAACCATCAATAAAATCCATAGAAATCTTTAACCAAACCTTGGTTTGCATTGCTAATGGCTATAATAGTCTGACCACATACATTTTATTTTACAACGTTGGCATACTTGCAATTTTGAATGAATTTTTTTATGATTTTTCACATACCTTTCCATGAGAAGTTCTATTTAAGTCTGCTCAATGTTGTATAATAGCCAAAATGGCCCCAAATGGAGAGGAGTGTCTGTTAGCTAGGAGAGCCGATATTAAAGTTAAAGAGGGACTCAATAAGAGCTTTCCTTGTTTCACCCAAACACCTCCACATTGACAACAATTATCTTATTCAAGAAATTGATCATAGTAAGAGTCTTAAGCTACCTTCTGTTTTAATGTTTTTGACAAATCCACATATGGCAGTGAGATAGCAAAGAAATAGATACACGTGAGAGCTTTACCAAAGAATGCAATAAGTTGTTAATTTTGTGTTAATATGGCACCAATACCTTTGCCACTAGCATCATACTTAATTGTAAAAGGTTGTGAAAAATTAGGAAGTTAAAGCAATAAGGGTAATGTAAGGGCTTTCTTCAATTGGAGAAAAGCAGAATATATAGCATCAATCCATTGGAACCTATCTTTTGTTAATAATTGCATCAAAGATGCAGCCATGCTTTTGAATCCTTGGATAAATTTTTTGTAATATCTTGCCAGTCCTAAGAATCCACGTACCCTTCAAGTCGTAGAAGGGGTTGGCCAATCAGAACCAAGTTAACTCATGGCTACCCAAAACTAGTCTAACGTTAAATTTCGAAATAAAATTAGTAAGATGTTGGCTCACCATGATTCAAGCTTTGGTCAACTTAATGCTACAATACAAACAATCATGACAGAGCTTCAAAGTATATGAGTCTCTATCAGTTCAAACATAATTGACATAAAGAATCCCTTCGCTGCAGCTAAGTCATCTAGCAATCCTTGATGCCATGTACTATATAGCCTTCCTTAGATCGTAATCACCACCACCTCTAACTCTCTTTTTTGAAGTTCAACGATGAGGACCTAATGGCATGGATATACAAAACAGAGCAATATTTTAAGTTTGAAGACGTTGGATCAAACCACTAAATACAGCACACATCCTTTCATCTAAAAGGCATTGCATTGCAATGATATTGCTGGCTGGCAAAATTCCATGGATCACTCATATGGACTAAATTTAAGCAAGTTGTATTATAATATTTTGGTCCTACTAACTACGAGAATGCTTCTAAAGCTCTTTCACACCTCAAATAAACATCAATGGTTGCAACCTACTAAGAGGAGTTCGAGGGGCTTTCTCAATGGGTGGATGGCTTACCTAAAGTCTTCCAAATTAGTAACTTTATTGTAGGTTTGCGAGATGAGGTCTGAATAGATGTACGATTGAAACAACCCAGGACCCTTGCAAACACCATAGACATTGCACAACTTGTGGAAGAAAAGAATTTTTTGCAAAAAATAAGGGATTTTAATTCGTCTCTGAACTATAGCAACTAACCAAAAGACTTCGACACCTTCAACACCGAGCATCCTATAACCACCACCAATAATCTTGACCACTATCCTAGCTGCTCCAATTCGTCACATCACAGGGCACGAAGCGCAACTACATAATAAGCAGGGGCGTTGTTACTATTACAATGAAAAGTATGTACCTAATGAATGACCCTAGTTCATTATTGTAGATAATGATCCTCTTAATGAACAAACAACCAATGATCTTCAATATGAAACCTTAGATACTATAGTACTACCAAATATATCATTTCATGCAATGACAGGAGTGACACACCCTCAGACGATTCAGGTCCTAGGTAAGTTGAGAAACAAGGAAGTAGTAATGCTCATTGATGGAGGAACTACTTATAATTTCATCAACTAGATGGTTGGAGAGAAATTTGACAAACCAATCATTTGTGACAAAAAGTTTCAAGTTATGGTAGGTAATAAGGAAGAAATTGAATGCAATGGATGTTGCTTAGCACTTATGCTCATGATCCAAGGCCATCTAGTGTGGGTTGATTTTTACATTTTACTAGTTGCAACTTACCAAGCAGTTCTTCGTGTATAATGGTTAGAAACTATGGGCTCAATTGAGATGGATTACAAACATCTCACCATGAGTTTCAAACACAAAGGACAAACTTGCACGTTTCATGGATTGAAGCAAAATGAGCTAGCTCCAATCTTAGATAAGGAATTGTTACAATTAGTTGGTAAGGGTTTTTTTATTGTAGATTGAGCTTACACCTGTCTCACCAAGACCTTTTGAGTATTCACTAGATTTGTAGTTTTGTTTTGGACAAATTTGCCCATGTATTCTCAAAACCGAAACAGATACCTCCACAATGGGAGCATGACCATCGAATCACCTTACAACCCAATCATAGTCCAATTAGCATGCTTTCCCACCCCCTGAGCTAGCATTTTGGAATTGGGCTCTCCCATAAGACCTGTAACAATTGGTATCAAAGCTAACACTACTTCTCCTAATCCTTGTGCTATGAGTAGTGACACCAATATTTCAATGTTCATCCGAGGTTAAAAAAGGCTTAGTGCAAAGCCAACTTACAAATGCTCGCACTATAGAGCCTCTTGAAATGTTACGATCCAATTCCCAAACATGTGAAATGGGGAGCTAATGTGGGGTTTATATAGACCTATGAACTCTTCTACTCTTTGAACTAGCTTTTGAGATTTAACTCTCCTATAAGACCTATAACATCTTTGTTGTGTTTGTTATTCCACATGTCAAGCATTGGTCAAAGCTTATCAATGCCGGCAGAATCCCACTATCAAGACATGGGGGTCTAATACTACGCTTGTATTCTTGCTTTCAATATTATGCGGAAACTTCATTATACTTTCTCATTGGTAGTAAAAAGAAAGTCAATACTAATAGTACGGTTAGGATGGGCAGTGGCATGGGGCCGCGATGTTCAATCCTACCGAATAGATGAATATTGCAGAGCTTATAAGGACTTTTAGGCATCGGGTTGATCAATTTCTATTATTAAAAAATTATACCCTCGAGGATTTCATGAGTTTTCACCCGCCATCTTGGTAAAGGAAGTGGATTATCGAATTCACTGGGAAAGATTACAATTAGAATACTTATTTCTCCCTAGTATTTCATCAGAAAACAGAGGCTTTTCAAAGGATGGGGACCATTCATCTGTTCACATACGAATAGCATCCCTCTGTTATCATCTTCTCAGTTATTAGAGAGCTTCAGATTTCCACTCTTTATTCTCCCAACACTCCAACCCCTCCCTCCAAGCATACCGTCATGCAAAACTATTGTTAAACAAACACGAGTAACCACTATAGCCATATAAAGATTCTATGGATATTTTGGCAGGTCCTGCAACGTGTTGTTTCTTTCGCCGTAGCCTCCATCGGTGACACCTTCCTTAGAAGTGTCAGGTACTCCTGTTGGACCTGCAGAGACAGACAGCTCAAACATTATGGGCTATTTTCTAAAGAAAGGGTTTACAGCTAAAACATTCTGGAACTTCGATATACTGGCGATAATTTTACAACCCACTTTTGAAGATTTTCTTCTGCCAGGTACACCTGTTCTTTTTCAGTTGTTTCAGAAAATTCGACCTCTGTAACTACCTCGTCTGGAATTTCAAGGTCTGTTTCTGAAATACAATTCCAGCATTGTATCTTCTATTTATCTTTATGAACTGAAACACCGGCAGGTAAAATTAAATATGTTAACTCGTTTTACAACAACACCTTCTGCAGTTCCAGTGCCGTTCTCATTCAGCAATTTACTTGCTATACTCTCCTGAAATCCCCTATTTAAGACGCAAGTTCACCAAAACAGTTACCACTGTGTATTAGTTGGTCATAGCAAATCCAAATAAAAGTACTATGTACGTCATGGGGTATGATTCCTATGGAGGAAAAAATTTTCACTGTGAGCTCAGACAAGAAGTTTCATCTTAAAATAAAGTTATTTTAACTCAAGCAAGACTCCAGTAAAGATGTCAATTGGTAGGAGTTGGGTGACCCGCATATCAGCCGCAGGTTGGCCCATGATCCGACCAACCTGGCTCACCATATATAATTTTTTACAAAAAATATTAAAAATTATGTCGTTTTTAAAGTAATGGTCAGACCAGGAGCCATATTGGACTGGCCTTTAGCTCACCCAATCTCAATCTGTGACTCAATCGGCCCGTAGCCCGGTCAACCCGGACCAAAATCAGGCCAGGGCAAGTCTGGCCTTTTGTGATATCCCTAGACTCCGGTGAGTAGCACCAACCTTATTTTATCATTGAGCTCAAGCATCTGTCTGATAAATTCGTCTCTGTGAATTCAATAGCAGACGCATTGGAGATAGATCAACAATTAGGATCAGATCCATCAGTTTCTTTAAACTTGAATAAAGCGAACAATCATTCTTGGAGTTAAAATAATCACTAGCAAGGATAACAAGGCCGTACCGTGAAGCTCTTTCTTCATTCTTTTCATATATCAAGCATACCATTCAATAAGGTAGATAAAAAGAATTAGGAAAAACAAATAATTCAGAAACCGATTTTCAATTGTACAAACTAATAGAGGACCTGACCATTACCTTAAGAACCTCAACTTCGGATCCAACAGATGTCATTTCATCTTGAATAAGAGAAATCCTTGCCTACGATCATTATGGTTTAATTATTAGTTAAGATCATATTCATATAAAGTTGGACTAAAAGTAAAGGGAAAGATCAATCATAGATGAAATGGAACTGTAAAAGATAACTAACTTCTAACGCCTGAATTGAAGCATTTTTCAAAGCCAATTCAACTTCATATCCTTTAAGATCTTGTTCAGTTGTTTCTCTGAACCGTTTGGCCTCCTCCAGATCCAAATTCGATGTGTTAAGCTCAAGACGGAGTTCTTCAACTCTCTTCTTTAGGTCAACCACTCGTCGCTCTGTATAGTTGCAAGCGTAGCACAGATTCAGAAGATTACACAAGAGTAACCAAATCTAAAATTGAAACCTCCGATTTGTAAACGTTCTTAACATGATAAAACCGCGGAGCTTAAAATCTCTGGCTCTAAGCACTGTCTTTCGCCTAAATATTTTCACCATCCAAAAATTTCATCCCGCGTTTCGTTTCCGAGAAAACTAAGGATAAGAACCCAAATCAAAACTTTATATCTCCACACGTTGACCGTACTCAAACTAGTGAATGAACATATCCAAATGACAGCCTATAGTTCAGTAACCAACAAACACAAGGTGAGTAACGGCATATCGTCACTCTCATTCATTTTCTCTGCTAACACACAAACACAAGTACGAAGAAAGAGAAAGAGAAAGAGAAAGATAGAAAAGTTGTTGGACGCTATTTACCTCCTTGAGACTGCTCGGAGGCGAAGTGACGTATGAGAGAGAGGAGCTGCTTCTGTGGCGGATGATCGCTTCCCGCCATAGTTTCCTGTTTGGCGCTCATCTTCTTCGAAATTGAAAACTTTGTGAGCTGGATCGGTTTATATGCGGGTCCGAGTTTAGTTTTCTCTCTTTTCATTTATTTTAAAACTAGTTAGAGTAAAAAACTAGTTGAGTAAAAAACTAGTTGACTAAAATTGGACGATATGCATCGATAATGTCCACTAAATTTAGTAGGTTATATAATATAAGAAAATAGTAGGCAAATTTTATAAAGTTATATTATAATTGTAAAGAGTGAATGGAAAATGTTAAATATTTTAATATTGATTAAGTTTGTTATTAATAAAAGGTTAAAAGAATATAAGGTAATAATAATTAATATGAAGGGTGAATAAAAGTTAATAACATCGTTAAAAAATACATCT
>JANSVA010000008.1:11358027-11385656 GCA_025504915.1 Erythroxylum reticulatum | reverse complement strand
TAACCGTTAGATTAAATGGACGATGGGGATGGATTGCGTGGTCGTCCATCCCCTTTGCCCTTAGTATATATACTTAATAAAACAATCGAGAAAGTAGTCGGACCGATCCTATACCAAATATGGGTCATTCTCAATCTAATTTCATTGGGCTGAAGCCAGAGTGAATAAAAAAACAAAAAAGAAGAAACTAGCAATTCTAAACAATATCCTCCACTGCTGGATTTCTTCAACAAAATATTTCCTTTCCGCGACATTTAAAATAATAGTTTTTGTTAAATTACACTAAAAGAATGAATATCATTAAGGATGTTTTATGTCTTTTTCTTCTACCCATCAATTTGACGATGAATTTTTAAAGAGGAACAAAGGATGGATAAATTGCATCTAAGACTTGTGGTTTTATAGTTATCTTCCAAAACTCCTTATTTAGACCTTTTTTTGTGATTTGGAAAGTAATAATATAAAAAAATATTAGCATTAACTCAATAATTAATGTTAATGATCTTTAATTGGACAATTATTAATTATAGATTTTTTTAAATTAAGATTAAGAAAATCAATTTTAATTTGGATTAAAGATAATAAAGAGACTCAATAAAGAATTTGATTAAATAGGCTGAAGTTCATTGAGAAAAATGAGTTATAATCAATGTGGATTGGTTATTTATTGGCTTGTGATAAAGAGCCCCATTAAGGTTACTATAAATAGCTAATAAGGTATGTTGTTGTCCACTTGAGTGAATTCATGGACATTCAGTATTTTTGACCTATTAAGAGAGCAACATAATAAGAAAGGCGCGGAAAGACGTTAACGACATAAGGATATACAACTTTCATAAAGATTTTTTGAAAGTTTCAGGAAATTGTTCATTGTTAAATAGATAGCAAAATAAGTGTTTTCCTGTATTTTCTCCACTAATACAAGTTATTATTTGATCCTGGATACATAATCAAAGTTCATTTTATGACCAACATATGATATTAGATTGGTTATATGATTGTAAGAATATGGACAGAGATTTTCAAAATTCTCCATAAAGAATTCAGAGAAATTAATATGTTTTTGTTGTATATTTGTTGTTTGAATTGATTTGAACAAGCGCTGTATGAAAAAAGAGCTTGAAAAATACCATCTAGCTGAGAATATCGTGAACTGGATGAGAGTGGAAATAGTAGCAAACAATGTCGCTTCCCTACTTATTGCAAATATGAGAACTATGTATAGTTATAGCTTCTGGTATTTTTCTATGTTGTAGTAGCAATGACCTGTAATTAAACTTCATTATCTTTTCTTTTACTTGTTGATAAGCACCTAATTAGCTAGAAATCCAGAGTTACTGCGACTTACTGTATTTTTATTATAGCTTTAACTATAGTAATATACTCAATTATTTCATTCCCAAGAAAAAGGGTCAAAAAAAGACTTCAGGGTGATTTTTTGGGGAAATATAGTCAGAATCTGGCAAAAAATCACTAAAAATGTTATGAAAAAAATTGCTTCTTTAGGTCATTAGAGGGAGGTGCTATAAAGTAGTATGCTACTTTTGGGACACGTCAAGTGTTCGGCACATATGATCCACATACTTAGGATAGATGGCGTGGGCATCTCACGCATGTTGGATGTGTGTCTAGCGCATGCGACCCATATGCCAGAGGTGTTGGGAGCATCCGTGAGTCCATGCACGTGACAAAAACATGTCATAAAGATTAAGGCACATTTTTTAAGTGTAGAGCACATGACGCTTCTAACTTCCACTTAGTTTTGACACATGCAATACATACGTATGCATCCCCTACTTATAGTGTTGATGTCAGCAGACACTAGGATAATAAAGAACTCAAATTTTCCACATTCACAAATGGTCCCTAAATTTATTTTGGGTTAGTTTTTTGGGGTTATGTGCATATATAAAGTTATTTTTTGTAATATTTTGGATTTATTACATAGGTAATAAATAAGTTTTAAATTTAGAAAAATCAAATAAAGTTATCAAAGCTATGATTGAGTAAATTTTCATACATTTGGCTTGAAATAAAAGAGAAACATGTGATTTTGGTGTCTCATATGGTGCATTTATTGTTTGGTATCGAAGGATTTTTACTTTAATTAAGATTTTCTTTATGATGAATTCTCAAATAAAATTTCTTCATAATGTTTTCAACACTAATATGTAATAATGAGTATGTGCATGAGAATTTTACATTTATGAATAGTAAGTTGTCACATATTTATGTCTATATAGAAGAATGTGAGGATAATATACAAGTTTATCCTTTGTACTTGTAGATCAATTTGGGTACTAATGAGAATGTAGTCACCACATTAACCTTCCAAGTTAGTATTTCAATTGTCCTTCTTGCATGTTTGGGGGTATCTCTAGTCTTATGTTTGGTTATTCTACCCATAAGAGTTGGCCTTATATAAGACTTTGAGTTCTGTATAAAGGCATGGGAGAAAGTCATTGCTTAAGTGATCTATTTGCCCACAAGTGGTAGAACCATAAAAGTTAATGGTGTGTACTCTGATCGATTTTACATAGAGGCCTTATCTGTATCTATTATGTATTCATTCCATAGGTGTTTCATGATATGTGTCATAAGATGCTCAGTTTAGATATTGTTTTATGGTTTTGAATATTAATGTTATCCTACATTTATGTTGATCATTATATTATCAATTTTGTAGTTACCTTTTTTATAAACAATAATAATGTTACAATTGAAACCTTTGCTTGGTCCAATTTTAAAAAATGGAAGCAAGATGTAGAATTTATGCTATAGATAACATATATCAAAATGGTTATGGTCATGGATAGGCCACCAATGCCTACATATATTAACTCAGAGGCTGAGAGAGCAACATATGCGGCCTAAGAAATTAAGATGTGATATTTGACCATAAAGAAATTCATACTAGACCATCTACTGAGTGGACTTCCAGAAACAAACATAATAGCGAATTTCCTCAATAATGTCTCATAAAGATATAAGGCATCTTCTAATATTGAAATAGGTACCTGATTAAAGGAATTATAATGTCTAAAACATACAAGAGGAGGGGAGTGAGAGAGTGCATAATTAGGATATTCCACCTTTAGACTAAGCTAAGGGCATTAAATATTTATATTCTTGATGCTTCTATAGTTCATCAAGCTCTGAATATAGTTCCACCAGAGTTTGGTATTCTAGTTACCACATAGAATTCTCAGGATGAAGCTTGAGACATAAATGCACTGATCACCATTGTGTTACTGAAGAAAAGAAGTTGAAGAATACAACTAAAGGCAAAGGTAAAGCCCCATAAATTGAAATGTAAGAACCTAAATTGCATCCACATATAGATGTTCGTCAATCTAGTGTTGCTAGAGGCCTTGTGAATGTTGTAAAGAGTATGAGTCTGGGTGTTTCTTCTGTAAAAAGAAGGGTATAAGAAGCTAGAATGTCATAAAGATAAAACCTTGAAAGAAAGGCAAAAGTTATCAGGGATTCATACAAGAGAAAAAGTCTAATAGGGAGGAGGAAAAAATTATAGTGGGCAATAACGTAAAAGTTGATGTGATCTCTATAAGGGGTTTGTTTGAACTTTGATACGAGGTTTAATCTTATATTATATGACACTTTTTATATACCATCTTTTAAATGAAATTTGATCTCTTTATCTATTTTGGATAAATAAGGTTATAGTTTTGTAATTAAAATTTTTGCTTGTAAAGTTATCTTTTAATGTAAAACATATTAGTGTTGTCTTCTTGTCAAATGGCTTATATAGTATGTGATATAATGCTTCTTCATATAATGCCGAACAAGTCACTAGAAAAAGATTCATGATAAAAGAGGATTCATAGATATTGTGAAATAAAGGGTTGGTTCACATCTCTAAAGAAAGAGTTGAGAGATTGGTTAAGGATAACATTCTCCTAACTCTAAACTATGATGATCTGAAAACAAGTGTTGACTGTTACAAAGGTAAGTTGACCAAAATAAAAAAATAGGGTCAACTTATGCTTTTGACTTATTATAACTCATAAAAATATATGTGTACCTTATAAAGTAATATTGTGTAATTTAATATATTTTTGACATTTATTGATGACTAAACTGTTATAGATAGGTGTTATTTCATAAAGAAAAGTCCAAACATTTTTAGAAATTCAGTATCTTTAATACTAAAGTTGAGAACCAATTAGGAAGGTCAATTAAGATTTTCATATCTAACCATAGATGTGAACATTGTAACAAACATGGGGTTTCAGGATAAGAAAAATGTTTATTTTCCAAATATTTAGAATTATATGGAATAGTTACTTAGTTCAATATACCAAGTAGTCTTGAGAAATATGGTGTAGTTGAAAGGCAAAATTGCACCTTAAAGGACATATGAAGTTAATGGCAAGCAAGATTAATTTACTTGATTACCTTTGGGGTAAAGCCATAAAGATTTCCTTATATATACTTAATAGAGTCCCAAGCAAATTAGTTTTAAAAATTCCTTTTCAAATATGGAAGGGGTGGAAGCCTAGCCTCACTCATCTTTGTGTATGGGGCTACCCTGCTGAGGTACATTTTTATAATCCTTATGAAGATAAGTTATGTTCTTGTTTTGTTATTTTTTTGGATATTCCAAACACTCTAAGGAATACATATTTTATTATAGAGATGGAGGATCTAAAATAGTGGAAACAGAAATAGCTAAGTTTCTTAAGCATAATATTTATGATGAAGATGGTCAATCTCATCTTGATTAGGGTGGTCATTCTTACCCTTCAAACGATAGAAGGGTAAGTATTACAAATATTTCATATTCATCAGTCATACAATCACAACTAGTGGATCAAGGTCTTAGTACCATACCAGGATAGGGATAAAACCTATAACTGTACAAGCTGAAATTCCTAAGGTACAAGAGCATATTGAACTAGTTGAATTAAGAAGATCCACCAGAGTAAGAAGATATAGTATCTCATTTGATTACATAGTCTATTTAGGTGACAAGATTATGATATTAGACATATAGTATATCTAGTTTCTTTTCCACAAGTTGTTTGGAAACCTCATGTGGATTTGTAGTGGGATGAATTGAGGGATGAGATGCAATCTATAAAGCATAATAAGGTATAGGAACTTATGGATTTGCCTCATAACTATAAACCTATAAGCTATAAATGGATTTATAAGAACAAAAAGGACTCTTAGGGTAAAGTTGAGTAGTTTAAAACTTAGTTAGTTACTAGAGGATTCGTTTAAAAAGAAGAAACTGAATTTAATGTTACCTTTACTCTTATATCTTCTAAGGAAGCATGTACAATGATTACAACAATCGTTATTCATTATGATATGGAGATACATCAGATAGATGTCAAAACTTGTTGGACTCTGAACTTTTCTTAGAAGTTAGAACTATTAAATGAGAAATTTTTGGTGATTAGTCATGTGTATAGATAAAGGAGAATTCTTGAATTTGAAATGAAGAAGAAAAGATGGTTTAGGTACAAGATGGGTTATATGTGAAATGTTGGAAGTTATAAGCTGGAAAATGTGGTTGAAGCATGTTCACTAAGTAAGCTTCAATGTTTTAGCCATAACTTTTTCTCTAGTTATCCAAAGGAGATGGTTTTTGATTTGGAGTAAACTAGAGACATATGAATACAAATTGTCTGATGAAATTAAGTTTTAACTCAATCTCTAAAAGTGCCAATTTTTTGATGGAATTTGAGTATAGAATATTATTTCAGCATAAGAATAGTTCAAAAATGTTTGAGATATAAATTTTATATTTATGAACCAAAATGAATAATTTTGGTGTTATTAGAGACTTAAGACAATGCGAAACATTTTTCTAGAAGGAAGTATTATCAAATTCCTTCAATTACCTGATCAAAAGATGTTTGGGTTTTTGGAAGGAGTTAGGCATGACTTAAATGAATTTTGCGGTCTTAATAGATTATTTTGTGGAGTTAATTATTATGTTAATGTTAGTAAGATTATATGACATTGGTTAATTGAATTAAAGTGTTAAGGTAGTAAGATTGCATGAAGGGCATTTTTGGAATACCACTTAAGGTTAAAAGAACCTAAGCTTATAAGGAAGGGTAAAATGGACTTTTTGGGCTCATTAAGGGTATAAAGGAGAAGATGAAAGGTGGGCTTGCATGTGAAGAAGCCAAAAAACGAAAATTAAAAGAGAGAAGAGGGAGAGAGTGTCGTTGGAGAGAAAAGAAATGAGAGAAAGAGAGCTAAGATAGTTTTTGATTTTTCTTAATCTTAAAGAGAGATTTTGAGAGTGTTCAAGAAAGGAAAAAGGAAGAGGAAGATTAGATGGTACTGTTGTCGCCTATAACCAAATTCAAAAGAAATCACTTCCGTTAATACAATTTAATGTAGTAGCGGTAAGTAGATATCGTTCCCATGAGAAATCTTAACGGTAAAGAAGTTGCAAATTCAAAATAAAACAAAGTAACAAAATAGGGGGATTTTAATTCATTACAATTTAAGGAAAAATATAAGAAAAATCGCAAATCAAAAGAAATAATTGGATCTGAAAATTTAATGGGAAACACCTTAGTTTTGGGTCACCGATGTTATCACACTAAAATGGATCCTCGATATAAAATTTCAATCATTAATAAACAATCATTGGGGATGTTGTCTCTTAAGTGTAATGATTAGAAACATATATCCTAGCATTCTTATTAAACAACTACCTAAATACGATCGTAGGTTCAATTGAATAATAGCTTTACGAATCAAGAAACCAATGAGTAAGATAATACATGTACGACATGCAATTAATCAAGTGAATATCTTTTTAGAATTTCTGACTCTAACGTAAAGAAGGTAATCCTAATTGCTACTTACGATTAATGAAACTGAACGTCATATTTCATTAATCTAGTTATTGAACGAATCAATCCCTAATTGTGCACCTAGAAATCATCCAATTCAATTAAAAAAAGTAATTCAGAAGATATTCAATTTTCATCAACAACATAAACTTTATTGAAACATCTCACATATAATAGTCGATAATATGGATTCCCTCAACCAAGAAAAGAAGTTTAGTTATTCATAACGAAAGTAGAAATCAAAGAAATAATAGCATAACAAGTCTCCATCCCTAGTATTTCTTAAAGAATAAGAAAATATAGAATAAAAAATGTAGAAAACGTAAGAACAAAGAATGAGAAAAATTGCAAAAATTGAAATTCTATCCTAAAACGAAGGCTAACATGAACAATCATGTTTTTCCCCTTTTAATGCCTCCCGATCCCTTCCTTTTTTATCTTATCTTGCAGATCATGTTTTTTCATATGTTCAAATTGTGAATCTGCATCAATCTGATCTTAAAAGATTATAAGAATTTGAAAAGAATTAGATTCAGATTTTGAAAGCAGATCTGGAAATTAATTTCATCCTTGCATTTGCCTACACTTAGTGACTGAATTGCTGCCAGACTTGGAATTTTGTATTTTCTTCATTTCTTTTTCATCTTTTTGATTCAATTATGTCTCTAAGGTGTTACAAATCATCTACAAACAATTATAAGACAATTCCATTAATTTTGAATAATAATTTCAATACATTAAAGAGAATTAAGTACAAAATAAGTGCAAATTAATAACTTAACAAATTCCCCCACACTAAACCTTTGCTCGCCCTCGAGCAAACATATCAAACCACTACACTCAGTCAATTCATCTTTCATAAGATCAAGTGCACACAATCCATTAACTTAGGTCAATAAGACTTAAGTTGCAATACATATCATTAATCGTTTTTCACCAATGCAAATAAACGAAGTCAAAATAAGACATCTTTGTTCAAAGATAAATATGAAACCAAAATGAATTCTTCTCACGGATTTCGCTCTTACATTCAAGTGTTTGAGGCAAAGTGTTTCTCTCCATCTCTCTCTAACATATTGCACTACCATAGGCTTGCAATTTCACCAGTTATCATTCATTCATATCACATGAGCTAACAGATCATAAGGACTTTATTCAGAGTTGTAATGGGACTAGGTCATAGGTGAGGTAAAAATGACAAAGGGTTGGTCACAAGTGTTCACAAACTATCAAGTAAAAGGGACACTCAAATTAAAATTTTTGAGATAAACATGAATAAAAAAACTACAACTACTCATTACTAACTAGTGCTACTATGCTTTATTCTTCTTTTTCTTTTTTTCTTTTTATGATTTTTTCCTTTTTTCCTTTTTCCCTTTTTCCCTTTCCTTTTATTTTTCTCTTTTTCTCTTTTTCGAATAATGCTAAGAACAAGGGAAAACAATAAAAACAAAAGAAAATAATAAATACATGAGTAGAAGTACTTATAAAAATATCTTAGAACACAATACAAAAAAAAGTCCTAATTACTCAATGCTTCATTCAACTTGTGATAGGATAAGGCTAATGGGGTTTTTGGTTTTTAATGTAAGGTGATTAATTGAAAAACAAAGTTAAAGGCTCAAACGTGTTTGCAAAAGGAAAATAACTAGGTAGGTCATTTTTAAGCTAAAGGGTTTAAAAACAAGGAAGGCCTTAATCATGTCTATCTCGTATGTAATCAAATAAATACAAATAGGTTCCATGCAAGTTCTGAAGGCAACATAAATAGAGGATCATCACACAATTCAAAGAAATAGCATGACATAAAGATGATGTCATTTAGGCTTAAATTTCTCTCTCAGGTTCAACTTAAGAATTCATTTCAATTCCACACATTACCTCATCACTCAAATGTCAAAAATTTGACTAAGTTTATAAGATCAGTTATTGCAATCAATCAACATGATTCACCTTAAAAATCACTTAGCCCAATTGAATTTCATGCGTATACTCAATCTCATCTAAACTAGTATGACAAAGCTTCATGGCTTAACATGTATAACCACATGCAAAAATCAATAAAACTCACACAAAAACAAAAAAATTTCACGCCAAAATTCCAATTCTTTCACCCACACCTAGAACAACATTGTCTTCAATGTTAAAGAAGCATAAATATAAATGAAAAGGTGAAAGAAAGCTTCTCTATTATGGAAGTGCCGAAATCAAGGGGCTGATGGATGTGGTGATGGAAGTGGGTGGTGATGGAAAAGCATCAACAGCAAAACGAATTGGAGGGGCTAGTCTACGAGAATCACTCTTCTTCCTTGGCATTGTGCAAATTTTGTGAAAGACAACCTGCAAAAGAACAAGAAAATAACGCAAGCACAAAATCACAAGTTAGGGTTAATGGGTGAGTTGGCAATAAAGAGTAGGAGTGATGTGAGTTAGTGGTGGGCAAGTGGGAGTGAATGTATAGGATGGGTGGTGATGTGCGGCAGCTAGAAATTGAAACATGAAGGAGAAATTTGATGAAAACAGAAGGGGGAAAAGAGAGGGGAAAATAGGGGTGGTGGGAGACAACAAAAAATTCCAAATTTTTTTTCCATTTTTTCCCCTTTTATATAATTTTTTAAATTAAAAGATAAAAATTAAAATTACATAATCAAAAAATATTAAATTAAATTCCTAACTAAACTGAATTAAACCTAAAAATGAAAATTACTAAAAAGCACATAAAAGAAAGGGATACGAATGGGGTGTCTCCCATTAAGTGCTTATCAAAGGTCATAAGCTTGACCTTTAGCAAATGTACATCATCCATTATCGAATGGATGCTTGAGCACCTTCTCTCAAAGTAGGCTCTTTATCAGCACGATGCTCCATGACTTTTGATGAGTGGAGCTTCATTGCTTCACCATCATATTCTAATGTCCACTCGTCTTTTCGAGCATCGCCCTTCTCATTCCAGGATGGTCTTTGTAAAAGTAATGCTAATGGTTGTGGAGACTCAACATCCTGCTTGCCATCGCCCTTCTCATTCTAGGATGGTCTCTGTAAAAATAACACTAATGGTTGTGGAGACTCAACATTCTGCTTGCCACCTTTGATCTTTAGCTCACTTGCCCATAGCTCGTTCAACTCATATATGATTAGCATCTTTTCTTCTTCTTGTTTCTCTACTTGTTCTTCTTCTTCTTTTACTTGTAAATAACTAGGAAAAAGAAACAAAATTTGGTTAGCGATAACATGAACTTTATCACTTACCTTAGGAGGTTGCACATCCTCCATCTGTTCTCGAACTATAACCTCTTCCTTTCCTAACTCTACTTGCTCTTCCTTCTTTTCCTTGAAAATCGACTTGGAAAAGGGAACTGAATCACCATATTCTGCAGATTGTTTTACGTCATTTACGGTTGTGAAGGTGCCTTTTATGTGATTTCTTCTTCTACCTCTCTTCTAGAATTTTTTGGCAGTGGTTCCTAAAATTCCTTACCCCTCCGCAATGTGATAGCCTTCACACTTTGTTTGGGATTGATCTCTAGTTGTGCTAGAAAAATTCCAAAAGTTTGTGCTTTTAATCTATTGATGGCAGCTGCCATTTGCCTTATTTGATTTTCAATATTCCTTTGTTGATTTTCCATATTTCGGATACTTACTTCAGTATTCCACTGAAAAGTCAAAGTGTTAGTGGCCAAAGATTGCACTATATCTTCCAAGGAAGTCTTACCTTCGAAATTGGATGTTGTCTTTTGATTTTGTCAAGGCATATACGGTTGTCTAAACTGTTGAAATTGCAGAGTGCTCGTCGCCAAACTTATTACGATCTCCTCCAAAGACATCTCATCAACTTATGGTGGCGATGGTGGAGGTGGAGGCTCTGGCTCGAAGTAGGACTACTCTTTATAGTAGCTCAGTGGAGAAGTGAATTTGGACTTTGTATCCTGCAAAAAGGAACACGCACAATAAGAATAACCCAAAAATAAGCAAACTTCACATACCTTAGCTTGTTGGTCATCCCTCGGTACTTGCGCGGCTAAAGGTGTGAAATCCGCGACTTAATAGTCAAACCTAAAAGTCACAACAGATGGAAACTCATCATCATAATATGGATAATATGAAAAATTAGAATCAAAAGCATATTGAAAGTAAGTCATGCCGCTAAAAGATCAAAAAATTAGAAAAAGTTTGTGAAACTAAAACAAACAAATGACAAGGTAACCAAGAGCAATGAAACCAAAAAAAATAAAAAAAAATACATCACTAGAAAAACCGTTAAGAAATTCCTAGAAAATGGTGCCAAAATTCGGTACTGCTGTCGCTTGCAACCAAATTCAAAAGAAATCACTTCCGTTAATACAATTTAATGTCGTAGTAGTATGTGGATATCATTCCTATGAGGAATCTTAACGGTAAAGAAGTTGCAAATTCAAAACAAAACCAAGTAACAAAATAGGGGGGGGGGTTAATTCATGACAATTTAAGGAAAAATATAAGAAAAATCGCAAATCAAAAGAAATAACTGGATTTGAAAATTTAATAGGAAATACCTTAGTTTTCGGGTCACCGATGTTGTCACGTTAAAATGGATCATCGATCTAAAATTTCAATCATTAATAAACATTCATTGGGGTTGTTTTCTCTTAAGTGTAATGACTAGAAACATGTATCCTAACATTCTTATTAAACCACAACCTAGATACGATCGTAGGTTCAATTGAATAATAGCTTTACGAATTAAGAAACCAACGAGTAAGATAATACATGTACAACATGTAATTAATCAAGCGAATATCTTCTTAGAATTTTCGACTCTAACGTAAAGAAGGTAATCTTAATTGCTACTTACGATTAACGAAAATGAATGCATGTTTCATTAATTTAGCTATTGAACAAATCAATCCCTAGTTGTGCACCTATAAATCAATCAATTTAATTAGAAAAAGTAATTCAGAAGATATTCAATGTTCATCAATAACATAAACTTTATTGAAACATCTCACACATAATAGCGGATAACATGGATTCCCTCAACCAAGAAAAGAAATTTAGTTATTCATAACGAAAGTAGAAATCAAAGAAATAATAACATAACAAGTCTTCATCCGAGACCTTTCTTAAGGAATACGAAAATTTATAATAAAAAATGTAGAAAACGCAAGAAAAAAGAATGAGAAAAACTGCAGAAATTGAAATTCTATACTAAAACGAAGGCTAATGTGAACAGTCATGTTTTTCCCCTTTTAATGCCTCCCGATCCCTTCCTTTTTCATCCTATCTTGCATATCACGTTTTCCATATGTTCAAATTGTGAATCTCCATCAATCTAATCTTAAAAGATTATGAGAATTTGAAAAGAATTAGATTCAGATTTTGAAAGTAGATCTGCAAATTAATTTCATCCTTGCACGTGCTCACGCTTAGTGACTGAATTGCTACCAGACTTGTAATTTCGTATTTTCTTTGTTTCTTTTTCATCTTTTTTATTCAATTTTGTATCTAAGGTGTTGCAAACAATTATAAGACAATTCCATTAATTTTGAATAATAATTTCAACACATTAAAGAGAATTAAGTACAAAATAAATGCAAATTCATAACTTAACATTAGAGCTTCCATTAGAGTCAAGAAATTCATTGTTTGGTGAAGATTCAAGGTAAGTTTATGTTTAATCCTTTGGATTTTTGAAAGGGTTTTGGTTCAAAGAGCTTAGGAAATGCATAGGTTTAAGTATTCTAGGATCAATTTCATGCATTGGTTTCTTTAGGTTGTCCAATTTGAATTCCTTTTGAATGGGGATTTTATCAATGTTGAAGGGAGGCAAAAGAAGCAAGAGGAGCAAGAGGAGAGACATTCTTGTGTAAGTTTTCAAGCAAGGAAATTAAGGTGGGTGACATTTTTATAATTGAGTTAATAAGCCATTAAAATTTCTTTCAAACAAATGGAATTAAATGATTTCCCAACTATCTTAAAAATGTGCATTTATTGTTCTTTAAATGCTTTAAGAATGTGCCACATGTTTTTGTATGTGAATTTTGTTAATGACTTATGAATTGATATGAGAATGATTTTAAATTGCTTCATAATTGTTGTATTTGTTGATTTTAAATGAATTGGTAAATGGCTATATACTTGGTATGGGAATTTGGTTGATGAACTGTGAAATGATGATGGAAATGCATATGAAATATTTCGTGTTCATGAAAAACAAGTTTTCAAAATGTGCCATTTGGGCAATTGGTTTTCAAGTCATGAATAACATGTTATGTGGGTTTGTGGTGATTTGTTCTATCTGTCAAGTGCACTTTGACTAAAGGCTTCTCCCGCCTACCTGTTAGTGGCATGGAGCTCCTTCACAGACTCCCCTAAGTTCATGACTACGCAAGACCATTAAGTAGGATTGCGATAGTACGTTCTGTTTATAACTACACAAGATCCTTACGGGGAATGTGTCAGTGCGTTCTATTATGGAACCACCCAAACCATTATGATGTGTTTAATTGATTATGATGCATTGCTAAGTTTGATGGGAGTATGCTAGACCCGACTTTGAAACCCCGGCATTCTAAGTCATTAAACTACAATAGTACTTGTCCTCAACCATATTGAACCTGTTTTGGGACAATTGGCATAACTTTCTCAAGAGACATTGGATTAAGGTGTTATTTTAACAGTTTTGAATAGGAATCCTAGATCTACAACTTTCATAAGACACCAAAGTGAGATTTTGTCATCTAGAGGGACAAAATTGGACCAAACAATAGGGTCAGATGAAACCAGACGAAGGGTCAGATGAATCGGAACAATTGTCATCACTTTCTCTAGGGATATCAGATCAAGGTGTTATTTAGACGGTTTTGAAGAGAGCAAATAGATCTACAACTTTTATGAAGACATCGAAGCGAGATTTTGTCATCTAGAGATCAAAATTGGACCAGACGATAGGGTCAGACGAAACTAGATGAAGGGTCAGATGAATCGGAACAATTATCATAACTTTCTCTAAAGATATCAAATTAAGGTGTTCTTTAGATGGTTTTGAAGAGTACTAATAGATATACAACTTTTATGAAGACAAATAAGTGATATTTTGTCATATATAGGGTCAAAATTAGACCAGATGATAAGGTTAGATGAAATCAGACGAAGGGTCAGATGAATCAGAATAATTGTTATAATTGTCTTTAGAGATATCAAATCAATGTCATTCTTAGATGGTTCGAAAGAGGACTTCAAGATCTAAAGCTTTTATGAAGACCTTAAAGATAGATTCTATCATCTACAGGGTCAAATTTCGATCAGAAGATGTAAAATGAGTAGTGCACAGAAGATACACGTCATCATAAACGATACAATCTATACTCCTAAGCATCTCCACTTATAAGGACCATAAATTTTAACTCCAATGTCCAAAAATTTTATACTATATACCGTTAGAAACCTAGAAAGATAAGCTACAACTTTATGAAGACAAATTTGTCTAATTCAGCCTAGATCAATACAAATTTTCTCCTGAAGTCAGAACACGAAATTTTACCCTATGAGAGACTTGAACAATGAGATGTACCACTACATGATAAATGAGCACATACACAATGGAAACTTTGGAAACTTCTTAATCTATCACTAATCAAATGAAGCTCATACATAACTTTAATAACCTAACAATATTATAATCAAAGGCTTAACACAAAATACAAAATACATGGGGTGCTTAATGTTTGATATACTTATAAAGCTATCCAAAAATGATCAAACTAACTTAGTTACAAAGTTTCTAATATCTTGGAGTTTCTGATGCCTTGCAAGGATTTCTAACATTCTCGTTCTGCACCTAACGAGGGAATAGTGGGGTGAGCTATACAGCTTAGTGGCCAATATATTTATAGCCATTGGCAATTGACCATAAATGCAAGCATATGTATATATATGTATATTCAGTAATTCAAGCATTGTTCAATTTAGTTTAACTCTCAAATGCATTATACATGACAAATTAAAGATGCAATGCACAACAAATGGCTCTAGTGTTCCATGAAAACAAAATGGAGAAACCGAAGTTTACCCCATGAACATAATGAGTCCAATTTCGGAGCTCATGTGCCATAAGCGGGTAGCCGGGAGAAGGCTCTTGTCAACGTGCACATGATGAACAGAATGGTTCCACTCTCGCCCAAAAAAAAGCACATATTTGTTTTCTTATATGCTCATACTTTTATGCTTTGTCTTCTTTTCATTTAATACAAAAGTCATGACCTCTTTCGAGGTATCACATGGTCATACTTCATCATGCATTTTCAACATTTACAAACAAGTCAATTTCAAACAAATCAATTTCAATCAATCTAACATACACACATAAGCAAGAATTTGCCCAATTACACTATAACCATAAATATGTTACCCATTTAATTAGTTTGCGAAAATCTAAGTCAAGCTTGCCTTTCCCCTTGCTCTTAGGTAGATTCCTTTGGTTTCCTAAAACAACCAAGGTTTCATTAAAAACAACATTCCAATAAAATTCATAAATTTAAAAAAATCACAAAAATTTGCAACACACACAAATTAAGCTCAAATCTAACCTGACATCTAGGTTAGAAAACCTTGGACCTAGTTTAGAAACCCTAAAATCAATTGAGTTCTCCTAATTCATCTTCTTCCAACACAAACCTTTAATTCTCGACACAAGCCCATTTCTCCCTCTAACTCCTTCATCCTCAACACAACTGATTTCTTCAGTAAAGCAAGAAGAAAAGATGGTTAACCTACCTTAACAAGCTTGATTTCTCTTCTTTTCTTCTTTCACCGAAACCTCTCTTCTTCTCTCTTATTTTTGTTTTTCACTCTTGCCTCCCTTCAATTCACGTTTTTCTCCCTTTAACAAGTAAGACAACATATTCTTCTTCCATTTCTACCCTTAATGAGTCCAAAAAGTCCATTTTATCCTTCCTTATAAACTTATGTTCTTTTATGCTTAAGTGATCTCCCAAAAACGTCCTTGAACATCTTTATTACATTGACACTTTAATTCCACTTACCCATTCAATAAATCCTACTAACTTTGACATAATTATAACTACAAAAATTAAATATATCAAAACCTTAAAATTATTTTAAATCATGCTTAACTTAAAGAAAAAAATTTCAGGGTCCAACAGTGTATGACTTATATGAGTTGTGAATTGGTTTGATAAGTTGAGAATTTTGTGTTTTATGATTTAATGAGAATTTGCTATGATCATGAAGGTTTTAAATAGTTTTGCTTATTACTGGTTATAAAATTGTGACCCACGAGCTTTCGAGCTCACACCCTTTCTGTCCCATCTTCAGGTGAAGAGAATGAGAGTAACCAAGAGTCGAGGCATCATTCTACTTTTGAAATGCTTTTGTATATTAAGTTAGATTTTGTAAAAATAAGGCTTTAGACGCATTTCAAGAATCATTGGGTTTTGTATCTTTTGTATTTTGAGATTTTGCGAAATGTTGTATTATGGCTCAGAAAGCCCATTGAAGCTTTGTAAAGTAGTTATTTTTGATGATAATGAAATATAATTGTGTTTTTGGCTCCCGACTCTCAAAGTTGGTACATTGCATTTTCAAGCATTCATAAGGGTAAAATTTTGTATCCTAACTTCTAGGGAAAAACTGGATTGATCTAGGCTGAATTAGATAGAGTTATCTTATTGTAAGTTGTAGTTTGTCTTTCTATATTTCCAACGCTATATAGCATGCAATTTTGGATATTGGAGTTGAGAGATATGATCATTATAAGTTGGTAATGCTGCATAGGGTGTATATCAGGACAACTATAGAAAATGATGAGATGTAATTGAATATGATGAAACAAATGAGTTGAGATTTGAGAGTTTTATGAGAGCAATGTGGTGTTTGAATTGTTAGGAAGTGACATTGCACTAGAAGAGGTGAATTTGAGAAGATTATGAGTGAAAGTGATGTTATAATGGATGTAGGAACCATTGGAGAAGCTTCAAAGGGAGTTTTGTATCACCCATGTCCGTTAAATGGACCTTCTTGGGTCTATTAGGACCCCCAGCCTTGCCCTAAGTCCGTTAAATGGACCTTCTCGGGTTTGGAAAGGCCCTCAGTCCCGTGTATGTCCGTTAGGCGGACATGTGTGTCCCTTTAACGGGCATACACTTTTCACTTTTTGAAAATTGCATTTTTGACCCTCTAAATGACAAAATCTCACTTCATTATCTTCACTAAAGTTGTAGATATAGAAGTCCTCTTTCAAATTGTATAATAATAAACTTAATCCGATATCTCTAATGAAAGTTATGTAAATTGTCCCGAAATAGGTTCAGTATAATTGAGGTTATAAGCATGTTTGATTCTTTTGGCCTAACTTCATCATCCGACCTCCAAATGAAGCGATTCTTGAAGCAATGGATCCCTAACAAATTTTTTCATCCATAAATAAAAATTGGTATCTTTTGATTTTTATCTAAAAAATATTGAAGGAAATATAGTGAGGGGTCGATTGAGAGAGCATGACTGGGGCATGAACACACTTTGGCTTCTTAAGCATAACTTCATCTATAGAGCTCCGATTGAGATGTTTCTTGCTTCAAACTAAACTAGAGACTTAGATCTACAATTGTTTTGAAGAATTCAAATTGTGATTTTGGTGATTGACTGGTGTAGGTACACCACTCTTGTAGGATGATAGCTAATGAGAGTTCTTTGAAATAATCCTACAAGGTAATACGCACACTCACATCTTATGATATTTAGAATGATAGTTGGGCTCTGAAATTAGGGTCCAACAAAACTGCTTTCCTTAATGAAGACCTTTGTAAGAAGGTTTATATGGAACAATATGAAGGATTTCAAGATCATGATAAAGATGATATAGTTTGTAAATTGAGAAAATTAATATATGGTTTGAAACAAGCGGTCAAACAGTGGAATCTAAATTTTATTGAGGTTGTTACCTTATTTAACTTTGTGAAAAATAAAGTTTAATGATGCTTTTATTATAAAGTTAAGGGGAGCAAGACTATGTTTCTACTTTTATATGTGAATTATATCTTGCTCACATCAAATGACTTGAACATGCTGCATGAAATTAAGCAATTTTTGGCCAAGAATTTTGACATGAAGGACCTTAAGCATCTTTTGTCCTAGGAATTCTTTAAATTCAACTGGATACATCTTAAAACTTGTTGGGTCTCTTGAAAATAATATACATTAAGCGAATGTTGCAAAGGTTTAATATGACTGATTATAAGCTTGTTACAATACGTATCTCTCATGGTGAGAGATTATCTTTGGCACAATATCCAAAGAATAATACACATAGAGAGGCTATAAGGAATATTCTTTATTCTAATGCAGTTGATAGCTTGATGTATGTCGAGGTGTGCACTAGATCAGACATTGCATTCGTTATTAGACTTTTGGGTAAATATCTTACCAACCCAGAGATAGACCACTGAAATGCAATTAAACAAGTTTTGAGATATCTAAAAGGAACTAAGGATTATATGATGATATGTAGGAAAGTCAATAATTTAGACCTTATAGGTTTACAAATTCAGTTTTTGCTATGTATCTTGATGATAAGAAATCCACATCATGTTAAATTTTTATGTTAATAGATGTTGCTGTATTATGTAAGAGTGTTAAGCAGACATTGGTAACTTCCTTGACTATGCATTTTATGGTATGCTATGGGGTTGCTTCATAGGTAATATAACTTAGGAATTTTATGTCTGAGTTGTTTGTGGTTGATTTAGTTACTAGACCTATTTTGTTACATTATGATAATATTTCTACTATATTGTTCAGTAACAACAATGAGAACATTACAGGATATAAGCATTTACAAGTCAAATATCTAACCATAAAGGAATTAATCCAAAAATGTGACGTTAAAGTGGAGCATTTGGAAAGTGAGTACATGCTTGCTAATCTTATGACTAAAGGACTTTGTCCAATTATTTTTTTAGAGACATGTATAGTTTACTAAAGTCCTTAGACATTGTTAGTTAGGGATCACTGTATTTGCTCTTAATACATTTGTACAGATTTATGTATTATGATAGTACATTTTTATACATATTGATGATCATCATTTTGTTCTCAATCATATAATTTGTTATATATTGTCATAATACATGTGAAACACTTAAGATTTGTGTTGATCTTAAGCATTTTAAAGGTCATTGAGCATATATAAAGAGATTGACCATGAACCTAAGTATTTAGGATACATAAAGATACATACGTAAATCTATGGATTTGATAAGACATAAGGATTATAAGTGTTTATTCCCATAAGGGTTTTCTCGAATGCTATTTTGCATTCAGTGAAAGAATTTTTTTTTCTCATATTTAGTTTAACATAAAGTTTGGAAAAATTAAGAATGGAAAATAGAGAATGATACATTTAAGATCATAGAAGTATTATTGTAGTTTGCTACACTCTATTTTCTCATTCATACTTGTGAGTACTAGATATGCATGATTGTGTTAGATCTATGCCGCATATGATACATGCATTTGATATTTTTCAGTATTAAATGCCTTATAGTATTGATGATGGACTTTTATTATCTTTAGATCAAATATTTTAAATTGTTCAACCTTTACATTGATTTTACTGAACCACTTTTACTGTTTTTATTATTGTTACAAGTGTTCTAATTAACATTTGTCGAAAGGGGAGAATGTTAGTGATTTTTAATTGGAATTAATTATAGTTTTTTATAAAATTAGCGTTAAAAATCAAATTTGATATGAATTAAAGATAATAAAAATGCCTACTAAAAGATCTGGTTAAATGGATTGAAGTTTAATGACAAAAATAGGTCCTAATTAGTGTAGGACGATTATCTATTGGGCCTATGATAGGAAGACCCAATAAAGCTACTATAAGTAGCTAATAAGATTTTGTGATGTCTGCTTAAGTAAGTTTATGGACGTTCAGTTTTTCTAACCTATTAAGAGTTCCACGCATTAAGAAAGACATAGCAAGAAGATATAAGAATATATAACTTTCATAAAGGTTGATAGAAAGTTTCAAGAGTTTGTTTATATGTTGAGGAGTTGTTCATTAATCAATTGATAACAAAACATGTATTTTTTGCATTTTCTTTGTTAATACAAGTTCATGATTAGTTGTGAGTTAATAATTAAAGTTCGTGTTATGACTAATAATTAAAATCTTATTTTTATATATGTTGTCTAAAATAATTTAATGATAATATGAATATACTTTGAACTAGAATATTATTATAATGATCTAATAAGATTGTGCGATGAAATATTGACAAAAATATGTTATAATATAAGATTATGTTACAAAATATTGATTAAATATATTTTAGCAATTAGTGAATCTAAACGACTTGGGCGGTTTTAAGAGCCAACGAAATTACAAACGGCGTTTATGCAATTGAAAAGTTTCCACCCCAACATTAAGTTGGACTCGGTTTTAAATCTCGTGTACAACTAAAGGAAAGAAAAGAAGTCATTGTCTTTGCTAGATTATTACTTTGGTCTTTTCATAATTAAATCTAGTGTTGAATTAAGCTGGGAACAACAGATCAGTATGATAAGGTAATTCTATAGTCATAATATTATAATTTGAAAGTGATAAAGTTTTTAATAAAATAGATAAATTAATGTTTAATTTTGACTCACTTTTTATATTTTCATCAATTTAAACAACTGTGTACCATTAAGTTTACCTGAATGAAAATATGATATGTTATACTGATCTAATGCAGTACTGAAAACTGATTTAGTATCACTATCATCATCACTTTTGGGAAAGGTTGAAACAAGTTGGTTCGTTTCTTGGAGGGTGGAGTTATTAGAATCTTGTTTCAAGTCTACGTATTGCCTTAAAAAACTTTATTTGTTAATTGTTCAAGTGGCCGACAATGGGGACTAAGTCTAATTGGCCTTATAATGGTGGTGATAGGAATGATACCATTTCAAGAGAGATGACTATTCCGTTATCCAAATTGCAATTCCTCAAAACTGTTCCTTGAGAAAATGCAAGCCAGTGCTTCTTATAAGGAACTTGAATGACATTTTCAAACATGCTTTGAACTGTACATGTGTTGTGCATATGTAACATCGTCGTGATTGTTGCTAAACTTGAGGGTGCTTGGAGTGAGGTTGGCATCCTGACCGTAACAAGGCAAGGCCAGCCACTTTTAGCAACTTCCAAACCAGGTCTTTTCAATCACAAGCCTAATTAACGAGATCGCAAGAACCTGGTAGTCACATCCCCAGGGATCACTTCCATGTGGCTTGGTCCCCCTCCTCTTTGCGTTTGTGACTTGACGATTTGATAGGTTACTTTGGAAACCGGACCTGCACCATTGGCATTCTTCCACTCTCGGTTTTCCCAGTTCTTATTCACTGATTATCAATCTTTTCACTCTTTGTGGGCAACCTTATTAAATAATACATATGATGGGATAGGATATTGACTTACTGCAACCTTTTGCTGTTTCCTACTTGTAATTACCTCTTTCTTTCATTTGTAAGTGTAACATCAACTATATACATTTCTTTTCTGTAAAAACGCCCACTATGTTTACAACTGTAATTTCGTTAGATTGATCACCAGAATACTATTCAAAGATATGCTATACTATTGGCCATGATGATTTCCAACGATGCATCTTGGCCTACACAAGAATTCCACTAAAGAAAGAAAAACGGTAGCACCAATTTTCAGTTCACAAGCAGCACCATTTCTCTGCGTCAGAGTGCATAGTTCAAGTATTCTATGTTTATGTAAGTTCAAGTTCTTAAAATGCTAAGTTGATCAGTGATAAAGATCTGCAAGTAATCAGATACATGCGTAAAGGGTTAGACGGATATATCGTCGAAGGTCTCTGCGTACTAATGTTGTTATATGCTGATTAAAACCTCCAAAATTTAGACGCAGTATATCATTAAGATTGTTATAAAACAGGAATAAGCACGAGGTAAAAAAAGAATCGGAAGTTCAACAATGGAATGCTTTGTACAATCTCTTGTTCCTTTCCCTCCATATGGAATAAATAGTAGTAATAAATGCTGTTTTGATGAGCAAGCAAGATGTATCTTGCTTATGTCAGTTCATAATCACATGGAATGTCTCCAACCAATCGAAATTCGAGCTAGGTAGCTGTAGCATGTACATGATTTGACTCCAAATAGCTCTTTGGTAGCTGCAACCGAAGTATAAATGATTTATGCTCTCATTTGTATGTTTACAAAGAACAATTATCGAATCATATTCCCCAAACCATTGATCTTTGGTTCTAATTCTATTTTTCAGCACTAGGCAAGAGAAAACTTTTGAATTAGGAGTCCATATAATGTTGTCTTTCCTCAGTTCTTTAGGAATAGGTGGCAGACAATCAGTAAGCAATGAAAAGCCTCTAAAATTTCCACGCCACACTTCATATTTAATAAGTGAAGAAACTCTACTACCTTCCATTCTGTATTTTGATCCACCTTCAACTTCAATAGACCTCAATGAGTAGCTAAAATCCCCTACTGCTAGACATGGAAGGTGGATTCCATTGTGAATAAGTTGTAAATCATTCCATAAAGCATTTAATTGTAAATAAGTTGTAAATCATTCCATAAAGTTGCCCTCTGGAATGCAAAATTTGATGCATATATAAGTGTAATTTCAAAAACAAGAGAATGAATTTTCATTCGACACCTAAGATGCATGAATTAGTCACTCATCATAGAAGTTGTCACCTTTATATGTTTTGAATTATATAAGCAAATAATCCGGCCATATAATGATGTAAATGATTAGTAGTTGTCTTTTATTGAGCACCTAAAAATGGCAATTCATTTTGAATATGTGGAGCCTTTCTTTTGTCTCAATAAGGCCTACAAGAACACGCTTCCTATCTATTGCCAACTCTCTCACCATGGACTATTTGATAGGTCATTTAACCCTCTTCTATTGCATATTAGAATGGTCATTTAAGGTGAATACCCCTTCTTTATGATTTTCCTCCCAGCTAATCTTCTTTTTGCGATCTCAACAAGCCTATCATTCTTTGGTTGTATTAGCAACATGTTACTTTCTTGATCATTATCCAGTAAACTAGGTTCATCTTCTATCTCTTCTTCCACTGATTATGAATCTTGTGTAGTAGTTACATCTTCCTAGTTGTCAACTAGCGACAGTTGAAAGGTGTGTCCAGATGCTATATTGAGCTTCCCTCCTTCAGTATCAGGAGTATCTACTGCTGAATTACCCAGATTCTCATTAGCATCAAATGGTACACTCGTAGCCTCATCATTGTCCACTGGAAAAGATTCAACCCCAATAAAATCATCCTGTCATCTAATTTGAAAAAGTTTCCGTATAGGAACCCATTTCTTGGTTGAATTATGAGGCTTTCAGGAATATGTGACCTTAACTTCAAATTTCATAAGCTCCCCTGTTTCACCCAACTTGAGAATTGGTAAATGATTAGGTAATATAGCATTCCTTTTGACCTCCACACATTTTTTTGCATACCCAATTCACTCCTTATTGGATGTTTGAGCATTCATACATTGAAGCTTGCCTAAAGAACTTGCTAAAAAACTCAATCCTTCAACTGTCCGAAATTCTAAAAGCAAATTATGAAAATGCACCCACATAAGAAAAAATTCCACAGGTTTCCACTTCTAAATAAACATTGGTTGGCCCCTTATATGTCAAGGTCTCATTTTTAGTATTTCATTCAAGTTGCTATCAGTAGCAAATTTAAACAGAATAGTACCATTATCAATGAGCAAAGATTTTTCCAAAACTTTATTAACCCATCATGGAAATGCTAGTCTCTTGCTCTAAAAAGAGCCAACCAGGGCAGTAGACCAAGCCCTCTATCCGACTTGCAACAATTCAATCAATGTATTGAGACCCCATCCTTCATAATTTCTGGGTGGTTTTTTAGGTATATCTTATACTGCTGCAATTGAATCTTCTTTGTCCAAACGCCAATAGTGGTTGAGGGTTTATGGGAATTTGAAGCTTTTAGTGAACTTACCCCCTTTCTGGAAGCATTTTTCTAACTTACCTCTTAGATGAGTGCAGAAAAATCTTCCATGGACATTGGTAAAGGCACCCCATCTGCTTCCATGGAGATTCATTTGGCCTATAAAAGGCCCTTTATGAGGTATCCACATCTGCAAATTAATGTTCAGATGAAGACTAGAGAATGAGAGAAATGTAGCCTCTATTGCGTGGGTCGCCACTGTCTTTTACATCACCTAGGTCGCATAGGTCATTAGGGAATCACCACTTACCTTGTTGAGTTACCTTCAAAAGTTTAAACAAACTTAAAAGTTGCAATGATGGAGTTTTACTTTTTAATTCCTCTCACCTTCCCTTATAACATGAAATTTGAAACTTATATGCTTTGTCTTATCATGTAAAATTGGATTTTTAGTTATTGCTATAAATAATTTATTATCAATCCAAATTTTCATGGTTTTTTAATTTGCCCTAAATTTGACAAAAAAAGTTCTTACTTAAAATGCTTGGTTTGATGCTCTTACAACTATTATATGTACCATGATTCTATCGTAGACCAGATAATTATTTCTTATTTTCTTAATTCTTGGTATTTTAAGAAAGACTTCATTTATAAAAATAAAAACATGTCCTAAAGTATATTTCACATCATCAGAACTTCTTGTTCGTTCAATACCTAAATACCATGCAACTCATCACTCTCATTCTTTCATAAACCGAGACAAAAAAAGTTGTTACTTTTAGGTGTATTAGTATACGTTAGCTGTTGTTCAATGTAATTTACTTAGGACTTACATAAAAATGGGTACAAGCTTACAACAAAATTATATCCAAGTTTGGTAGAAAATAGATACAATAGACATCCCACAAAGCTTTTAAATTCAAATGTCCCAACCTTTTTCCATCATCAAGCGTTGGAATCTTCTCACTTACAATAAGTGGTGTAATATAAAACTTATGTCCTAAAAATATATAGAAATTAATATGCCTGTACTAACATACATAATTTTTATCCCTAAAAGGTAGGTTATTAGACGTACATCAAACATCTTAAACTCTTTTTACATCGTTTTTTTAACTAAACAATATAACTTAGATATCCTTATGCTACCAAAAAATTATCTGAATAAAGGAACATAACTATTTAGTGGATTATTGTCAAATGTCAAAACATGTAAGGTGACCTCATTTTCACTCTTCATAAGCCCTCATTGAAGTAATTAGGACTTGACTATACCATACTAAGTTCTAACTGTCTACTTTAGATCATAAAAACCTTATACAACTTACAAAACTTTTCTTCACTTCCTAAAACTTTAAACTTTTCATGTTTTTCAATATAAATATCTTCCTCTGGTAAGCTATTTAAGAAAACTGACTTAACATCCAAATGATAAATTTCCTAACCAAATTTTGTTATTAAGGCAATAGCTAACTGAATTGTATAATGTCTTGCAATTGGAGTAAAAATATTTCAATAATTCACTCCCTATTACGTCATTTTACATCTAGTTTTTTTTCAATTGGTTAATGGATCCATCAAGGTCAAGTTTAGTTCTATAAATTCACTAATCCCAATCACTTTTTAATCTAAAGGCTTATCAAACAACTTCCATATTCTATTTATTGATCATTCTTATCTCTTCCTACGTAACTTTTATCCACCACACTTCTTTATTAACAACCTAATTTAATGGTTTCAAGGCTAGTATATTAATTCTTATATAAAATAACAACTAAAGGTCAAGATCCCTTACTATTATATCACCAACATTCTTAAAATTAAGTGAGAAATCAACTATTACTTATTGCAATGATGCTTTTAGAGCTATTAATTGTTTATAGAATCTACATGGTTGCTCTCTCAATTTCAGGTACTGTTATTATCAAATATCACACTTTTATTTTTATTATTTTTCTGACCTTTAAGTTATAGACTATATAACATTTTCTTGCTTTCATGTCTAATTTGCATCCTTTTATATTTGAAACATATGTTAATAAATGAATGCATCTAACACTTTAAGGTGCTCAATTTAGGTTTTACCATTAAACAATGCTTTATTTGTTGTCTTTCCTTCTGAAAAGTTATTTGGTAATAAATTTAACAAACAAAATAAAGTTAGCACTACACTTCACCTAAACACATTTTAAAATTCTCTTCTAAATAATTATGCACTTACCATTTTCATCATTTGACCTATTCTTCCTTTTACTGACTATATTATATTGAGGATTTTTACGAAATATTGAGTTGTTATTTAATTCCTTTATGCTCTAAGAACTTCTTAATATTTCTTATAAACAAAGTCATCATCAATATCTATTATAAAGATCTTAATTCAATAGCGGGTGTACTTTATTATGAAGTTTTTTAATTTCCTTATTTCTAACTAGATTTCTTATATTTTCTAATTAAAAGTATTTTATAAGATCATCAATAAAAAGTAAAAAAAGTTTTCACCTAAAGACTTCTCACTAATTAAGCCACAAATTTCATAATATATGAGTTATATTTTCTCATCAGTTCTTCAACTGCTATCACCAAAAGGCAATATTATTTGTTATCCTAATTAATAGGCTTTATATATACCAAAAATTATGTTAATAGTTAGTAAATCATAAAATTGTTTTCTCTTCTACATATCTTCATTGTTTCATATTAAGAAAACAAAGAACAAGAATAAAGAATAATAAAAAAAGAAAACGTCGGAAGTTTTTAATAAGGTTTAACTAATTAGGTATGCCTACATCCTTGAAGGTTAAGAGCATATGATTCTATCACGACCTGAACGGGTATGTGATTGGCATGAAAGTCAAAAGACAAAGCCCTCATATCACATGTAAGCATGACTATTTATGACAAAAAAATATAAATTCTAAAAAAGTAATAACATGAGCACTTGTAATTACAAACACAGTAAACACTACAAGAGTTAAGACATTTAGTGACAATTTTTTTTGTGACTAACTATTGTTTTGTCACAAATACGAGGTTTTTTGTGACAAGACAAATTGATTGACATTATTGTTTAGATTAATTGTGATGATTTATTTTTTGTCACTAATACAATAGTAATTGTGACAATTTAATATCTTTCACAATTAAGTTGTCACTATTAATATATTAATAGTGACAACTTTTCTTTTATCACTAAGTTTTGTCATTAAAAGCCTATGCAATTTGGCGCTAAAATAAATTTGGCGGGAATAAATTGTAATTGTGACAAAACATATGTTAGTAACTAATATTTTCTATTTGTTGTGACAAAACATAATTTGGTCACTAATATTTTTTTCTTTTTGTTACGAAATGGTTAATTGTCACACAATATTTTACTTGTTGTGACAACAAATTTTGTTAATAAATATTCAATTAAATAGTGTCTACTTTATATTGTCACAATAACTGAACTATAACTACGGTCACAACTATTCGTAATTTAGTGACAAGTTTTTTGTGACTAACTATTTTTGTCGTCATAAATACAATATTTTTTAGTGCCAAGATAATTTATTGACACTATTGTTTAGATTATCTGTGATGATTTATATTTTTGTCACTAATACAATGGTAATTGTAGCAATTTAGTATCTTTCACAATTAAATTGTCACTATTAATATATTAATAGCATTAAAATTTATTTTATCACTAAAAGCTTATGAAATTTGACGTAAAAATAATTTTGACAGGAATTAATTGTAATTGTGACAAAACATATGCTGATAATTAATATTTTCTATTTGTTGTAACAAAACTTAGTTTGGTTACTAATATTTTTTT
>JANSVA010000008.1:11338320-11350282 GCA_025504915.1 Erythroxylum reticulatum | reverse complement strand
AATGGTATTAGAGTCGTTTCTAGACCCATTATGCTATCGTAGGATGCTGGGCCCTAAGAGGGGGTACATTGTGAGATCCCACATCAGTTTAAGAGGGGAATGTAGTACACCTTATAAGGGTCTGGATACCTCTTCCCCTAAGACATGTTTTCCCAGGAGGGGGAAGAGTAAAACTGTCAGGGTCTTAGACCAAGGGGAAACCCAAAGCGGACAATATCTATGGGCAAGTGGTCTGGGCTATTACAAATGGTATCGGAGCTGGTTCCTGACCTATTATGCTAATGTAGGATGTTAGGCTCTAAGTGGGGGTGAATTGTAAGATCCCACATCAGTTGTAGAGGGGAATGATGTACGCCTTATAAGGGTATAGATACCTCTCCCCCTAAGACGCATTTTCGTAAGACGGGGATGAGCAAAACCTTGAGGATCTTGGCTGAAGGGGTAACCCAAGGTGGATAATATCTTTGGGTGGGTGGTTTGGGCTATTACAAATGGTATCAGAGTCGTTTCCCGACCCATTATGCTAGCGTAGGATGCTGGGCCCTAAGAGGGGATGCATTGTGAGATCCCACATCGGTTGGAGAGGGGAATGTAGTACGCCTTATAAGGGTATGGATACCTCTGCCCCTAAGATGCGTCTTCCTAGGTAAGGGAAGAGTAAAATCGTCAAGGTCTTAGCCTAAGGGGTAACTCAAAGCAAACAATATCTATGAGCAGGTAGTCTGGGCTATTAAGAACTAGTTTTTGACCTGTTATGCTAGCATAGGATGCTGGGCTCTAAGAGGGGGGATTGTAAGATCCCACATCGGTTGGAGAGGGGAATGAAATATGCCTTATAAGTGTATAGATACCTATCCCCCTAAGACGCATTTTCCCAAGACAAGGAAGAACAAAACCGTGAGGGTCTCGACCTAAGCAGCAACCCAAAGCGGATAATATGTGGGGGTGGGTGGTCTGGGCTATTACAAATGGTATCAGAGCCAGTTCCTGACCCGTTGTACCAGGGTAGGATGTTGGCCCCTAAAAGAGGGTAGATTATGAGATCCCACATCAGTTGGAGTGGGGAACGAAGTACGCCTTATAAGGGTATGGATACTGCTCTCCCTAAGACGCGTTTTGCCATAAAGGGGAAGTTCAAAATCATGAGGGTCTTAGCCCGAGGGGCAACCCAAAGCAAACAATATCTATGGGCCAGTGGTCTAGGCTATTAGCCTGATGTGCTAGTGTAGGATGCTGGCCCCTAATGGGGCTGGGACCAAAGAGGGGTGGATTATAAAATCCCACATTGGCTAGAGAGGACAACGAAGTAGGCCTTATAATGATATGGATGCCTCTTCCCTACATATGCATTTTCCCAAGGGTAGGAAGAACAAAACTATGAGGGGTTTAGCCCGAGGAGCAACTTAAAGTGGACAATAATTATGGGAGGGTAGTCTGGGTTGTTACGATAAGTGGCTCATTTTTATGTATGACGTGTGGGTTATTCCAATAAAGGACATGTGGTTTTTACTGTAACTCATTCTTCTCTTTTCTCATTTAAGTAAAAGAGTTTACTTCAAGGGAATGATGTGTTTGATATGATCATAATAGTTGACTATCGATAATGGCACTATTAAATGAATTTGGAATCAAGTATGTTTTTAAAGTGAGTCGTTACTTTAATCTTAAATCATACACCTTAACATTCTTGTTGGATCTGGAATTTTTCTAAATTTCTTATTAATTGTTTAGTGATTTATTCATGCTTGTTTGTTTGTTTAATTATTGTTATTATTATTTTTTTGAAATAGGTCATTAAATTAGTAAGTATGAATAGAAATTAGAAGTTTGAAATTGGAACGAAGTGTTAGAAATTAAGTTAGCTTAAATAGTTAGTAGGTTTGTGTTAAGTGGATTAAAGGAGTAGAGCCATAAAAAAACAAAGAAGGGCAAACTTGGAAGAGACTTACTAATGGAGGGTATAATTGGGAGAAACCCTAATAGAAAGGGGGATTGAATTAGAGGAAGGGAGAGAGTGTCACGAGAAGTAAAATAAGAGGAGAGAAAAATGTGAAATTGAGAGAAGAAGGAGAAAATCGAGGAGAAAGAAGGAAAAGCAAGGAAAAATCGTGGGAAGAAGAAGGAAATCAAGTTTCTTAAGGTAAGTTTAACACGTTTTCTTGTTTTAGTAAAGAAATGGGTTATAGTTTTGAGAATGAAGAAGTGTTCAAAAAAGAAAGGGGTTTTTGTGTTGGGAATGATTGGAGGAAGAAGATGGGTTTCTAAGCTAGGATTTGGGTTTTCTAACTTAGCTGGACTATGGGTAGGTTAAGTTTGAGCTTGATTTGGGTTATTTCCATTTTGTTGGGATTATGGAAATTTGGGGGACTTCCATTTGAATTGGAATTGAATGAGAATTTTAGTTGTGTTATGAAATCAAGAACAACCTATTCAAGAGCAAGAGGAAGGGCACAATTGAATTTGGATTTTCAAGAGTTTTAAGGTGGGTAATTTATTTATAGTTATTGTGTAATGAGCAAAAAGCCTTATGTGTGTATAGTGTGCTAAAATGCCTTGCTTTGAAATGTTCTAATGTGGAAATTACATTATAATGTATGACATTAGATAAAATTTAATTGTGAGTATGATTATGCTTTGCCTTGTATCATGGCATTTTGATTAAATGGATAGAAGAAAAGTATGAGAATATGAACTTTTGATTCAATTGAGCATGAGATTTGATTGTGTTTGGGTGAGAGTGGAACTATTATGTTTGTCACGTGCACGTTGACAAGAGCCTTCTCTCGACTGCTCGCTTGTGGCATATGAGCTCTGAAAATGGACTCATTCTGTTCATGGTGCAAACTTCGGCTTCTCCATTCTGTTTCCATGGAACCATCGAGCCAATTGTATGTGCATTTGCATTGTGATGTGTTAAGTTAGGATGACATTAGAGTGTTATGCCTTGATGTGAATTACATCCAATGTGTCCTCTGTGATGATGTATTAAATTAAGCAATGTGAATTGGAATTGTAAATGTTGAACTTTCTTTGCTAGACTAAGATAAAAGTGTATGCTTATACGATTGCCTATATATATATATATAGGTTTGATTGTGTGGCTTATCGCCAACGGCTATAAATATCTTAGCCACTGATCTGTATAGCTCAACCCAATATTTTTCCCACTCCTTAGGTGCAGATCGTGAAGATCAGTGATCCTTGCAAGTCATTCGGATACTCCAAGATAGTTAGAAAACTTTTGTACTAAATTAGTGACTAATTTGGCTAGCTTTATAGGCATAACAAACATGAGCATTCTTTTGTGTTTTGTATTAAGTTGATCAGTATGTTGATCTGTAAGGAAAGCTTGTCAAAATTTTATTTTGATTAGAAATGAGAATGAAAACTTGTAAAGTTTCTTTTTGTGTATGATTATGTTATTTTAAAGTTTGAGTATGATGGACGTGCATTTTTGTTGTTGTTGAGATTGCAAATTGTTGCTAGTGTTAGAATAGCATATTGGAGTTTGAAAGATTGTTTGTGATGAAACTTTTGGAGTTGAGATTCAAGTGTTAATGAGATGTATGTAGTAGTGAAATAGATATGAAGTGGTTTTACACTAGAAGGGTTGAATTTGTGGAGATTATGAGTGATTATGGTGTTAGAAAGGATGTTGGAAGCATTGGAGAGGCATTGGAGGAGTTACGGAACCCCAATGCCCGTTAAACGAACATGAATGTCTATTAAACGCACCTTTTAGGGTGGAAAAGGACCCCCTACTTCACCAATGTCCGTTTAACGGACCTTCTCGGGTGAAAATGGCTTCCAAGCCCGTTTATGTCTGTTACATGGACATGGATGTTCGTTAAACGAACATTCACGGGAGAGCTACAATAAATCGAGAGTTTTTACCATTTTAAAAGCATAATCTCACTTCAAGATCTTCATAGAAGTTATAGATCTTGAAGTGCTCTTTCCAACTGCCAAAAAATGACATCAATCCAACATCTGTAGAAAACGTTATAGCATTTGCGCCAAGGCAGGTACAAAATTATTAAGGGCATAAACATACTTGATTCTTTTGGCCATAACTTCATCATCCGACCTCCAACTGAATTGATTCCTAAAGCAATAGACTCCTAATGCATTTTTATACCTCTTAATAAAAATTGACAGCCTTTGGTATTGAATCCAAAAAGAGTGATGGAAAGGAAATGAGGGTTCATTGAAATAACCTTATGGGGTATTCCACTCACGCTTATGACTTTGGACCGATAGTTGGGCTCCAAGAACAAAGTCCAACATCTTTGGTTGGGCTCCGTGAATGGGGTGAAACATCTTATGGTATCAGAGCTTAGGTTTTTACTAGGCTTAGAGTGCATAGTAGTATGAATTGTTACGCTATGTGATTGATTATTTGCATTGATAAGCTGATTGTTTGCATTAAATGACATGCATATCATGCATACATGTAGGAAATAGGATTAAGATAAAATGTGAGCTAACCATTAGTGTTCCTATTGAAGGAGTGAAATGCCACCTTATAGAAGGACACGAGGAATATTGTAAGGATCGATTGTACCTAACTCTCTGCCAAGAAAGGAGAGTACTGATGAGTCAGTAGCCTTAAGAGATGCTGAGGCATCTATAGGGCATAGTAGTGGGCCCTTTCGATCTCAAACTTAGGAGTCGCCTGTTCCGTAGGAGCAAGTGCCTACCTTAGATCTGAGTTTTTTCCAAGCCTTCACTAAGGCGTTTGTCCAGGCTATGGGACAGATGCCATAGACTTCTTCTCCAACCTCAGTTAAGAAGGGGAAACTGTTTAATAAGCTGAGAAAGTATAGAGCAGTGGACTTCTATGGAACCACTAATCCTGAAGAGGCTGATACTTAGATGAGAAAGATCGAGAGGATACTGGATCAAATGAATTGTGAGGATGATGAGAAGGTTGTGTATGTTGCTAGCTTGCTTCAGGGGGATGCTCTGCAATGGTGGGAGAGTGTCCCGGGAAGTCAGATGAGACCGCTGGTGCTCGTATAGAAAGATTTCTTAGCAGTGTATAAGAAGAAGTACCTGTCAGAGATGTACATTCAACATAAGCAGAGAGAGTTTCTAAGTCTCACCAAGGGAGATGACGGTGAGCGAATATGAGCATCAATTTACACAATTGGCCCAATATGTAGCTGAATTAATGATGAGCGAGGCAGCTAAGTGCTGTAGGTTCGAATCAGGGTTACATCTAGCCATCAGAGAGAAAGTGGTGGTGTAGAATTTCAGTGATTTTCGACAGCTGGTTGAAGCGGCACTGAGGGTTAAGAACATCGAGAACATAAAGAGCGCCTAAACAAGAAGAGAAATGGGAGAGAACAGTCTAAAAGGGGAGGTGGTGCTCTTATGTCAGAGAGGAGTGCCAAGACTTTCCTTGTGCAGTCTGAGGAGAGGAGCAGTGGTGCAAGCAGTCCTAGACTTATAAGGACTTATACTATTTCTCATCATGCCTTAACGGCAGGAGGCAGTAGAAGGGGAGAAGGAGATAAGTCTTCTATACCGAAGTGCGATCATTGTGGCAAGTTCTATGGAGGGGAATGCTACAAGCTGACTGGAGCTTGTTTCAAATGTGGAGAGAAAGGGCACATGACTAGAGAGTGCCCTCAGAACCCAAGACATGAGAGAAGTCAGATGCAAGCTCCAAAGAGGACCGAGATAGTGGGACGTAGGACAGTAACGTAAGTAGGCAGTAGAAGTTCTGATGTGGTCAGGAAAGTGAACCCTCTAAAGAGACCAAAGGGACAAGCACCAACTAGAGTGTTTGCTATGATAAGAGGGGATACAAAGACAGCTCCAGAAGTCGTAACTGGTATGATTAAACTATTTGATGAAGATATTATTGTTTTGATTAATCCAAGTTCTACTCATTCGTTTGTGTCATTGAGTAGAACTGTGAATAGATGAGAATTGAGCCCATTGGATACTCCTTTGATGGTGAGCTCTCCAATCGGCCAATGTCTTATTATTAGTCATGTATATAGAGACTATGAGATACATATTGGAGAAGAACAATTAGTGGTGGATCTAATTCCATTAAGGATGAGAGGATTAAATGTGATTTTGGGTATGGACACCTTAGAGAAGTATAATGCCAACTTGGATTGTAAACAGAAGATCATGGGGTTTGAAACTGGCAATGTTAGAAAGGTGATGTCTATGGGGGATAGAAAAGCGAGTCTGACTAGAATAGTTTCGGCTTTGACAGTAGAAAAAATGACAAGGAAAGGAAGTGAAGCATATTTGGCCTATGTGGTAGACACGAAGGCAAATAGAGGGAAGTTAGAAAAGATACAAGTGGTTGTGGAATTCTTTGATGTTTTTCCCGAGGAATTATCAAGACTACCACCACCTAGGAAAATTGAATTTCCCATTGAACTTCTTTCAGGCACAATGCCAATATCGATTCTGCCTTATAGATCGATCCGGTGGAATTGAAGGAGCTCAAAGAGCAATTGGAAAATTTGTTGAAAAAGGTTACATTAGGCCAAGCTCTTCGCCTTAGGGAGCTCCAGTCCTTTTTGTGAAGAAGAAAGATGGGTCATTACGGATGTGTGTGGACTATTGGAAGCTCAATCAGGTCACTATCAAGAACAGATATCCACTCCCACACATAGATGATTTGTTTGATCAGTTGCAAGGGGCAAGAGTCTTTTCTAAGATAGATTTGTGATTGGGTTACCACCAGTTGAGGATAAAGGAGTATGATGTGTTAAAGACTGCTTTTCGAACACAGTATGGCCACTTTGAGTTCTTGTTCATGACTTTTGGATTAACGAATGCACCTGCAGCTTTCATGGACTTGATGAATCGAGTTTTTAGGTCCTTCTTAGATCAATTTATCATTGTCTTGATTAACGATATATTGGTTTATTCTAAGAGCGATAAGGAGCATGAGGAAAATTTGAGGGTTACCTTAGAGACATTACAGAAGAACGAGTTGTATGCAAAATTTGATAAACGTGAATTTTGGATAAGGGAAGTGATGTTTCTTGGACATGTGATTTCGAAGCACGAAGTGTATGTGGATCCGAGAAAGTTAGAACCTATTGTGAAATAGGAAGCACCTAAGAATATAGCAGAAGTGAGGAGTTTCTTGGGTTTAGCAGGGTATTATAGAAGGTTTGTAGAGGGCTTTTCCATAATAGCAGCTCCACTTACCAAATTGACTAGGAAGAATCAAAAGTTTATATAGACAGATGAATGTCAGAAGAGATTTGAGGAGCTTAAGTACAGATTGACAAATTCACCAATTTTGACTTTGCCTTCGGGTGATGATGGATATATAGCATTTAGTGATGCATCGAGGAGGGGATTAAGGTGTGTGTTGATGTAAGGAGATAAAGTAGTTGCTTATGCTTCTAGGCAATTAAAGCCTTATGAGATGAACTATCCGACGCATGATTTGGAATTGGCCGCCATAACTTTTTCTTTGAAGATTTGGAGATATTACTTGTATAGAGTCACTACTAGGGTGTTTACAGACCATAAGAGTCTTAAGTACCTGATGAGTCAGAAAGAATTGAATTTGAGACAGAGAAGATGGTTAGAACTGTTAAAGGATTATGACTTAATGATTGATTATCACCTAGGTAAAGCTAATGTAGTAGCGGATGCACTGAGTAGGAAATCGACTATGGAACATTTGGAGACAGTGTATCTTCCTCTATTAAAGGAATTATCCAAACTTAAAGTGACATTGAGACAAGCCGAATCTCATTATATATTGTTTAACTTTAGAGTAAGGCTAGTATTGAGTGAGAAGATCAAGGAGTTTTAGGAGCAAGATGAGGATTTAATTAGGCTAAGAGAAGAGATTAAAAGTGGTAAACCTTCAAAGATAGAGGTAAGGGAAGATGGATTGATGGTGGTAGGAAACAGACTATGTATTCCTGATATGAAAAAGTTGAAAGACGAAATTCTTGATGAGGCACACAATGCATCTTGTGTAATGCACCTAGGAAGTATGAGAATGTATAGAGATGTGAAGGAGCATTTATGGTGGAAAGGAATTAAGAAAGAAGTTGCAGAATATGCTAAAATATGTCTAGTGTTTCAGCAAGTCAAGGCTGAATGCCAGGCACTTTCAAGCAAGCTTAAACGTTTGCCGATCCCTGAATGGAAATAGGAGAAAATTACAATGGATTTCTTGATGGGGTGGCCAAGAACCAGTAGGAAGCATGATGTAATATGGGTGATTGTTGATAGGCTGACTAAGTCAACACATTTCTTGCTAATTAAACAGAAAGATTCTTTGAATGCTTTAGCCAAGAAATATATAGATGAGATAATCAGACTTCATGGGATTCCAAGTTCGATAGTCTCGGATAGAGATCCCAGGTTCACCTCCATGTTTTGAGAAAGCTTACAGGAGGCTTTGGGAACTAAGCTGCACTTCAGTACAGCTTTCCATCCATAAACTGATGGACAGTTGGAGAGAACAATCCGGACTCTAAAGCCAATGTTGAGAGCTTGTGCTATGGATTTCAAAGACTCATGGGATGATCATTTGGCTTTAATAGAATTTGCTTATAATAATTCCTATCACTCGGGAATTCAAATGGTAGCTTATGAAGCTTTGTATGGTCAGAGGTGTAGAACTCCTACTTGTCGAGATGAAGAATTTGAAAGGAGGCTTTTAGGACCTGAGTTGGTGCAAGTCACTATTGAAAAGATTAAATTGGTGAAGCAGAGACTTAAAGCAGTTCAAGATAGGATGAAGAGCTACACAGATGCCCATATAAAAGAGATGGAATTTGATGTTGGAGACAAAGTGTTTCTTAGAGCTTCTCTATGGAAAAAGGTTTTGAGGTTTGGCAAGAAAGGCAAGCTTAGTCCGAGATATATAGGTCCTTATGAAATCATTAAGAGGATTGGGTCTTTAGCCTACAAGTTAGCTTTGCCAGCGGAATTATCTAAGATTCACAATGTCTTCCACGTGTCGATGTTGAGGAAGTATCGATCAGATCCTTCACACATAGTTCATCCTTTAGAGGTTCAGTTAAGGGAGGACTTGACATATGAGGAGCAACCAGTGGAGATCCTAGATTCGAAGGAAAAGATCTTGAGGAGCAAGACAATGAAACTGGTTAAAGCCTTATGGAAGAATCATGCAAAAGAAGAGGTAACATGGGAGCCTCTGGAAGCAATGAGGGAGAAGTATCCACACCTCTTCAATGATGGTTTTTATCATGTCTTATCATCATTAAATGGAGTAATGATCTTATCATTAAATAGTTTAATGGTTGTCTTTTAATGATGGCATGTAATGTAACCTTTTAGCATTCATTTGATTAAAGAAAGGAAGAGGTGCATTTGATGTACTCTCTCTTCCTTCTTCCATCCATGACTAAAAATGAGAAGGTCTCATTTAGGTTATTGGTCTTTTCTTATAGTCATATTAAACGAATGAGAAAACTCTCATTTATTGGCTTCTTTATGATTGATTAAGAATGGAGTGATGCTTTAGATGCACGTCACTTCTTTCTTTCATAATAACTGAAATTGACAAGGAGAGTAAGAAGAGTTCTTGCATTTTTTACTCACTCTCTACTCTTATGCATGCATAGTCAAAACTTGAATGAGAAGAATCTCATTTTTGGCTTCTTTCTTCTAAGAAAAATCTCCTCAAAATATTTCTTCTCCTTTCATACCAAAGGATCTTGTTAACCAAATTGTATAAAAAGAATAAGTGGTAGATTAGATTGGTAGAGGGTACAATAACTAGAAAGGGATACATTGATAAAGGAAAGGATACAAAAGAGTCAAAGCTATGGCAAGGATTTGGAGAGGATACAAAAGCAAGGTGTCAAATTTGTAGCAACGAGTCGGTATATTTCTACCACCTTACTCTTATGTAAATTATTTTCCTTATACCGTATTATGTATGGCTGAAACATGTTGATTGGTTATGTTATTTCCATTATGTTTTGATTTCGAAAAAGTTTTGAAATTTATCGTTTTAGCCAAATCTTGCATGCTTTTATTTTGATCCAATGATTAGTATCAGATCCATTTTATTATGCATCATTTATTGGGTCCCATTTTTGAAACCTAACTCTTGCTTAGATAACATAAATGTTAGGCACTGTTTTTGGAACCCAACTCTTACAAAATCATAATCACTGAACTTATTCCAGTGAGGTTTCTTTAACCATCACCAAATCCTCTTCTTGTTTTGATGCCATAACTGTGTTGGACCCCGATTTCGGAGCCCAACATTCCTTATCATAAGACGTGTGCTAGTGCTTGTTACCATACATGATTATTCACATTTAACCCTCATTGGTCATCCTCAGTTAATCCTCATTTTTGATATCGTAGTATCGGGCCCTATCTTCCAAATCTTTCTTATACTGAAGTAAATATTCTATGCTCAACTTTCATCCAGATATTGAGCATCTTAGAGGCTAGGTTAAATTTTTTATTCCTTTAGGTCATTTAATAGCTCTATGTCTTTAGTTTATCAAGACATAGGATTCATCTCATTTGGAAGTCGGATAACAAAGTTATGACTGAAAGAATCAAACAAAGGTTTTATCCTTCAATATATTGAACTTATCTCAGGCCAATTACTATAACTCTCTTTATAAATGTCAAATCAAAGTGTTCTTTAGATTTTCAAAAAGAGGGCTTCAAGATCTACAACTTTCATGAAGACCTTAAAGACAAATTCAATCATCTGGAGGGTCAAAAATGGACCAGATGATAGAATTAGACGAAACCAATAAAAAAGAAGACGAATTGAAAAACAAATGAAGCAAAGCAGAAGAAGGAAAGCGGACGAATCAAGCTGACGAAACAAGGCAGACAAAGAAAAGCAGAAGAAACAAAGAAGACGAATCAAAAAGTAGATGAAAGAAGAAGGTAGAACAAGCAAAAAGTAGACGAAGCAAAAAGGGCAAACAAAGCAAAAAACAGACGAAGCAAAGTGGATGAAGCAAAGCAGACGAAACAAAAGACAGACGAATCAGAAAGCAGACGAAGCGAAAAGCATACGAAGCAAAAAAGGGTATATGAAGCAAAAAGCAAACAAAGCAAAGTAGATGAAATAGAAGACAGACAAATCAGAAATTAAACGAAGCGAAAAGTAGATGAATCAAAAAGAGCAGACGAAACAAAAAGTAAACGAAGCAAAGCAAATGAAACAAAGAAGATGAAACAAACTAGATGAAGCAAAGAAGACGAAACAAAAAACAGACGAAGTGAAAGTCTTAAGATGAAGTAGGGTCAACTTAAGACGAAGCAAGGTCTTAAGATGATGCAGGGACAACTTAAGACGAAGCAAAGTCTTAAGACGATATGATGTCATCACATACGAATTGACGTCATTACAGACGATACATCTTTATCATCCTTAGCATTTACCTTTCTAAAAACCATAACTCACGATCTAGAGGTCCAAAAATTTCATACTACATACCGTTAGAAAGCTAGAAGAAAAACCTACAACTTTTTAGAAGATAACTTAGTCTAGTTTAGCCTAGATCAATCCCAATTTTCCCCTTAAGTCATAAAACAAATTTTACCTTATGGAAGGCTTGAACTTTCGCATTTTGCAACTTGGAATGTACTGAGCTTAACCATTCAGTTACCAAATTGACTTTATTAAACTCTCGAATCTTAACTTATTTGTCTCACCACATCCAACTATATTTGATCAAACATACTTCTTGTCTTGCCTTCCCATGAATCTCACTTAGGTGTACAAGGGTATATATATATATATATCCATAATTTGTGCTAAAAACAATCTGTTCAACCTGATAATCATCTCAATATCATCCATACATAAATCATATTTCCTTAACCTAAAAAGAATACAATTTTTGCAATTTTTTGATGGTATTGTAAGCCACATTACAACCTCATCTCAAAGTCTCAAATTACAACAATTCTTAAAAAAATAAACTGGGTATGCAACTATAACATTGTG
>JANSVA010000008.1:11308211-11321959 GCA_025504915.1 Erythroxylum reticulatum | reverse complement strand
ACTAGTTTGAGTTAGTTACAGAACTCAACTAAATAATTGTTTCTACAAGAATCAAGAAATCAAGAATCAAGAAGCAAAAAGAAAGAAGTAGTTATTAAAAAGTAGTTGAAGATGAAGGCTATAAATACAAGTTAGAGTCGAAGATTAAAAAGTTAAAGATTTTAAAAAGTTTTTGGTCTTTAGCAAACACTGTATTCATTGTGCCATTACTGTAACAGAGCTCGCAATATCTTTCTGTAAGAAAGAAGAAAAGCTGCGAGCCTAAAGAGGCTAAGTGAGAAAAACAATACTTGGTGTAAGGGACCTAAAGAGGCTTTGTGAAAAAGAATACTTGTACTTGTGAGAAGAATAGCGAAATCTCAGAAAGGATTCTGAGGATTGGACGTAGGCCACGGTTTGGGGTGAACCAGTATAAAATTACTGTGTCAACCTCTACTCTCTAACTCTCAATTTTCAATTTCTATTATTTTATACAAGTATATAGAAGTTAATTGCAATACATTGTGATTGTTTACTTAATAGTTTTTGAAAAAGTTATTTTTAAAAGAAATTTGAAAGGGGATTGTATTCACGCAAAAGAATACACAATTCAACCCCTTTCTTGTGCATTTTGTCTATTGAACGTAAAGTCTATATTAACGCATGATTTACTTCAATTGTATGATGATAGATAGTAGAATGATGATGATGTTCTAACTCTCGTTCTGTATTTTATTTTGATTTAATGATAATCTAGTTGATTGTGTTTATTCGATGAATGTCTTGATTTGATTATGTTCCTACATAATTCGATAATAAATTAAGAGGGTGAACTGAATGAAATATGATTAAATTGGATTAATGAGAGTGGCAATTTAATAGAAACCGTGATAAATCATATTAGTAATTGTGCAGAGAGAGATCCTGTGTGATGTTCCAATTGTTTATTAGAGTGCTTTAGATCTAATTAGGTTTTAGATAATTTGTGGATTGAGATATTGCAAATTTCATAATCTGATTAGGGTTTATAATTTCAGGTTTAATGGTTATAACTCGAGATAGAGTAATTAGCCTTACAACAGTCTAGAACCGAAACCCCATTGACACATAATCGACTAGGTTAACATTAATGATAAGTAAAATACCCTTTCTTATAACATGGTAAACTCTTTGGTTGATTTCCATTGTGCATGCTTATTGCTCAATTGTTAATTCCTTCGTGTTTAATTTCTGATTTAAGTAGTTGAATTCAATTTTCATGATTACTTTCCATTGCATTGTTTTTTTTTTGTTTCATATATTGTTGGCCTTAGATTTTAGGATTAGATTAGTCCTCCTCTTTGTGGGATCGACACCTCTTATACTACAGTCATGCAAGCAGCTTCCTTTGAAATCAAACCAGCTTTCCTAAACATAGTTCATTAAAATGTACAGTTTTATAGATTAACGAATGAAGACTCGAATGAACAAATTGTCACTTTCCTTGAAATTTGCAATATCTTCTGTTATCATTAGATGTCAAAGGATGCTATAAGAATTACACTTTTCCCTTTTACCTTAAGGGATAAAGCAAAAGCTTGGTACCATTCCCTTAACCCGAATAATGTCACCACGTAGGACCAATTAGTTCGTTCCTTCTTAGATAAGTACTTCCCCTTACCAAGACTATGAAGATTATCAAAGAGATCACAAACTTTCAGCAAGGTGATGAGGAATCGATTTATAAAGCGTGAGAATGATACAAAGACTTACAAAGAAAATGTCCACACTATAACCTACCTAAAGAATTTCTTTTACAAACATTTTATAACAGAGTAACCCCGCATAAAAGAGGCATAATTGATGTGGCTTCAGGAGGATCACTTATGAGGAAGTTGGTAGATGAAGCAGAAGAGTTGTTAGAAGAAATGGCGAATAATAGTTATCTTTGGACAAATGAGTGGAGTAGACAACCCGCAAATCTTTGTGAGCAAAAAGGAGTTATAACTGTCTATCAAATGACATAAATGCAGGCTAAAATTGATAATTTTACTTAACAGCTAAACAACATGAAGACTTCATCCGCAAATATAGTAAAAGTTGCTTAGCTGAAGTGTGAGCTCTGTGGGTGGATGGATCATGATACAGTCAATTTCTTCTTAATGAAGGATAATGGATCAGAGCAAGTAAACTACATAGAAACCTAATACAATTTAGGAGCAGGAAACAATCTCTACTCTAACACATACAACCCTAGGTGGAAAAATCACCTAAACTTCTCTTAGTCAGACAACATTGGAGGATAGTTCAGACTATAAGAACCACTAGGTTTCCAGCAAGATAATCCGAGTTCAATAGAATCCAAATTAGACAAAATTTGAAATAAAACTGGAGGTATGGAGGATGCATATAAAAGGCTGGAAGGCAAGTTTGAGCAAGTTACAAAGAATCAAGCCTCCTTGATACATAACCTGAAGGTCCAAATAGGTCAATTGGCAAAACCAATATCAACCCAAAATGTATGAACCCTTTTAACTAACACCGAGTCCAATATGAAAGAACGAATCATGGCCACTACACAAGCAACTGAGGAGGAATCGCACCAAGCTGAAGACAATCAAGGGAAGGATAAGAATAAGGTTGATAAGAATGTTTTTGAAGTGAATCAGATTTACAAACAACCCAAAGCATCAATATAGAAACCCTTACCTTATTTTAGAATAATGAAATTCAAATCCATTTAGGGATAAGGGGAAGGCAGAGGTGTAAGAAAATAAAGAAGGCTCTCTATTGGCAAGGTAAAATTTTCCTGAGATAAAAGAAGTACCAACCACCGATTGCATTCCCCATCAAAGCTATGAGAAAATCAAAGGAAGCTGAGCTGAATGAAGTGGTAAACATGATCAAGCAACTAGAAGCATGACTTACACTAATGGAATCAATAAATGTTGGTCACCCCACCCTTGCAAGACATGTGCCTGATGCCCTAAGTGACATCTGAACATGCATCCCACAAGGGTAGCTTGCTCACACCAATCAGTCCCTAAAATCGCAAATTGACTTATTTAGAACAATTGTAGCTCTATGTATTTAGTTTATTTTGAAATAAGGATCGTCTTATTCGGAGCTCTTTATATCAAAATATGATTAAAAAGCCAAAGGATGTTCATAACCAATTTATGCTCTTCCAACTGATTCTCTCACTTTCTTTCCATAAATATTTTTTGATTAACACCAAAGTCTATAGATTTTTCTTTGGAGAGATAGAGAAATGTGTTAGAAATCTATTGGTTCAAGAATCAAGTCATTTGGAGGTTGGATGACAAAATTATGGATAAAAGAATCAGATATGGTCAGGTTCAGGAAAACCTTCGAGTGCACAATCATGACAAGTCACGATCGTGACTTCCCATGTAAAGTTGATGAAATGACAGAATTACCCTTGAAGTTACGAAGTACGATCGCACGACGACCCTTGCGATTGCACCAGTGTGCAATTAGTGTAGCTCTTGTCCAAACATCCCAAATGCGATCGCACCTTGATTGTGACTTCCCATGTAAAGTTGATGAAATGACAGAATTACCCTTGAAGTTACGAAGTACGATCGCACGACGACCCTTGCGATCGCACCAGTGTGCAATTAGCGTAGCTCTTGTCCAAACAACCCAAATGCGATCGCACCTTGTTCTTCCTTAAATTCCAGCTTCGGTCATGCTTGCACCATTATTCCTCATGGTCGCACCAGATACCTTTTTCCTTGTTTCTTTCACCAACTTTTCTCATCTTTGTTTTTATTATTCTCTTATTCTCTCCTTACGTTTTCTTCCTCTCTAAAGCATTCCCAACGGTTCCTACTTCCATTTTAACATTACATTCACTCATAATCTTCCCAAATTCAACTCTTCTAGTGCAATATCACTTCATATCAATTCAACCACTGAGTTTATTTCATTAAACTCTTAAATCTCAACACAATTGATTCATCACATACAACTATTTCTCATCATTCATACATTCCTATCCTTTTTCCATAACATATCTCTCAACTCCGATATCCAAAGATTTCATACTCTATATCATGGGAAAGCTAAGGGGATAAACTACAACTTCCAAAAGACAACTTTATCTAAATCAACATAGATTAATACAACTTTTCCCTTGAATCCAGAACATAGATTTTACCCCTATGAAATGCTTGAAAATGAAATGTGAAAGCTTGGAAAGTCATAAGCCAAAGATAAATATATTTCATTAACATCAAAAGATAAGAGTTTTACAAAGCTTTAACGGGCATTTCAAGCCACAATGCATCATGTCTCAAAATCCCCAAATACAAAAGATACATGAATGAATAAAACATGAAATGCGGTTAAAGCCTTGTATTTACATAATCAATCTCAAAATACAAAAGTAAGAAAATTCAGAGTGAAGTCGTGACTCTTTCTACTCGGTCTCTTGATCATCACCTGAATATAGGAAGGAGACTAGGGGTGAGCTTAAAAGCTCATGGATAACAAGTTTATAATCAAAAACAAGCAAAACCATAAAAATTGCTAAATGTCATAATCACTTTGTATCAAAATCCATAAAACACATAGTTCCAAAATTCTCACATTATCAAACGATTCATAAGCAACATAAGTCATGCATTCATCAAACTTGTCAACACATTCTAAACACATAATCACATCAGAAATGGTTTGGGTAGGTTCGTAAAGAAAACTTACTAACACATTCCTACATAATGGTCTTGTATAGTTATAAATAGAATATACTATAGCAATTCCACATAATGGTTTTGCGTAGTCGTAAACATGAGGGAGTCCATCAAAGAGCTCCATACTGCTAGCTGGCAGGTGGGAGAAGCTTTTAATAAAGTCAAAGTGTAGTTGACATAACAGAACGAACTACCATAAACTCATATAATCATGCATGTCACATTTTGTAACGTGTTGCCTATAATGGCACATTTCCGAAACATGATATCATAAACATAATGGCTTTTCAAAAACCACTTTCACATTCTTTCTATAAATTATCAACACAATTCATATACCAAAATTTCTTAAAACATTTGAGGAGCAATAAATTTACATTTATAAAGTAGTTGAAAACATTAAATTCCTTTTATTTGAAAGAAATATTAATGGCTTATTTACTCAATTATAAACATGAAACCTACCTTAAAATTTTGTGTAAGAATGCCTCTCCTCTTGCTCCTATTGCTCTTCTTGATTTCCTTTAATAATAGCAAAAATCTTGCTCAATAAGAATTCAAATTGAAAACCTAAAGAACACACATTCACTAAATTTGATCCTAGAATACTTAAACCCATACATTTCCTAAGCTTTATGAACCAAAACTCTTCCAAAAATCCAAAAGATAAAAAATGAGCTTACCTTGAGTCTTCACCAAATAACAAGATTTTTGGCTTAAATGGAAGCTCTTCTCTTCCTCTTTCTTTTTCTCTTCTTGAACAACCTCAAATTCTCTCTTGAAAACCAAGAAATGATGAAATCCTAACTCAACTTCCTTCTTTTCTCTCAATCACCAAAACTTCTCTTCTACCGAAACTTCTCTTCTACCGAAACTTCTCTTCTTTCTCTCTTATTTTTGTTTCTTCTCTTCTTTCTATCTTCAATTCACGATTTCCCTTCTCAAAAGCAAGACAACATTTTCCTATTCCCATTTTACCCTTAAATGAGTGCTAAAAATCCACTTTACCCTTCCTTTCATGCTTGATGATCTTAAATGCCCTTTATGCATTCTTACCACTTTTAATTCAACTAACCCACATAATAAATCCTACTAACATTGACATAATAATTAACTCCAAAAAACTTTATTATATCAAAACCTCATAATTTATTTAAACCATGCTTAATTCAATAAGAAAAGAAATTCGGGGGCCAACATCTCTCCCCCCTTTTAAAAGAAATTTTGTCCTCAAAATTCTTACCTGAATCATTGAAGAGATGTGGATACTTCTCCTTCATGGCTTCCAAAGGCTCCCACGTAGGCTCTGCTACAGAATGGTTTCTCCACAGGACTTTAACTAGCTGAATTGTCTTATTCTTGAGGACCTTTTCCTTAGTATCCAAAATTTCCACTAGAGTCTCCTCACAAGTCAAATCATCTCTTAACTGAACCTTAGTGGTTTGAATAATGTGAGAAGGATCTGATCTGTACCTCCTCAACATGGAAACATGAAAGACATCATGTATCTGTAACAATTTCGGTGGCAGCACTAACCTATAAGCTAGCGATCCAATCTTCTCAAGAATTTCATAGGGACCTATATATCTTAGGCTTAACTTGCCCTTGTTTCCAAACCTCATGACTCCTTTCTAAAGAGATATCTTAAGAAAGACTTTCTCACTAACTTCATACTCCATTTCCTTTTAGTGTGCATTAGTATAGTTTTTCATTCTATCTTGAGCAATTTAAGCCTCTACTTAACTAGATTGACCTTATCAACTTTCATTTGGAGTAACTCTGGTTCGATCAATTTTCTTTCTCCTTCTTCATCCTAGCATATACAAGTTCTACACCTTCTTCCATATAGTGCTTTATAAAGACCCATCTGAATGCTTGAGTGGTACAAATTATTGTAAGCAAATTTGACCAATGGTAAATGCTCCTCCCAAACTCCTTTAAAATCCATTATATATGCCCTGAGCATTCCTTCAAGGGTCTGAATAGTCCTCTTAGATTGGCCATCTATTTGAGGATGAAAAGTAGTGCTAAAATGTAGCTTGGTCCCTAGAGCTTCTTGCAGACTTTTCCAAAATCTCAAGTGAAATGAGGATCTCTGTCAGAGACTATGGAGTCTGGAATCCCATGTAGTCTCACCATCTCATCAATATACTTCTTTGCCGGCACATGCAGAGAATCAATTTGTTTAATTGCTAGAAAATGGGTTAGCTTTGTCAAACGATCAACATTAACCTATATAGCATCATGCTTCCTACTAGTCTTAGGTAAACCTATCAAAAAATCCATAGTTATCCTTTGCCACTTTCACTCAGGAATGGAAAATGACCTTAACTTGCCTGAAGATGCCTGGTGTTCAGCCTTGACTTGCTAAGACACTTGTTTGCATACTCTACTACATCCCTCTTCAAACCTTTCCACTATAAATGCACTTTCAAATCTTTGTACAACCTGGTGTTATCCGGGTGTATGGCATAAAACGCACTGTGTGCCTCATCGAGTATCTCATCCTTTACCTCCTTGATATTCAGAATACAGAGTCTGTTTCCTACAACCATAAGTCCATCATCCCTCACTAACACTTTAGATTTCTTACCATTTTGAATTTCTTCTCGGAGCTTGTTCAATTCTACATCCTGTGCTTGAAACTCCTTAACTTTCGCCCTGAGTATTGGTCTCACTCTGAAATTAGCAATAATGTAATCAAGTTCCTCCTATTTCAAGCTTATTCTAAGCTTATTCCAAGCTTAGCCATCTCTTCCAACAATGGCAAATAAACTGTCTAAACATGGGCTATGGAGGATCTCCTACTCAAGGCATCAACCACTACATTTTCCTTTCCTAGATGGTATTCAATCAGCAAGTCATAATCTTTGAGTAACTTTAACCACCTTCTCTATCTTAAATTCAACTCTTTTTGGCATAGTAAGTACTTGAGACTTTTATGATCTGTAAAGATCCTCGTCTGAACTCTATACAGATAATGTCTCCAAATTTTCAAGGCAAAGATTATTGCTACTAATTCCAGATCATGAGTCAAATAATTCAACTCGTAAGGCTTTAGTTGTCGTGAAGTATAAGCTATTGTCTTGTCTCTTTGCATCAACACAAAACCCAAGCCCTTTCTTAAAACATCACTGTAAACTATATAACCCTCATCTCCCATAGGCAAGGTCAGAATTGGATCACTTGTCAGTTTATGCTTAAGATCCTCAAAGCTCTTTTGGCATTCATCACTCCATATAAACTTCTGATTTTTCCTTAATAACTTGGTTAGTAGAGCAGCTATCATAGAGAATCCTTCCATAAACCTCCTATAATAACCTGCCAGACCCAGAAAACTCTTCACTTCTATCACTGTCTTAGGTACATGCCACTTTACTACTATTTCAATTTTCCTCGGATCAACTTGTACCCTATTCTTTGAAATTACATGTCCAAGGAATATCACCTCATGAAGCCAAAATTTCCATTTGCTCAATTTGGCATAAAGCTCCTTTTCCCTCAGTGTCTGTAACATTATCCTGAGATGTTCTTTATGTTTCTATTCGCTCTTGGAATAAACTAGAATGTTGTTAAGAAATACTATGATGAATTGATCTAGATACTCCCTAAAGACCCTATTCATGAGGTCCATGAATGCAGCTGAAGCATTGGTCAATCTAAATGGCATGACTAAAAACTCATAATACCCATAACGAGTCCTAAAGGCTGTTTTGTTCACATCAAATTCCCTGATCCTAAGATGGTGATAAGCTGACCTGAGATCAATTTTTGAAAAGACCCTTGCTTCCTACAACTGGTCAGATAAGTCATCAATTCGTGATAGAGGATACTTGTTCTTAATAGTTACTTTGTTGAGTCTCCGATAGTCAATACACATACGCCATGTTCCATCATTCTTTTTAAGAAATAGAATCGACGCCTTCCATGGTAAAGAACTCGACCTTATATGCCCCTTCCCTAACAGTTCTTCCAACTATTCCTTAGGCTCCTTCAACTCAGCTAGAGTCATTCTATATGGCGGCATAGAAATGGGTACGGTACCTAGGATCAAATCGATGATAAACTCGATTTCTCTCGCTAGAGGCAACCCAGGTAATTCTTCTAGAAACACATCTAGAAATTTCCTTACAATTGAAAAATCCTCTAATTTCTCTTCATTCACATCAGTGTCCACAACATGTGCCAAGAAGGCTTCACACCCTTTTCCCATCATCCTGTCAGCTAACAAAGCTAAAATAATTCTTAGTAATGGTGTTCTTTTGTCTCCTCTGATAATCACCTTCTCACCTCTTCCAAGATCAAATTCTTCCTCTTTGAGGCTACAATCTAATTTTGCATGATACTTCTCCATGGTATCCATCCCAAGTATAACATCTAAACCCTTTAGGTATAGAGGCATTAAATCCACTACCAATTTACCACCATCAATAAGGAGTTCACAACCTCTATAAACATGACTGATTATCACATTCCTCCTTAGAGGAGTACTAAAAATCAAAGGACTATCCAATGGAACCAAATTCACACCATATAATGTTATGCTTGTAGAAATAAAAGAATGCGTGAAACTAGAATCAATCAGCAAATACACTTATAAATTAGATAACTGAGCCATACCCGTAATAACTTCGGGTGCGACTGTAGCTTCCTCCCTAGTCATAGAAAATACCTTTGCCTATGCTTGACCCCTTGTCCTTTCTGGAGGAATAACCTTCCTTGCTGCCCCAAAAATGCCCACCTCAATGACTGGTCTGGTTCCTACTGTTTTAGTTCTCCTTGGAGCTTGCAACTGCGACCCCTTTTGCTTAGATACCTGGGTATAGTCCCTGATCATGTGTCCCTTCTCCCCGCATTGGAAACATGCTCTAAGTAACTTGAAGCACTCTCCTTTGTGAAACTACCCACAATGCTTATATTAGGGTTTATACAGCTGCTGCCCTCAATCCTTTTATTGCCCCCTACAGTTGAGGCTTGCACTGAAATTGCCTTTGCTTGCTGCTCTTAGCAGAGCCACTACTTCCCACTTCACTCTTTGTGTGGGATCCCCTCATACTCCGCTCAGGCATAGGGGCACTCATTCCCTTTTTGGAAGATTATTCTTGGTTTTTCCTCTTCTTATTCACTTTATTATTTATGTTCTCCAGTTTCTTCACCTAGAGTGCAACATCTACCAACTACTGGTAGTCACAGAAGATGTGGATCATGACTTTCTCCTTTATCTCCAAATGAAGACCTCCCTCAAACTTGCGACACTTATCCTCCTCATTTGCAATAATGTTGGTTGCATACTGTGAAAGCTTGGTGAACTTCAGCTCATACTCACTCACACTCATATCCCTCTGTGTGAGATTTAGGAACTCCCTGGCCTTCTCTTGAACATAAACTCTCGAGAGGTACTTCTTCCTAAAAACTTCCAAGAAGTCTCTCCATGATAGCACTAGAGGCATAACCTAACTGTGGGGCACTAATTCCCACCAATGGAGTGCATCCCCCTATAGCAAGCTCACTACATAATCTAACTTCTCCTTATCTGAGCACTTCATTTGAAGTAGGCTCTCTCTGTAATCTTCAACTATGCTTCAGCTTCTTCAGGATTGGCAGTCCTATTGAAATCAAAAGCCCCATACTTACGGAGCTTATCATACTACCCACTCCTCTCCATTGGAGCTTGCGCTGGAACTTGTAACCTTTGGCCTATGGTATATGTGAAAGTCTGATCAAAGGCTTAAAAGAATCTCGGATCCATGAGGTTTACTTGAGGCATAGGAGGAGGAGGCGGTGGCACTTCATTCTGAACACTAGGTGTTTTAGAATCAGGAGTAGAATGTGTCCCTGCATCTTGTGAGAAGTAAGATTCATCTGTGCTTCCTTGGCGAGAACAAGATCGAGTCATAGCTCCTCGAGTTCTTTGTCAAGAAGGCATAATCACTCTTTCAGTTCAAAACTATTTAAAAACTTTTAGTTCATGTTTCATATAAAACAACTTCAAATCATATGAAACAATTCAAATCATATAAAACAATACAAAAACAATGTATGTTGTTTATTTAAAACGATGCGTGTTCATTTCATATTTTAAAACTAGCCATTTCAAGCTAAGGATACCCTAAACCTGATCGCTCTGATACCATAAGTGTTGGACACCCTGCCCTCGTAAGACACATGCCTAATGTCTTGAGTGACATCTAAACATGCATCCCAAAAGGGTGGTGTGCTCATACTAGTCAGTCGCCAAAATTGCAAATTGACTTCTTTAGAAAATTATATCTCTATTTCTCTAGTTTATTTTGAAACAAGAAGCATCTCATTCAGAGCTCTATAAATCAAGGTAGGATTAAAAAACCAAAGTATGTTCATAACCAATTCATGCTTTTCCAACCGATTCTCTCACTTTCTTTCCATCAATCTTTTTCACTCAACACCAAGACTATCATTTTTTTAAGCAATAGAGAAATATGTTAAGAATCTATTGGTTCAAGAATCAAGTCATTTAGAAGTCAGATGATAAAGTTATGTCTAAAAGAATCAAACATGGTCAGGTTTGGGAAAACCTTCGGGTGCACGAACATGACGAGTCACAAACGTGACTTCCCATGCAAAGTTGATGAAATGACATAATTACCTTTAAAGTTACGAAGTGCAATCATACCACGGCCCTTGTGATCACACGAGTGTGCAATTAGCGTAGCTCCTGGCCAAATATCCCAAGTGCGATCTCACCTTGTTCTTCATTAAATTCTAGCTTCGGTCATGCTAGCAACATTATTCCTCACGGTTGCACCAGATACCTTTTTCTTTGCTTCTTTCACTGACTTTTCTCATCTTTGTTTTCGTTATTCTCTTCTTCTCTCCCTTCAATTTACATTTTCTTCCTCTCCAAAGCATTCCGAATGATTCATACATCCATTCTAACATCACATTCACTCATAATCTTCCCAAATTCAAATATTCTAGTGCAATATCACTTCATATCAATTCAACCACTGAGTTTATTTCATTAAACTCTTAAATCTCATCACAATTGATTCATCATATATAACTAATTCTCATCATTCATACATTCCTATCCTTTTTTCCATAACATATCTCTCAACTCCGATATCTAAAGATTTCGTACTCTATATCATGGGAAAGCTAAGAGGATAAACTATAACTTTCAAATAGACAATTTTGTCTAAATCAACCTAAATTAATACAACTTTTCTCCTGAAGTCAGAACACAGAGTTTACCCCTATGAAATGCTTGAAAATGCAATGTGAAAACTCGGAAAGTCATGAACCAAATATAAATATATTTCATTAACATCAAAAGATAAGAGTTTTACAAAGCTTTAATGGGCATTCCAAGCCACAATGTGTTGACCCCCGAATTTTTTTCCCTAGTTAAGCATGATCTAAATGAATTATAAGGTTTTGATGGATTTAATTTTGGAGTTAAATAGTATGTCAATGTTAGTAAGATTTTATTACATTGGTTAGTTAAATTAAATTGTAAAAGTGTATATATATAAAGGCAATTTTGGCATTCACTAAAGCATTTTAAGACATAAGGCATGAGGGAAGGGGCAAAGTGGACATTTTATGCTCATTAAGGGTAGGATTGGAAGATGAAAATGTGGTCTTGCTTTTTAAGAAGAGAAGAATCTGAATTGAAGGGAGAAAAGAAGAGAAGAAATGAAAATAACATAGAAAAAGAAGAGAGTTTCGGTGGTTTGAGAGGAAAGAAGAGAAAATCAACTAGGTCTCAATTTTTCTTAGCTTTCAAGAGAGATTTTGAAGTTGTTCAAGAAGAGAAAAAGGAAAAGGAAGAAAAGATCTTTCTTTTGAGCTAAGAAACTCACTATTTGGTGAAGATTCAACGTAAGTTTGATTTTAATTTTTTGGATTTTAGAAGAGTTTTGGTTCATGAAGCTTAAGGAAATACATAGGTTTAAGTATTCTAGAATCAATTTTAGTGAATGCTTTATGGGTCTCCAATTTGTATCCCTATTGAATAGAAAATTTTGCCATTGATGATGGAAATCAAGAAAGGAAAAAGGAGTAAGAGGAGAGGCATATTTGAGCAAGTTCTTAAGCAAGGAATTCAAGGTGGGTACATGTTTATAATTGAGTAATGAGCCATGAATATCTTTTCAAATTTAAGAGCATTAAATGATTTCAATTTTTATGAAAGTTGCATTATTGCTTTTTGAATGATTTGAGAAAGTTCTATGTGTTTGGTATGTGAATATTCTGTTGATGATTTATGAAAAGAAGATGAAAATGATTTTGAAAAGATACTATGTTTATGACATCACTTTTTGAAAAAAAGTGTCATTTTGGGCAATAAGTTTACAAGTTATGAAATACATGTTATGTGGGTTTGGTTTGGTCCATTATGTATTTCAAGTGCACTTCAACTAAAGGTTTCTCCCGCCTGTCCGCTAGTGGAATGGAGCTCTTTTAAGGACTCCTCATATTTATGGCTACACAAAACTACCATGTAGGATTGTGTTAGTTCGTTCTATTCACGACTACATAGGACCATTATATGGAAATTTGTTAGTTCGTTCTGTTTATGGACCTCCCAAACCATTCTGATGTGCTTATGTGTTTATGATTTATGACAAGTTTAATGAATTTATGATTAATGATGTTTAGGAATTGCTTAATAAGTTGTGAATTTGTGAAATATGTGTTACATGGATTTCGATGTGAAATTTACAATGGAAATAAATATTTCAAGGCTTTTGCTTATTTCTCATTATAAACTTATTACTCACGAGCTTTCAAGATCACACCCATTCCTTCCCATATTTAGGTGATGAGAAAGAGATCGAGTGATCAAGATTCGATGCATCACTCTAAAGTTGCATCTTTTTGTGTTTTATGTTAGTTTATGAGAACATAAGGCTTTAGTCGCATTGCAAGTATTATTTGATCAAGATCTTTTGTATTTTGGAACGTTGATGTATTGTGTCTTGAAATGCCCATTAAAGCTTTTTAAAACGCTTTATCTTTTGATGTTAATGAAATATGAATTGTGTATGGATGATGTTGAGTTAAAATTAGGTATACTTGAAGAAGTTA
>JANSVA010000008.1:11297584-11308111 GCA_025504915.1 Erythroxylum reticulatum | reverse complement strand
ATCTACCCTTATTGAGTGCTAAAAGTCCACTTTACCCTTCCTTTCATGCTTTATGATTTTAAATGCTTAAGTGTTTTACCAAAATTGCCTTCATGCAATGTTACCACTTTTAATTCAACTAACCCACATAATAAATCCTACTAACATTGCCATAATAATTAACTCCAAAAAATTTTATTCTATTAAAACCTTATAATTTATTTAAACCATGCTTAATTCAATAAGGAAAAGAAATTCGGGGGCTAATATTTCCCCCCCTCTTAAAAAAAATTTCGTCCTTGAAATTCTTACCTGAATCATTGAGGAGGTGTGGATACTTCTCCTTTATAGTCTCCAATGGCTCCCACGTGGCCTCTTTTGTAGAGTGGTTCCTCCAAAAAATTTTAACTAGCTGAACTGTCTTATTCCTGAGGACCTTTTCTTTAGTGTTTAAAATCTCCACTAGAGTCTCCTCATAAGTCAAATCATCTCTCAATTGAACCTTAGTAGTCTGAATGATATGGTAGTGATTTGATCTATACCTTCTCATTATAGAAACATGAAAAACATCATATATCTGTGACAATTCTGGTGGCACTACCAACTTATAAGCTAGTGGTCCAATCCTTTTAAGAATTTTATAGGGACCCACATATTTTAGGCTCAACTTGCCCTTCTTGCCAAACCTCATGACTCCTTTCTAAGGAGATATCTTAAGAAAGACTTTCTCACCAACTTCATACTCCATTTCCTTTCGGTATGCATCAGCATAACTTTTCATTCTATCTTGAGCTGCTTTAAGCCTCTGCTTAACTAAATTAACCTTGTCAACTGTCATCTGGAGTGACTCTGGTCCGATCAATTTTCTTTCTCCTTCTTTATGCCAACATACAGGAGTTCTACACTTTCTTCTATACAGTGCTTCATAAGGAGCCATCTGAATGCTCGAGTAATACGAATTATTATAAGCAATTTTGGCCAATAGCAAATGCTTGTCCTAAACTCCTTTAAAATCCATTGCACATGCCCTGAGCATTCCTTTAAGGGTTCGAATAGTCCTCTTAGATTGGCCATCTATTTGAGGATGAAAAGTAGTGCTAAAATTTAGCTTGGTCCCTAGAGTTTCTTTTAGACTTTTCCAAAATCTTGAAATGAACCGAGGATCTCTGTCAGAAACTATAAAGTCTGGAATCCTGTGTAATCTCACTATCTCATCAATAGATTTCTTTTCTAGCACATGCAAAGAATCAGTCTGTTTAATTGCTAGAAAATGGGTTGACTTCGTCAAACAATCATCAATAACCCATATAACATCCTGCTTCCTACTAATCTTGGGCAAACTATAAAAAAATCCATAGTTTCCCTTTTCCAATTCCACTCAGGAATGGATAATGGACTTAACTTCCCTGAAGGTGTATGGTGGTCAGCCTTGACTTACTGACACATTAGACACTTGCTTGCATATGCTATTACATCCCTCTTAATTCCCTTCGACCAGAAATGTTCTTTCAAATCTCTGTACATCTTGGTGCTACCAAGGTGCATAGCATAAGGCGCATTATATGCCTCATTGAGTATCTCATCTTTTACCTCATTGACATTCGGAATACAGAGTCTATTTCCTACAACCATAAGTCTATCATCCTTCACTACCACTTTAGATTTCTTACCATTCTGGATTTCTTCTTAGAGCTTGCTCAATTCTACATCCTGTGCTTGCAACTCGTTAACTTTCTCCCTAAGTATTGGTCTCACTCTGAAATTAGCAATAATACAATCAGGTTCCTCCTGTTTCAAGCTTATTCTAAGCTTAGCCATCTCTTCCAACAATAGCAAATAAACTGTTTAAACATAGGCTATGGAGGATTTCCTACTCAAAGCATCCACCACTACATTTGCCTTTCCTGGATGGTATTCAATCAGCAAGTCATAATCCTTAAGCAACTCTAACTACCTTCTCTGTCTCAAATTCAATTCTTTCTAGCTCAGTAGGTATTTGAGACTTTTATGATCTGCAAAGATCGTCTTCTGAACTCCATACAGAGAATGTCTCTAAATTTTTAAGGCAAAGATTACTACTGCTAGTTCCAGATCATGAGTCAGGTAATTCAACTTATAAGGCTTTAGTTGCCGTGAAGTATAAGCTATTGCCTTATCTTCTTGCATCAGCACATAACCCAAACCCTTTTTTGAAGCATCATTGTAAACTGTAGAACTCGTATCCCCATAGGCAAGGTCAGGATCGGAGCATTTATTAATATGTGCTTAAGCTCCTCAAAGCTCTTCTGGCATTCGTCACTCTAGATAAACTTATTATTTATTTCATCATCAGAGCTTCTATCATAGAGAATCCTTTAATAAACCTCCTATAATATCTGGACAGACCCAAAAAACTTCTTACTTCTGCCACTATCTTAGGTGCATGTCACTTTACCATTGCTTGAATTTTTCTCGGATCAATATATACTCCATCCTTTGAAACTCCATGTCCAAGGAATATCACCTCATGGAGCCAAAATTTTGATTTGCTGAATTTGACATAAAGCTCCTTATCCTTCAGCTCTTGTAACACTATTATGAGATGTTCCTTATGTTCCTCTTCACTCTTGGAATAAACCAGAATGTCATTAATAATCACTATGATGAATTGATCCAGAACCTCCCTGAAGACCCTATTTATGAGGTCTATGAATGCAGCTAGAGCATTGGTCAATCCAAATGGCATGACTAGGAACTCATAATGCCCATATCGTGTCCTAGAGGCCGTCTTGTTCACATTAGATTTCCTGATCTTGAGCTGATGATAACCTGACCTGAGATCAATTTTAGGAAAGACCCTTGCTCCCTGTAACTGGTCGAACAAATCATCGATTCTTGGTAGAGGATACTTGTTCTTAATAGTCACCTTGTTGAGTCTCTGATAGTCAATACATATACACCATATTCCCTCTTTCTTTTTAATAAACAGAACCGATGCTCTCTATGGTGACGAACTAAGCCTTATATACCTTTTCCCTAACAGTTCTTCCAACTGTTTCTTAAGCTCTTTCAGCTCAACTGGAGCCATTCTATACGATGATATAGAAATAGGTACGGCGCCTAGAATCAGGTCAATGGCAAACTCAAGTTCTCTCACTGGTAGCAAACTAGGTAAATCTTCTGGAAACACGTCTGAAAAGTCTCTCACAATTGGAACATCTTCTAACTTCCCTTTATTCACCTCGACGTTTACAATGTGTGCCAAGAAGGCTTCACACCCTTTTCTTATCATCCTGTCAGCTAACAAAGCTAAAATAATTCTTGGTGATGGTTGTTAAGTCAAGAGGACTTCACGATTATTAATTTCGGTAACAATCAAATAATAATAATATCAGAAATAAATGAACTATTTTGATAAGTGTGTTAAGTGTGTAGAAAAATATAGAAGAAGTGAAAAACACAGAAGAAGCAGAAAACACTGAAGAAGCAAAAAATACAGAAAAGTGAAAAACACAGAAGAAGCGAAAAATACAGAAGAAGTGGAAAACACAGAAGAAGTGGAAAACACAGAAGAAGTGCAAAACACAAAAGAAGTGAAAAACACAGAAGAAGAGGAAAACACAGACGATATAAAGATGAAGATACACTAGTATGTCGGATAGTTAGTCATTTGGAGTTAGTTACAGAACTCAACTGAATAACGGGTTCTACAAGAAGCAAGAAGTAGTTATCAAGAATCAAGAAGCAGTTGGAGACTTAGGCTATAAATGCTAGTCGTAGTCAAAGACTGACCAATCTTTTTTTTGAGCTTTCAAGTGTTTACTTACAAAGAAAAATTATGTATTCAAAAGTGCGATACAAGAGAGAAAACTCTACTGTAACAAAAAGCTCACAATATCTTTCTAGTGAGAGAAAGAAGAGGCTAAGAGCCTAGAGAGGCTAAGATAGTAGAAAGAATACTTTGAGTAAGAGACCTGAAGAGGCTTTGGAAGGGAAGAAAGAATACTTGTAAAATTGTCGAAGTATAGTGAAATCTCAGGCAAACTCTGAGGACTAGATGTAGCCCATGTAATGTCATGCTTGCAGAAACAAAAGAATGCGTGGAACCAGAATCAATTAGTAAATACACTTCTGAATTAAGTAACTGAGCCATATCCATAACAACTTCAGGTGTAGTTGCAGCTTCCTCACTTGTCATAGCAAATACCCATGCCTATGCCTGACCCTTTGGTCTTCCTAGAGGAATAACCTTCCTTGTTGCTCCAAAACTACCCACCTCAGTGACTGTCCTGGTTCCCACTGTTTCAGCTCTCTTTGGGGCTTGCAACTGCAACCCCTCTTGCCTCGGTACCTGCGGATAGTACCTGATAATATATCCCTTCTCCACGTATCGAAAACGTGCTCTAAGCAACTTGAAGCACTCTATTCTTTGAAACTTCCCACAATGCTCATAATGGGGGTTTGTGTACCTGCTCCCATCCATCCTTCTATTGCCTCCTGCAGTTGAGGCTTGCACTGAAACTACCTTTGCTTGCTTTTTCTTAGCAGAGCCATTACTTCCCACTTCACTCTGTGTGTGGAAACTCCTCATAATCCTCTTAGGCATAGGGGCACTCATTCCCTTTTTAGAAGACTGTTCCTGGTTTTTCCTTTTCTTATTCACTTCATTCTTTATGTTCTCCTGTTTCTCTACCTAGAGTGCAGCATCTACCAACTGTTGGTATTCACAAAAGTTATGGATCAGAACTTTCTCCTTGATCCCAAAATGAATACCTCACTCAAACTTGCGACAATTATCCTCCTCATTCGCAATAATGTTGAGCATACCGTGAAAGCTAGGTGAACTTTAGCTCATACTCACTCACACTCATATCCCTCTGTGTGAGATTCAGGAACTCCTTAGCCTTCTTTTGGACATAAACTCTCAAGAGGTAATTCTTCCTGAAAACTTCCAAGAAGTACCTCTATGATAGCACCGAAGGCATAACCTGACCGTGGGGCATTGATTCCCACCAATGGAGTTCGCCTCCTGCAGCAAGCTCCCCGCATAATCTAACTTCTCCTCATCGGAGCACTTCATCTGAAGCAGGACTATCTCTGTCCTCTTCAACCATGCTTTAGCTTCCTCAGGATTGGTAGTCCTATTGAAATCATTAGCCCCATACTTGCAGAGCTTATCATAATACCCACTCCTCTCCACTGGAACTTGCACCAAAACTTGTGACCATTAGCCCATGGTATACGTGAAAGCCTGAGCAAAGGCTTGAAAGAAACGTAGATCTATGGTAGGCATAGGAGGAGGAGGCGCTGACAATTTATGTTAAACACTGGGTGCCTCAAAATCAGGAGCAGAATGTGTCCTTATATCTTGTGGGACATAAGATTCATCCGTGCTCCCTTGACAAGAGCAAGATCGAGTCATAACTCCTCGATTTCTCTTTCGAGGCAGTATAATGACTCCTTTAATTTGAAATCACTTAAGAACTTTTAGTTTATGTTTCGCGTAAAATAACTTCAAATCATGTGAAACAATTCAAATAATATGAAACAATAAAAAATAATGTATGTTGTTCATTTAAAACGATGCATGTTCATTTCAAAATTTTAAAACTACCCATTTCATGCCAAGGATACCCCTAACCTTAGTTGCTCTGATATTATAAGTGTTGGGCACCCCACCCTCGCAAGACATGTGCCCGACGTCCTAAGTCACATCTAAGCACGCATCCTACAAGGGTGGCATGTGAGCACCAGTCAGCCATAAAAATTGCAAATTGACTTCTTTCAAAAAAATTGTAGCTCTATGTCTCTAATTTATTTTGAAACAAGAACCATCTCATTCAAAGCTCTATAGATCAATATATGGTTAAAAAGCCAAAGTATGTTCATAATCAATTCATGCTCTTCCAACCGATTCCCTCACTTTCTTTCCATCAATATTTTTCAATCAACACCATAGGATATCAATATTTATGAAGAAATAGAGAATGTGTTAGGAATTTATTGGTTCAAGAATTAAGTTATTTGGAGGTCGGATGACAAAGTTATGGCCAACAGAATTAAACATGGTCAGGTTTGGGAAAACCTTAGGGTGCACGATCATGACGAGTCACGATTGTGACTCCCCATGCAAAGTTGATTAAATGATGGAATTACGCTTGAAGTTATGAAGTGCGATCACACCATAACCCTTGCGATCACACTAGTGTGCAAGTAGCATAGCTCCTGGCCAAACATCCTGAGTGCGATCGCACCACACACTCTTGCGATCGCACCTTGTGCTTCCTTAAATCTATAGCTTTGGTCGTGCTGGCACCATAATTCTTCACGGTTGCACCAGGTACTTTTTTCCTTGTTTCTTTCTCCAACTGTTCTCATCTTTGTTTTCGTTATTCTCTTCTTCTGTCCCTTCAATTTACGTTTTCTTCCTCTCTAAAACATTCCCAACAGTTCCTACATCCATCACACACTTCATATCAATTCAACAACTGAGTTTATTTCATCAAACTCTCAAATCTCAACACAATTGATTCATCACATACAACTAATTCTCATCATTTATACACTCCTATCCTTTTTCCATAGCATATCTCTTAACTCTGATATCCAAATATTTCATACTCTATATCATTGTAAAGCTAAGAGTATAAACTAAAACTTCCAAAAAAGACAACTTTGAATAAATTAGCCTAGATTAATACATCTTTTCCCCTTAAGTCAGAATACATATTTTACCCCTATGAAAAGCTTAAAAATGCAATGCGAAAACTTGGAAATTCATGAGCAAAATATAAATATATTTTCTTAACATCAAAAGATAAGAGTTTTACAAAGATTTAATAGGCATTTTAAGCCACAATACATCATGTCTCAAAATCCCCAAAATACAAAAGATACATGAATGAGTAAAACATGAAATGTGGTTAAAGCCTTGTGTTTATATAATCAATCTGAAAATACAAAAGTTGAAAATTCAGAGTGATGCCGTGACTCTTTATTACTCGATCTTTTGCTTATCACCTGAATATAGGAAGGAGAACGGGCGTGAGCTTAAAAGCTCATGGGTAACAAGTTTATAATAGGAAATAAGTAAAACTATTAAAAATGCTCAATGTTGTAATCACTTTACATCAAAATCCATAAAACACATAGTTCCAAAATTCTCACATTATCAAACAATTCATAAGCAACATAAGTCATGCATTCATGAAACTTGTCAACACATTCTAAACATATAATCACATCAGAAATGGTTTGGGTAGGTTCGTAAATAGAACATACTAACACATTGCCACATGATGGTCTTGTGTAGTTGTAAATAGAACGTACTATCACAATTCTACATAATGGTTTTGCATAGTCGTAAATATGAGGGAGTCCATAAAGGAGCTCTGTGCCACTAGTAGGTAGGTGGGAGAAGCCTTTAATAAAGTCAAAGTGCACTTAACATAATAGAACGGACTACCAGAAACCCACATAATCATGTATTTCACATCTTGTAAATATGTTGCCCATAATGGCTTATTTCCAAAACATGATATCATATACATAACATCTTTTAAAAAACCATTTTCACATTCTTTCCATAAATTATCAACAAAATTCATATCCTAAACATATAGCAAATTCTCAAAGCATTTAAAGAGCAATAAATTCACATTTATAAAGTAGTTGAAAACATTAAATTCCATTTATTTGAAAGAAACATTAATGGCTTATTTACTCTATTATAAACATGAAACCCACTTTGAATTCCTTGCGTAAAATTTTCTTATGAATGCCTCTCCTCTGGCTCCTCTTTTCATTCTTGATTTCCTTCAATAATAACAAAAATCTCATTCAATAAGAATTCAAATTGAAAACCTAAAGAGCGCATTAACTAAAATTTATCCTAGAATACTTAAACCCTTGCATTTCCTAAGCCTCATGAACCAAAACCCTTCCAAAAATCTAAAAGATCAAAATGCTCTTACATTAACTCTTCTCCAAATGAAAAGATGTTTAGATCAAATGAAATTTCTTCTCTTCCTCTATCATTTTCTCTTCTTGAACAACTTCAAATTCCTTCTTGAAAACTAAGAAATGGTGAAACCCTAGCTTTTTCTTCCTTCCTTTCTCTCAAAATCGAAACCTCTCATTTTTCTCTCTTATTTTCGTTTCTTCTCTTCTTTCTATCTTCATTTCGTGTTTTCTCTTCTCAAAAGCAAGACAACATTTTTCTCTTCCCATTCTACCCTTAATGAGTGCTAAAAGTCCACTTTACCCTTCCTTTCATGCTTTATGATTTTAAATGCTTAAGTGTTTTGCCAAAATTGCCCTTATGCATTGTTACCATTTTTAATTCAACTAACCCACATAATAAATCCTACTAACATTGACATAATAATTAACTCCAAAAAATTTTATTTTATCAAAACCTCATAATTTATTTAAACCATGCTTAATTCAATAAGGAAAAGAAATTCGGGGGCCAAGAACCCCTTTTTCTACAAGGACAACATCATCTACCTTACCCACACATCATACATCAATGTCATGTCAACCCCATGCCCTACCCACTATTAATGTCTCTTCTATTTCCTTAGCCGACGAACCTACTATAGCGCCCCCACTACTGTAGCTACATACCAGAGCACCCCAAGGACATCCCAGTACATAACCTATGATAATGGCACACTAGAGCAGTCACTACACTCACATATCATGGCATCATCATTCTTTATTCTCTTATATGACATCATAAGGAAAAACAAAATATTTAAAAACCAAATTTCTCTTTTCATTTCATAAAACCAAACGTTTATACAATGTATCTTCCAAACATTCATATATGTACATCATCATATCCTAATACAAAATACACTACATGGAAGAGGAATTACACAAAAGATTTATCTAATCTTCCAATCTCAACTAATTGACCTTTGAGCCATTTCTTCTTTTTCCCTAAAAATATAAGGCTATACTTCTTGTAGCATCTCTTAGTAGCTAAAGTCGTCTCTTGGTCTTCAAAAATAAACGTTACAATTTTAATGAGTTTTGCGAACTCAATGAGATAACAATCATCGATGGTTCACTCAATTCATGCAACACATCACACATCACATATATAACATATAATTCACATCTTTGCATTTTGTATAAATTATCACATATCACATTCTCACTTAAGAGTAAGAATATTTTGCATTTTAAACAATCAAATGTACTTATTAAAATATATATGAAATGCTTATGTGACTCTTTCCCAATTATTACCTTGTTGTGATCGAGTGCCTAAACTGTCCTGTATCTATTGTGGATATTGGGCTCATTTATACTGTCCCTTATTCATTGGGGATACAAGGCTCATTTTACATAGCGAGACTTTGGCTATTAATCACATTTGGAGCTTTAAGCTCATTTTCAGTGGCTACTTAAGTCACAACCTCATTATCTAATCTTGCATTCATGTATGGAATGAAGTAAATCACGCGTTAATATAGACTTTACGTTCAATAGACAAAATGCACAAGAAGGGGGGGGGGTTGAATTGTGTATTCTTTTGTGTGAATACAATCCCCTTTCAAATTTATTTGAAAAATAACTTTTTCATAAACTATTAAGTAAACAATCACAATATATTGCAATTAACTTCTATATACTTGTATAAAACAATAGAAATTGAAAATTGAGAGTTAGAGAGTAGAGGTTGACACAATAATTTTATCCTGATTCACCCCAAACCGTGGGCTACGTCTAGTCCTCAGAATCCTTTATGGGATTTCACTATTCTTCTCACAAGTACAAGTATTCTTTTTTACAGAGCCTTTTCAGGTCTCTTATACCAAGTATTGTTTTTCTCACTTAGTCTCTTCAGGCTCTTAGCTTTTCTTCTTTCTTATAGAAAGATATTGCGAGCTTTGTTACAGTAATGATAGCTCTAGTGTTTCGCACAATGAATACAGTGTTTGCTAAAGATAAAAAACTTTTTAAAATCTCTAACTTTTTAATCTTCGACTCCGAAAAAATATTTATAGCCTTTGTCTTCAACTACTTTTTGATAACTGCTTCTTTCTTCTTGCTTCTTGCTTCTTGATTTCTTGCTTCTTGTAGAAACAGTTATTTAGTTGAGTTCTGTAACTAACTCAAACTAGTTAATCGTTCAACGTAGTATCGGTTCTTCATCTTAGTTCTGCTTCCATCTCACTTCTGCTTCTGCTTCCGTCTCACTTTCTTTCATCTTACTTCTGCGTCCGCTTCGTGTTACTTTCTTTCATCTCACTTTTGCTTCCACTTCTATCCCACTTTCTTTCGTCTTACTTCTACTTCCGCTTAGTCTTACTTTCTTCCGTCTCACTTTTGCTTCCGCTTCTGTCTCACTTTCTTTCATCTTACTTCTTCTTCTGCTTCGTCTTACTTTCTTACTGATCAAATCGGTTCAACAATTTATAATATTATTATTATTTAAATGTCATCAAAATTATTAGACGTGAAGTCATTTTGACTTAACAATCTCCCCCTTTTTGATGATAACAAATAATCATAATTTTAGAAAGATAATCGAGTATGATTTATAAGAAGATATAC
>JANSVA010000008.1:11278090-11297484 GCA_025504915.1 Erythroxylum reticulatum | reverse complement strand
TCCTTATACCATATCATGTATGGATTGGCATGATGATTTGGATTTGTTGCTTCTGCTGAAAAAATGATTTCTTAAAATTTTTGAAATCTACCGTTTCTCCAAATATAGCATGCTTTCTTTTTTTGATCCAACAGTGTTATGCCAAAATTGCCCTCATGCAATCTTACCACCTTTAATACAACTAACCCATGAAATAAAAATCCCACTAATGTTGACATAAATAATTTAAACAAAAAATCTATCAAAACCTCAATTATTTAAATCATGCTTAACTAAAGAAAAAAAAATTGGGGGCCAACACTTAATTCCCACTATTTCAGCCCTCCTTAGGACTTACAACTGTGACCCTTCTTCCCTCAGTACCTGGGGATAGTCCATGATCACGTGTCCCTTCTCCCTAGATCAAAAACATGATCTAAGTAACTTGAAGCACTCTCCTCTGTTAAACTTCCTACAATGCTCACATTGGGGTTATGTGTACCTACTCCTCTCCATCCCTCTTTGCCCCCTGTAGTTAAGGCTTACATTAAAACTTCCTTGGCTTACTTGCTCTTAGCAAAGCCACTACTTCCCACTTCACTTTGTTTGCAGAAACTCCTTATACTCCTTTTAGACATTGGAGCACTCATTCCCTTATTGGAAGACTGTTCCCGACAATTTCTCTTCTTATTCACTTCATACTTTATATTCTCCAATTTCTCAGCCTGAAGTGTAGCATCTACCAACTGCTGGCAGTCATAAAAATTATAGATCAAGACTTTTTCCTTGATCCCCAAATGAAGACCTCCCTCAAACTTGTAGCACTTATCCTCCTCATTCATAACGATGTTGGTCGTATATCGTTAAAACTGGATGAACTTCAGCTAATACTCACTCACACTCATATCCCTCTGTGTGAGATTCAGGAACTCCCTGGCCTTCTTTTGGACATAAACTCTCGAGAGGTACTTCTTCCTGAAAACTTCCAAGAAGTCTCTCCATGACAACACCGGAGGTATAACCTGACTATGGGACATTGATTCCCACGAATGGAGTGCATACCACTGTAGCAAGATCACTATATAATCTAACTTCTCCTCGTCAGAGCACTTCATCTAAGGAAGGACTCTCTCAGTCCTCTTCAACCATGCTTCAGCTTCCTCAAGATTGGCAGTGCCTTTGAAATTAACAGCCCTATACTTATGGAGCTTATCATACTACCCACTCCTCTCCACTGGAGCTTACACTGGAACTTGTGACCCTTGGCCTATGGCATATGTGAAAGTCTGAGCAAAGACTTAAAAGAATTGCAAATCTATGGGGTTTGCTTAAGGCATAGGAGGAGGAGGTAGTAGCACTTCATATTGAACACTAGGTGCCTCAGAATTAGGAGTAGAATGTGTCCCCACATTTTGTGGGACATACGATTCATCTGTACTCTTGTGGCAAGAGCAAGATTGAGTCATAGCTCCTCAAGTTCTCTTTTAATGTAGCATAATCACTCCTTGAATTCAAAACCATTAAAAATAACTTTTTAGTTCATATTTCATGTAAAATAACTTCAAATCATGTGAAACAATACAAAAATAATGCAGGTTGTTCATTTAAAATTATGCATGATCATTTCATATTATAAAAATATCCATTTCATGCCAAAGATACCCCTAAATCTAGTCTCTCTAATACCACAAGTGTTGGGCACCCTGCCCTTGCAAGACACGTGCCCGACGTCCTAAGTGACATCTAAGCATGTATCCCACAAGTGTGGTGCGCTCACACTAGTCAGTCACCAAAATAACAAATTGACTTCTTCAGAAAAATTATAACTCCATGTCTCTAGTTTATTTTGAAATAAAAACCATCTTATTCGGAGCTCTATAGATCAAGGTATGATTAAAAAGACAAAGTATATTCATAACCAATTCATGCTCTTCCAACGGATTCCCTCAATTTCTTTCCCTAAATATTTTTCAAATCAACATCAAAGGTTATCAGTTTTTATGCAGAGATAGAGAAATGTGCTAGGAATCTATTAGTTCAAGAATCAAGTCATTTCAAGGTCAGTTGACAAAGTTATGGATAAAAGAATCAAACATGATTAGCTTTGGGAAAACCTTCGGGTGCACGTTCATGATGAAAAGATGGAATTACCTTTGTAGTTATAAAGTGTGATCGAACCAGTGTGCATATAGTGTAGCTCCTAGCCAAACGTCTTGAGTGCGATCGCACCACACACTCTCGCGATTACACCTTGTCCTCCCTTAAATTTTAGTTTCGGTCACACTCGCACCATTATTCCTCACGATTACACCAGATACCTTTTTCCTTGTTTCTTTTACCAACTTTTCTGATCTTTGTTTTTGTTGTTCTCTTCTTCTCTCCCTTCAGTTTACATTTTCTTCCACTCCAAAGCATTCCCAACGGTTCCTACATCCATTCTAACATCACATTCACTCATAATCTTCCCAAATTCAACTTTGCTAGTGCTATATCACGTCATATCAATTCAACCACCGAGTTTATTTCATTAACTCTTAAATCTCAACATAATTATTTCATCACATACAAAAAATTCTCATCATTCATACATTCCTATCCTTTTTCCATAACGTATCTCTCAACTCTAATATATAGAGACTTTACACTCTACATCATTGGAAAGCTAGGAGGATAAATTACAACTTCCAAAAAGATAACTTTGTCTAAATCAACTTCCCTTGAAGTCAAAACACAAATTTTACCCTATGAAATGCTTGAAAATACAATGCGAAAACTTAGAAAGTCATCAGAAAAATATAAATATATTTTATTAACATCAAAAGGGAAGAGGTTTACAATGCTTTAATGGACATTTCAAGCCACAATACATCATGTCTCAAAATCCCAAAATACAAAAGATACATGAATGAGTAAAACATAAAATGCGGCTAAAGCCTTGTGTTTACATAATCAATGTCAAAATACAAAAGTATGAAAATTCAGGGTGATGTTATGACTCTTTACTACTCGGTCTCTTACTTATCACTTGAATATGGGAAGGAGAATGGAGGTGAGCTTAAAATCTATTGGGTAACAAGTTTATAATTAGACATAAGAAAACCCACTGAAAATGTTCCATGTCATAATCACTTTGCGTCAAAATCCATAAAACACATACTTCCAAAATTCTCACATTATCAAACAATTTATAAGCAATATAAGTTATGCATTCATCAAACTTAACAACACATTCTAAAAATTTAATCACATTAGAAATGGTTGGGTAGGTCCATAAATAGAACGTACTAACAGATTCTCACATAATGATCTTGTGTAGTTATAAACAGAACGTACTATCGTAATTCCACATAATGGTTTTGCGTAGTCATAAACATGAGAGAGTCTATGAAGGAGCTTCGTGCCATTAACGAGCAGGCGGGAGAAGATTTTAATAAAGTTAAAGTGCAGTTGAGATAACAGAATGGACTACCACAAACTCACCTAATCATGCATTTCACATCTTGTAGACGTGTTGCCCATAATGGCACAGTTATGAAAAATGATATCATAAACATAACATTTTTCAAAATCATTTTCACATTCCTTCCATAAATTATCAACACAATTCATATAGCAATTTCTTAAAGCATTTAAAGAGCAATAAATTCACATTTATAAAGTAGTTTAAAACATTAAATTACATTTATTTGAAAGAAACATTAATGGCTTATTGACTCAATTATAAACATGAAACCCACCTGAAATTTCTTGCTTAAAAATTTGCTTAAGAATGCCTCTCCTCTTGTTCCTCTTACCCTTCTTGATTTCCTTCAACAATAGCAAAAATCCCATTCAATAGGAATTCAAATTGAAAATCTAAAGAAAACACATTCACTAAAATTGATACTAGAATACTTAAATCCATGCATTTTCTAAGCCTTATGAACCAAAACCCTTCCAAAAATCCAAAAGATCAAAATGCTCTTACCTTAACTCTTCTCCAAATGAGAAGATGTTTTTCTCAAATGAAAGCTCTTATCTTCCTCTTTCTCTTTCTCTTCTTGAACAACTTCACATTCCCTCTTGAAAACTAAGAAATGATGTAACCCTATTTGCTCTTCCTTCTTTCCTCTCAAGAACAGAAACACTCACTTTTTTCTCTCTTATTTTGGTTTATTCTCTTCTTGATATCTTCATTTCACATTTTCTATTCTTAAAAGCAAGACAAAATTTTCCTCTTCCCATTCTACCCTTATTGAGTGCTTCCTTTCATGCTTGATGATCTTAAATGCTTAAATGACATACCAAAAATGCCATTTATGCATTTTTACCACTTTTAATTCAACTAACCCATGAAATAAATCCTACTAATATTGACGTAATAATTAACTCCCAAAAATCCACCTATCAAAACCTCACAAATATTTAAATCATAGTTAATTCAATACAAAAATTTGGGGGCCAACAAATATATATCATGAATTGTTTGTGAATGATATTGGGTTGAAACAAAGCTAAGAATGAATAGTAAATGAAGTAGAAAGGGTGATCTTTGTACATGATGTGTTAGGTATAAGAGGTTGGATGTTGTAAAATATGGAAAATGTAACATTAACTTAATCATTGATTGTGCTTCTATGAAAGTTCACAACGGTGAACTTGTAGGATTTCACAAGGAATTTTCCTCTCGGGAAAGTTCGTTTGCCAACTTTCCTGCATAGCTTAAACATGCTTCGGTATTTTGGTGATATCTTGTTCTATAGTTATCCAAATGGAATTATTTTTAATTTGGAGTAAATTAGAAACATAGGAATACAAATTTTCTAAAGAAATAGAGTTTTAATTCAGTCTTTAAGAATTTCAATTTCTGGATGGAAGTTGAGTACAGGATACTGTTTCAGTATAAAAACAGTACAAAAAATATTTAAAGTACAACTTTTAGAGAACTAAACTAAATTGAATGATCTTATTGTCATTAGAAACTTAAAAGATAGGAGACCAATTGTCTAGAAGAGAGTATTACCAAATTACTTCATTTTTATTGTTAGATTGATCATGCACAGTAGACCTGAAGGTATGATGCAGGAAGAATCTGAATTGACCAAATGAGTTATGAATTATACTTTTAATGGTTTTATTGAGCTATAAACCATAAGTATAAATGATACTTATGTGATTTTTGAAATATGAATGTTTACATGATGAAAATAATAGAGCGATAATCGGGGTTGGCACGAACATGCATTGAGTATATTTTATATACATACATGTGCATTAACAAACATTTATAAATGTGCAAAAGTGTGTTGTATGTATATTGCTTGATATAATGGAGCAGTTGGAATGTTAACATCAAAAATTGCTAGAACTTCAAAGCAATAGCTTCGGGAGCAATCTGTGAGTAACCTAGATAGTTCCACGCAATTAATTATTTGCTTTAGAATATGTTTTAGACAATGATATGAATGTGATTTGATTATATTGATGACGGACAATGAAGGTCCGAGACTTGATGCATGAATGAGATATTGAAGTGCTACTTATATATGAATGTGACAAACTAAATGCTTCTTAACATGATTGATTGATTATGAGAGATGCATTCCATACATGAACGTATGATCAGACCTAAGTAGCCACTAAAAACGAGCTTAAAGATCCAAATGTGATTAAAAGCCAAAAGCTCACAATGAGCCCTGTATCCCTGACGAGTAAAGGATAGTATAAATGTTCCCCGTATCCACAATGGATAAGAAACAGTTTAGGCCCTCATTCACAATAATGTAATAATTGGAAAAGAGTCACATGAGCATTTCATATACCTTTTAATAAGTATGTTTGATTGTTTGAAATACAAAATTGCCTTACTCTTAAATGAGAATGTTATTTGTGATAATTTATGCAAAATGAAAATATGTGAATTATATGTTATATATGTGATGCGTTGTATGAATTAAGTAAACCATCAATGATAGTTACCTCTTTGAGTTTGCAAAATTCATTAAAATTGCAACATTGATTTTTCAGAACTGAGAGAGGACTTTAGCTACTGAGAAACATTACAAAAAGTATAATGTTGTATTTTTAGGAAAAAGAAGAAATGGCTCAAAGGTTGGTCAACTAGGATTGGAAAGATTAGATAGATTTTTATGTAATTCCGTCTTTCATGTAGCATATTTTGTATTAGGATATGATGATGTACATATTCAGATGCATTGAAAATTGTCATTGTAAATACTTGGTTTTTATGAAATGAAAGGAGGAATTTAGTTTTTAAATGGTGTTTTTCCTTATGTTGTCTTATAAGAGAATAAAGAATGATGATGCTATTTTAAGTAAATGTTAGGATGGAACGTAACGGGCCATTATCATAGGTTGTGTACTAGAATTTCCTCAGGGTGTTCCAGTGCGTACTTTAAGGTAGTGGTGCGTTACATTTTAGTATCAAAGCATGGTTTGGCATCCATAGGGACATATAGGAATTTTAAGCATAAATATCATGAGAAATGTGGATGATGATAGAAGTTATTGCTTATTATAGGTCATCCGCCATAGATGACTAAGTGGGGTAATTAGCTGACCTAGGATCTATAGGGGATAGTAGAGAGTCTTCGATACCTCGACTAAAGGAGATGCCTCCTAAAGTTCCCAAGAGCAAGGAGAGGAGGTATGATAGGCTACAAAAATAGGGGGCTGTGGACTTCTACAAAGTACAGAACTAGTGAAGGTCGAAAGATGGCTAGAAAGGTCAGAGAAAGTTTTGATTAGATGAACTGCGAGCTTGAAGTGGTAACACTTTCTGAAGGTCTTTAATAAGAACTACATGCCCAAGATCTACTTTAATAGGAAGATGAAAGAGTTCCTGGATCTGAAGCGGGGTGGGATGATAGGGTATGCCACTACTTTGATTCCTACCGAAGAAGACAAGTGTAGGAGATTTGAGGATGGGCTGAATATGGAAAACAGAACAAGATTAGCAATTTCAAACCTGAGTTGAGAGCTACTTTAATCAGAATTTAGTAGCTACTGAGAGATGGACAAGCAGAGTCTGGGAAAGGGTCTGAATTGAAAAGGTCTAGTGATATTTAGAGTGGTTATGGCAGAAGATTCAATAAGCGCCATAATCGAGCTTTCAGACCACCAAATGGATCAAGACAGTCGGGATTTAGATAGATGGGCGGTTTTGTACAGTTTGGCAGTAGAAGAGGTACAGTGTAGAGTCAATTACCCCTTTGTGAGCACTATAGGAAGAGGCACGGTGGTAAGTGGTGGAGGTTTTCTAAAGCTTTCTTTAGATGCGGCTCCTTTGACCATTAGATTAGAGATTGTCCTGCCGTTATGGGAACTCGGTCTAGTATAAGTGGGAGATTTGGAAGTGAAGCTACGGTACAGTAGACCCAAGCTAGTAGGTCTAGACAAAGAAGTCATGGCAGATGTAGAGGGAGCTCTGGGAGTCCCTCTGTCAGGACTAAGGTGCGGAGCAGTCGACCGTAGCCCTAAGCCCGAGTCTATGCCTTGACCAGATAAGAAGCTCAGGACTCTTTCGATAACGTTATAGGTGCGCTACTTATTTATGATCATAAAGCATTTGCATTGCTAGATCTAGGATCTACTCATTCCTTTATCACATCGCAGTTGCATTGTGATAGAAAGTTATTACAGTATGGATTAAAGGTGAGCACACTATTAGGTAGTGCGACAGTTATAGGAGAGGTTTATAAGAGAACCTTGATTCAGATTGATTAAGCAGAATTAAAGGAAGACTTGATTATACTACGACTGAGAGGTATAGATATTATCCTAGGCATAGATTAACTCACTACTTATAAGGCTATCATAAACTACTATACCAAGGAGGTAGTACTAAAATCTCCTTGTCAGCTGAGAGCAATTTTTAGAGGAATTAGTCCAACAGTGCCAGCCAGATTGATATCATTTATGAGTGCATCGAGGGTGATGCAAGGTGGATATAAGGACTATCTGGCCCACGTCATCGGTACTCGAGCTGAGAAAAATATGCAGGACATTCCCTTAGTTAGAAAATTCCTAGATATATTTCCCACTAAGCTATTTGGTTTACCTCCAGATCGGGAAATGAAGTTTACGATTGATTTATTTATGGGTGCGACTCCTCTATCCATTCCTCCATATAGGATGGCACCTAAGGAATTAAAGAAGTTGAAGGCTCAACTATAGGAATTGCTAAAAAAGGGTTTTATTAGACCCAGTGTTTTGCCTTAGGGAGCTCCAATTTTGTTTGTAAAGAAGAAAGATGGGACTTTGAGGTTATGCATTGATTATAGGCAATTGAATTTGGTGATAGTGAAGAACAAGTACCTATTGCCTAAAATTGATGATTTGCTTAATCAGCTTTAGGGAGCTCAAGTATTCACTAAGCTAGATTTGAGATTGGGGTGCTATCAGTTGAAGATAGCAAAGGTTGATGTACCTAAAAGTGCATTCAGGAGTAGGTATAGGCACTACAAGTTTTTATTAATGTCGTTTGGGTTAACTAATGCCCCAGCAATATTTATGACTTTGATGAATAAGGTTTTTCAACCCTACTTGGACCACTTTGTGTTAGTGTTTATCGATGATATTTTGGTGTATTCAAAGAATAGAGAAGAACATGCTAGACATTTGAGAGTAATACTGCAGATTATGAGGTAGAAATAGTTGTATGCCAAATTCAATAAGTGCAAATTTTAGCTAGATCAAGTAGTGTTTATGGGAAATATAGTGACTAAAGAAGGCATACGAGTGGATCCAAAGAAAATAGAGGTAGTGATGAATTAGGAAGCTTCGAGAAAAGTGCCTAAAATTTGAAGCTTCCTAGGTTTAACTGGATATTTCCAGAGGTTTGTAGAGGGGTTTTCTATGATCTCAGCCCCTATGGCAAAACTTCTAAGGAAGAATGTAGTATTCACGTAGAATGAGGAATGACAGAAGAGCTTTGAGGAGCTAAAATACCAGTTGACTACTACACCAATGTTAACTATTCCATCAGGGATTGGAGGATATGTGGTATATAGTGATGCTTCGCATCAAGGATTGGGATGTGTGTTAATGCAGTATAGCAAGGTGATCGCCTATACATCGAGACAATTAAGGTCACACAAGATTATCTATCTGGTATATGATTTAAAGCTTGATGTAGTTGTCTTTGCTCTAAAGATATGGAGACATTATTTGTATAGAGAGACATTCCATATTTATATTGATCATAAGAGTTTGAGGTATCTGCTGAGTCAGAAGGAGTTGAACATGAGACAGAGGAGATGGCTAGAGTTGTTGAAGGATTATGATTGCATGATTGAGTATCATCCTGGGAATGCAAATATGGTGGTTGATGCTTTGAGCAGAAAGTCTAATACAAGTGTAGCTCAGATTCAGTTATCAAGGTTACCAAACTTGATTCATTTGAGAGCTCTGAATGTGGAATTGAATCTAGAGCAAGATGAGGCATTGATCACTACACTAAATAACGATCTTGATATGGTAAAAATGAGTGAGAAAGCTAAGATGAGTATGGATTTCGAGTTTGAGTTAAGGGATGAGGAATTGTGGTTGAAACAGAGGCTATGTGTGCCTAATATGGATGATATAAGGAAAGAAATTCTATAGGAAGCTCATATGGTTGCCTATGTTATGCATCCTGGTACTACCAAGATGAATAACAAGCTGAAGCAGCATTTCTGGTAGCTCAGAATGAAGAAGCAAATGGTAAAGTATGTTTCTAAGTGTATGAGATGCCAATAGGTTAAGGCTGAGCATTGGGCTCCAGTAGGGAAGTTATATTCGTTACATATTCTAGAGTGGATGGGAATGAATTACCATGGACATCATTATAGGATTGCCTAAGACTCCAAGGCAGAACGATGTTATATAGGTTATAGTGGACCGATTGACTAAATCGGCCCATTTCTTACCAGTGAGAGACAATAACTTACTAGATTAGTTAGCTCAGAGATATGTGAATAAGGTGGTTAGACTGCATGGGGTTCTAAAGTCCACTGTATTGGACAGGGATCCCTAATTTACTTCGAGATTTTGGAAGAGCTTGCAGTCTGTTATAGGTACTAAGTTTAACTTCAGTACTGCATTTCATCCTTAAATAAATGGACAAAGTGATAGGAAAATAAAGACTACTAAGGATATGATCAGAGCTTATGTATTGGAGTTTCAAGGAGCTTAGGATCAATACATAGCACTGATAGAATTTGCTTACAATAACCACTATCACAGTAGTATCAGAATGACACCGTATGAGGTGTTGTATGGAAGAAAATGTTGGACACCATTATATTGGGATGAAGAGGGCTTAAGAATAGTTGAAGGCCCGAAATTAATACGAGACATAGTGGATAAGGTGAAATTGATCCGAAGCTAAATTAAAGTAACTTAAGATAGACAGAAGAGTTATATAGATCAACATCAATGGGATATAGAGTACAGTGTAGGAGACAAAGTGCTTCTCAGAGTGTCACCTTGGAGAGGAATATTAAGATTTAGTAAAAAGGGCAAGTTGAGCCCTAGGTACATTGGTCCTTATGAGACCATTGAGAGGATAGGACTTTTGGCATATAAGTTAGCTTTACCGAATGAAAAGTCTCAATTATATAATGTGTTTCATATGAGTATGCTCCGAAGATACCGATCGGATCTGACACATGTGATACTAGCTCAAGAGATTGATGTTGCTAGTTACCTAAGCTATGTTGAGGAACCAATCAAGATAGTGGGATCTTAGGTCAAGTAGTTTAGGAACCGAGTCATTCCATTGGTGAAAGTCCTTTAGAGGAATCACTCAACTGAGGAAGCAACTTAGGAAATAGAGGATCATATGAGGAGGAAGTATTAATTATAATTGGGACGCAATTAGATTAGAAATTGGATTTGATTGGACTAGTCAAATGAAAGAACCTAGTTTAAAGCTATAAGAATAGGATATATGGTAAGTGACAAGTGTCACCTGCCAAGCCATGTCATAAAACACACCATTCTTGTAAGTTGAAAGACCATTTTTATTTGTCTTTCACGATTGTCTCATGCTTTCTTCTTCTTCTCCATTTTTGTTTCTTCACTCACTCTGACCTCAACTATGTTGAACCTTGCTTCCTTCTTTCAAATGTTATTTCCATCTTATTGTTTCTTCATTTCCATAAGAAAACCCAAACCTTCTAACCTTCAAGATGATGATCGTGGGTTGTGAGTAAAGCTAGGGTTGATTGAGATTTTGAAGATTTTAGAGATAAATCAAGTAAGTAGCTTGTTAATCTTCATAGGTATTGTTAAATGAAACTAGAATGATGAGAAATGTAATATTAATGACTTGATTACATGAGTTTTTATGTGTGTGTTGTGGATGATGAAAAGCCTATGTAAATGTCTTGCTCTCTTATATGTATGATGGATAATAATTCATATATTGTTATAGATATGTTTTGAGGTAGAATGATCTTCATAAAGGGGTTAGAATGAGTAAAGAAGAATCAATGATGAATGGATAAATGTATATTCTCTATTTTTGGCTAATGATAAAATATATATCATGAATTGTTTGTGAATGATATTGGGTTGAAATGGAGTTGAGAATGATGAGTAAATGAAGTAGAAAGGGTGATGTTTGTACAAGATGTGTTAGGTATAAGAGGTTGGATGTTGTAAAATCTAGAAAATGTAGTAGTAAATTGTTCATTGATTGTGCTTCTGTGAAAGTTCACCACGACCAACTTGTAAGATTTCACGAGGAATTTTCCTCTTGGGAAAAGTTTGCCGCGACCAACTTTCCTGTATAACTTAAACATTCTTCGATATTCTAGTGATATCTTATTCTGTAGTTATCCAAATGGAATGATTTTAAATTTGGAGTAAACAAGAGACATAGGGATACAAATTGTCTGAATAAGTCAAGTTTTAATTCAGTCTCTAAACATTTCAATTTCTGAATGGAAGTTTAATATAGGGCACTATTTTAGTATAAGAACAGTTCGAAAATATTTGGAGTATAACTTTCAAAGTACTAAACCAAATTGAATGATATTGGTGTCATTGGAAACTTAAGAGATAAAATAACAATTTTCTACAAGAGAGTATTGCCAAATTAATCCATTTTCATTGTCAGATTGATCATGCACAGTAGACCTAAAGGTATGTTGCAGGAAGATTTTGAATTGACCAAACGAGTTATGAATGATGCTTTTTAATCATTTATTGAGGTATAAACCATAAGTGTAAATGATACTTAGGTGAGTTTCGAAATATGAATGTTTACTTGAAGAGAATAATAGAGCAATACCCGGGATTGTCATGAATATGCATTGTGCATATTTTACATACATACATGTGCATTAACAAACATTTATAATCGTGAAAAAGTGTGATGTGTGTATATTGCTTGATATAGAGCAGCAATTGGAACGTCAACATCTGGACGTTTTTGGAACTTCTAGGCAATAGCTTTAGGAGCAATTTGTGGGTAACCTAGAAGGCTTCACACAATTAATTATTTTCTTTAGAATATGTTTTGAATGATGATATGAATGTGATTTCATTATGTTGATGACGGAAAATGAAGGTCCGAGATTTGATGCATGAATGAGATATTGAAGTGCTACTTGCATGTGAATGTGATGAAATAAATGCTTCTTGACATGATGAATTGATTAGGAGAGATGCAGTCCATACATGAATGTATGATCAGATAATGAGAGTTATGACCTAAGTAGCCACCGAAAACGAGCTTAAAGCTCTAATTGTTATTAAGAGCCAAAGTCTCACTATGTAAAACGAGCCTTGTATCCCTAACGGATAAGGGATAGTATAAATGAACCCAGTATCCACAATAGATACGGATAGTTTAGGCCTTTAGTCATAACAATGTAATAATTGGAAAAGAGACACATGAGCATTTCATATACCTTTTAATAAGTATGTTTGATTGTTTGAAATGAAAACTTGCCTTACTCTTAAGTGAGAATGTGATTTGTGATAATTGATGCAAAATGCAAAGATATGAATTATATGTTATATGTTTGATGTGTTGCATGAATTGAGTGAACCATCAATGATGGTTACCTTATTTAGTTAGCAAAACTCACCAAAATTGCAATGTTAATTTTTTAAGACTGAGTGCGGACTTTAGCTACTGAGAAATGTTACAAGAAGTATAATCTTGTATTATTTGTAAGAAGAAAAATGGCTTAAAGGTTGATCAGCTGGGATTGGAAAGATTAGATAGATTTTTTTGTAATTTCCTCTTTCACGTAGTCTATTGTCTTAGGATATGATGATGTACATATTTGGATGTTATTGAAAACTGTCAATGTAAATATTTGGTTTTTATGAAATGAATGAAGGAATTTGGTTTTAAAATATGGTGTTTTTCCTTATGATGTCTTACAAGAGAATAAAGAATGATGATGCCATGTTAAGTAAAGGTTGGGATGGAAAATAACAAGCTATTATCATAGGTTATGTACTAGAATGTCCTCAGGGTGTTCCAGTGCGTACTTTAAGGTAGTGGTCCATTATATTTTGAATGTGACCCTTCTTCTTAGAGTCGTGGCACTCAACGTTCGTATATTTATTTGATTTTCCTAATCTATTATGTCTAGAATTTGGACTTTTTTATTTGCTCCTCCCCTAGAACCTGTGATCAAAACTTCTGACTGTATTAAAGAGGCCGAACTCTGTGATCTCTGTCTCATCTCTTCATTTATAGCTCCACTTTTTATATATTTCATGTTAAGAACACCATCAATTGCAGAATTGGTGATTATCTAACTTTATGTCCATTCTTAATAATTGATCCAGGATCCATTAAAATTCATTCAAATGATCTGCCACAGAGGTACTTTAATAATATCTTATCTGCACTAATTTTGTCAGATAAAATAATTTATTGTTACTAATTTTTAAGGCATACAACTCTTCAAGCTTCTTCCATAACATCTGTGTATGAGTCTCATTGCAAATATGGTTATACATATTATCTTCCACAAATTTCTGAATAAAACTACACACCTGTTCATGCAAATGCCCACAAATTATCGAATAAATCAATGATTTAAACTGAGGTAGTGACACCATTAATGTCTACATAAATCGTGCAAAGCGACTCTTTGACCATCTTGTTGCACTTAATGCCGTTATATCCGAAGATGATCTTATTGATCACATCTAGTGTGGATTGGGCCCAAATTATAGACCATTTACCTGTAATGTTGAAGCAAGGTTAGCCTCTATCTCTTTAGTCTACTTCTCTCTAAAGAAATCCAACTTAAAACTTCCAATAAAACTCTTAATCCTCCTTCTATTTCTCATTATAATGCCCGATAAAATAATGGTGGTGGCACTAGAGGTCGAGGCCAAGACCGCGAACGTGGTGGTGGTAGTTACTATTTACATTCAGGTCGTGGACGTGGATTTCATAATCAAACTAAGAATTCCACACTTACTTGTTACAATTGGTGTGGCCAAGGACACACCTCCAAACAATGTCCAAGTCCTAAATACACCAATAACATTGACCATAACCCTAAACCAACAGCCAACTACTCCTCCTCCCCATCAGCACGCACCAAACTATGGATTACAGATACTGGAGCAACCTATCACTTGACTTCCAAACTGAAAAAACTGGGAATCCACTCTGAATACTCAGGCACTGCTGAAGTGGCTCTCACAATGGTAAAAGCTTACCTATTACTCATTTTGGCTCTAATAATATCTCTCTCAATTCTCGCAAAATTGCTTTAAATAATATTATTCATGTTCCAGAATCTAACACAAACTTGCTATCTAGTCGACAGTTTACCATTTCTAATAATGTCTCACTTGAATTCTTCCCTGATTTTTTTATGATAAAGGATCTCACTATGAAACAACCAGTCTACTATGGATATACTAAGGATGGACTTCATTATCTTGTTCTAGATCATATCTCTCTAGCTTGCAATTTAGTTTCCTTTTCAACTTGGTCTGCTAGATTAGGCTATGCTTGTTCAAAAACAATCAACAAAGTTTTATCATTGAATAAATTGTTGGTTTCTGATAAGAGAAATTCATCATTGTGTGAGACATGTTGTGTTAGCAAATCACATAAATTGCCTTTTCAAGATTCGAGTTATTCTGCCATTGAACCATTAGAATTAATTTGTTCTGATTTATAGGGCCTTGCTCCGATTCCTTCAACTAATGGTTGCCTATATTATGTGCTTTTCTTTGATCAATATACTAAGCACAATTGGATATACTTTCTTCGTAAAAAATCTGATATGTTCGATTGCTTTGTTAAATTTCAGGCTACTGTTGAAAAATATTTTGGTAAATCAATCAATCAATTTCAATCAAATTAGGGAGGGGAATTTCAAGCTCTGAAATGTTATCTAGTTGACAATGCTATTATTTAAAGAAACTTATGTCCACACACACCGGAACAAAATGGTTGTGCTGAATGAAAACATCGACACATCACTAAAACTAGTTGAGCTTATTTATATCATTCGGTAGTACCACCAAAATATTGAGATCATGCTTTTGCAACTGCTACTTACATAATAAATCGCTTACCTACCCCAAAGTTATACCACAAATCCCCCTACCATTTACTTCTTCAACATAAACTGATATACAACTCCTTTCGTGGTTTTTAGTCATTGTTCTTATCCATGGCTTCAAACTTATACTAAAAACAAACTTGAACCTCATTCCTCTAAATGTGTATTTCTTGGTTATAGTCTTCTTCGCAAAGGTTATAAATCTTTTTCGTTATCCACTAACCAAATATTATACTCACAGCATGTCTTGTTTGATGAACAGGTTTTTCCGTTCAAGGAAAGTGATAGGAAAAGTTTAGTTCTTGGTCTACCACCATCACCAATTCCCATTTCTCACTTGTAGAGGACCATATCCATCACAAAATACTCTAATTGAACTAAGTCACACTCCTACCCTGCCACAAATTCATCCATCAATATTACTCAAATCAAACAGAACCCCCGATCTTCTAATTGATAATACAATTGCCACTCAAACTCCTCTTGTTGCACCTTAACCAGCTCCTACACTCCAAATTAGCCATAAAGCACGGCAAAATCTAAACCCAAATCCTCAAAGCACTCACCACTTGGTAACTAGAGCCAAAACTGGAAATTTAAAACCTAAAAGGTACAACATAACTTCAACTATGCTCACCACCCCTACCACATATCAAGAGGCAACAAAACAATCAGTTTGGAGGCAAGTAATGTCATAAGAAATTGATGCCTTAATGGCTAATGGAATATGGGATTTAATACCAAGATCAAAAGCTACAAATATGATAGGCTGCAAATGGGCATATTGCAGAAAGACAAAACTGGAAGGATTCATTGATCGCCACAAGGCCTGACATGTCACTAAAGGGTTCCACCAAAGACTGGGTGTGGATTATATGGAAACTTTCAGTCCTATTTTCAAACTCGCAACAGTTCGACTCATCTTCTTAATTGCTGTTAACTAAAAATGACCTATATATCAACTTGACGTATCAAATGCCTTCTTGCATAGGTCACTTGGAGAACCGATATATATGGAATAACCTCCAGGTTTTACTGATCGAACCGAACCATAACATGTTTGTTCCCTAAAGAAGTCATTATATGGTTTGAAACAATCTCCACAAACTTGGTATTTTTGTCTCACATACATATTACAAAAATTTGGCTTCAAAGAGTCAAAGGTAGATAATTCTCTGGTCATCTATACCTCTAGAAGAAATATTGCTTATTGTCTTGTGTATGTTAATGATTGATTTTAACGGGCTCCACTCCTCATCTTCTTCAAGAAATCACTCATTATCTTGGGTCAGCTATTGTTATTAAAGATTTGGGCCCTTTTACATTTTTTCTTAGTGTTGAAGTTATATGGACACTAAATAGATTACATCTCTCTCAATCTAAATAAATATGTGATCTTCTACGGCATATAAATATGCATTAAGCAAGCCCTATGTCCACACCTTCCTCTCCATAAGGCACCTTATCTTTGAACACATCTGACAACTTCGAAGATCCTACATTATTTCGACAAGTAGTGGGCACACTACAATATTTAGCTTTTACACGACCTGATATCACCATGGTAATTATCAAAACAACCTAGTTTATACACTCACCCTCAATAAACCACTGGCAAGATATGAAACGAATACTTTGGTACTTACTAGGAACAATAAATCATGGTATGCTCATTCAACCTTTGAGCACTCCACCACTTTTTGCTTTCTCTGATGCAAATTGGGGTGGTGACAAAACTAATCGTAAAAGTACCTCCGCTTATGCTGTTTACTATGGCAACAATCTAATCTCTTGGTCCTCAAAGAAGCAAAACATAATTGCTCGATTAAGCACATATTCAAAATATCGAGCTCTAGCGTCTGCAGCTGATAACCCGTGTCAAGTGCACTGCAAAATTTACTTGACTCTGCACACTAAAATTTGTACTTATGGTAAGTCGGGATCGAATCCACAGGAAATGTTCGGTTGAAAGTAAATGGGGGGTTTTGGGTTTCAAACAATTTAGAAATTAAAATAAAAGCAAACTATCAAAACAAATTAAAACAAATAATAGAAAATGAGAAAAGTGTTGAGTATAAGTAAGGTCCGATTGTAGGTTCAATCTCGGCCTAAACACAATCAAGCATATTCCTTCAAGCTAAAGTCTTTACAATTCTTTTCGGACCATTGATCTAAGACTAATGGAACGCTCTATGAATCTCGGTTTTCCTTTAGGTTGCATTTAATCAAGATACGATAATTAATTAAACCTAACCACCAAATAACCTAGGATACGATCTCTAGATTCAATTTCACAGTCACATTATGAATTGAAAAACGATCAATATAGGCAGTAATCTCACACGTTCGGATTATCCAACTTAAGTTATATTGTTCCTAACGATTAACAATCCTTAAATGCTACTCAAAAACCTCAAAAGTAACGATTACGGATTACAGTCAATGTGTTTAGCATTAGGTTTGAAATAAAACGATCAAAATAATATATTAAGATCATTAATGCCAAAACCATCCAAATCAATACTAACAACATAACAATCCAAAAAAAATTACAACTTCAAAATGATAGAAATAGCTTAACCATGACTTGGTATCGATATTCCCATTGAACTGACATCAGAAAACTAGCCCTCCATTTCTATTTTTATGCTCCAAGAGTGGCTCATATTTTCCATTTTATGTAAGTCGCTAGCCCTCCAATGTCTCCAGCCGCTCCTTCCTTCAGTCTTCTTTTCTTTTACTTTTCGTGCTAACACTGTAGCTTTGATTGGACAATTGAAGATGCAACTCCTTCTTAAACCTTACTACTCATGCCCTTCTGTGTATGCATTTTAAATGCATGGATTCAGAGTTTAACATTGCGTTGTTGCATTTCACAGCAACACAGCGTTTAACGCTGCATCCATGTTGTGCAACGTCAATGCATACGTTGCTACGTGAAACGTAGCCACCAAACTTTGTTCTCTCATTTTTTTAATTGTGCTCCAATTTGCTTTAAGCATCTTCTCTTTTTGGTCTCAAATATATCATTATATCCAACTTAGAAGTTATCACAAATTGAACACAAATTAAGTATTTTATCTTAAGAATAGGATTGAAATCACATGGAAATACATAAGAAAATAGAAGATAATTCAATCCTATCAAATAACCCCCACACTTTGTCTTTGACCGTCCTCTGGCAAATCGTCAAAATCAAAATCACAAACCAAAACTTTAACTCATTTTCCACATTTCTTAAGAATATATAGCCATAAGTAAAGGTGAATGACTTTCAAAACCTAAACAAAAACTCATCATTCAAAGGTTCTACTTATGATCTATCAACATTCAATATCTTCAAAAACTAAGCAATCTAATGGTAGACTCGGAAAATGCGTTTATCTAAAATATATTTATGGGTACACTCCACACCATTCATGATCATAAAAATTCACAAATTTGGATATCATTTCATTTCTCCACCACTAATGCTCACATGCAAAATCATGAATCAAAGGACTTTTCAAGGTTGTAATGTGGCTAAAGGTAAGGTGAGATATATTTAGGTTAAGTAGCATGAAAGTCATCAAAGCTAGTAAAACAAAGCAACACTCATCAAAAATTGGGTATCGTCAGCTATAACAAATGCAACATTTATATTTCACAACCCCATTCAGCTCTCACACACAAACCACATGAAACATATGCCAATTTGAAGGAGTCACTCATACAATTTATGCCAATGAAATCACAAGAGTGAACCTTCCCAACCATCCTCTACCTCATATTCAACATACTCAAATAACACATCCATTAAAACTCTAGGAAGATGCATAAACTATAAACAACTTTTCAACACATATGCAATTCTTCCTTGATACATTTATTTTAAAC
>JANSVA010000008.1:11259947-11274524 GCA_025504915.1 Erythroxylum reticulatum | reverse complement strand
CTTCGTCTGAAGTTGATTTTGCTTCATCTTAAGTTGACTCTTCTTCATCTTAAGAGTCACCTCATCTTGAGTTGACTCTGCTTCATCATAAGTTCACGTTGCTTTGTCTTAAAAGTCACTTCGTCTTAAGTTGACCATCTGCTTCTTCTTAGGTTGACTTTCTGCTTTGTCTTATATTGACTGAAACTTATTCTAGTCCAATTTCGACCCCTTATATGATAAAATTTCTCTTTAAAGTCCCATGAAAGTTTTAGATCTCGAAGTTATCTTCAAAATCATCTAAAAAACACATTGATCCTATACCTATAGAAAACGTTATGCTAGTTTCCCCAAAATAGGTTCAATATGATTAAAGAGAAAACCTTGTTTGATTCTTCCGGTCATAACTTTGTCATCCAACCTCCAAATGGAGTGATTCTTATACTAATAGATTCCTAACATATATTTCTATTGCTCCATGAAAATTCGTAGCATTATGAATTTATTAGGAAAAGGTTGGTTGGAAGAAATTGAGGGAATCTTTTAGAATGTTATGAACTGGTGTGATTTCATTGAACATGTTTGGCTATTTCGGTTATACCTGGATCTATAGCATTCTAAATGAGATGATTTTTGATTTGGAGTAAACTAAAGATATAGGCTTACAAATTATATGAGAAGTCGAATCGTGATTCAGTCTCTAAATGTTAAATTTCTAGAAGGAAGTTATGTATATTATATTATTTTTCATAAGAGCAGTCTGAAAATTTTTGAGGCATATCTTCAAAATTAATGAACCAAATTGAGTGACTTTGATGTCAATAGAAACATAAAACATAAAGAAACACTTTTACAGAAGAGGATATGACCAAATTATATCAATTGCACTCTCTAATTTAACATGAATAGTAGGCCAAAAAGAGTGTCTTGGAAAAATTTGAAAGTAAACCAATAAGAAATGAATTGTCATTTTGATAGTTTTTAGTGAGACATAAACGTAAGTATAAATTATACTTAGATGAGTTTTGATATGAGAAAAATTTTTGTGAAGAAATTGATGGGTAGATACCCGAAATTGTGCAAAGTTATTAATGTGTATGTAATGCACGTATTACATACTTATGATATGCAGGATAAACGTTTGCATTTAGACATTTCCAGAATTTGGAAGCAAATGCTAATTTGGAGCATACTGTGAGTAGACCTAGATGGTTTCATTTTATTGTTTTTTCTATTTTGAATTTTGTATTGATTGACTATTGAAGTGCTACTTATATATGAATGAGATGACATAAGTGTGCATAATATGATTGTTAATTGTCGAACCACGGTCTGATTAAAAATGTGTCTTGCATGTAAATAAAAAGTGATACTCATCTCTAATATTGAATGTCGGACTGCGGTCTGATGGTATATGAATGTGAGTGAATGTGGATCATGCAAATGTGATTGATGCGTTTCATTTCATAAATGCATGAAACATAATGATTGTTGTGACTAGAGTAGCCACCGATCAGAGCTTAAAGCTCAATGAGTGAAAATGAGCTTTAAGCTCAAAAGTGATTAAGAGCCTAAGACTCACTATGTAAAATGAGCCCTGTATCCCCCAAGTTGATAAGGGACAGTTAGTAATGAGCCCGGTATCTAATGGATACTGGAAAGTTTAGGTACTCGGTAACAACAAAGTAACAAATGGAAAGTGGGTCTCATATGTAGTGCATATGCATAATATGAATCATTATATCTATTGAATGTTGTTGCAGTCTACACAAAACAATTAAATTCTATCTAGAACAATTAGAGGCAAGCACACCCGATCGATAAGTAATATAAAACGGTAAGAACTGGATATCGTACCTAAAGGAAATCCAACACGCAATACAATTAAATTAATCAATTAAAAATTACTCAGACGATAAAGAATTGATTGATTTGAAAATTAAATAAAATAAGCAAATCAAGGATGAAAAGTGCAATGTATGAATTAAAACGACTAGATTTAATCAAATGACAAAAATAGGTTAAGTTATTAGATTTCAATTGGATTGGGCACCAAAAATTAAATTTTAACAGCGGATTGATTTAGGAAATACTTCACTTAAGCAAGTCGAATCCAATGTTCATGGGTGGTCCCTTCTCTTCTAAATCCAAGTCACCACTTAGTTCATAGATAATTCGGAATAAAAGGCGCTAAATACAAGAAACCTAAAATTAAGTTCGTTAATCCTAGGTATTCCTCACATAAGATCCTAAGATTTGTCTACACTTCATTCTCAACTATGTCGCTTGATTAATTTTCTAACAAATTAAATCCCATTGGTTATGGCATTAAATCATCTAAGGTCTTAATTTAGGTGATCAGTCTAAATTAATACTAAATATGCATTCAATCAAGCAAAAATCAATACCACAAAAATTATCCTAATCCAATATCAATCTTAACTTTAACCGAAAAGAAAAATTTACTCACACATATTCATCAATGTAACATAAATTATGGTCATAATATATTGCTGCATTGATTAAATTCAGAAAATTAAAATAAATAATGAATTAAAAATTAAAAACACCCCCTTTCATCTAGCTCTCACGTGCTTTTCTCCAGCTCCACGTTGCTCTCCTAGCTTCTAAAGTGTTTCTCTATCAGTTGACAAAAAACTTGTTGCGTTGCCAACATTAAGTGAGTGGTTATTCATTCCTCCTCTCCTTCACTGTTTCTTCACTTCCACTAGCAGCTACGTAGGAGTCTCCACCAGGTTAATGTCTTCTCCTCTCTATAGCTGTCCTCCTAAGTGGTGTAACGTTAGTCACCACCACCTTACGTTTATTTTATCTCCACTAATCAGCAACGTTGTTTCTACCCAACTGCTCATGTCCTCTATCAAGCCTAGTGGCAACGTGTTTCTTTTATTTCTCCTTAGCTGTCACGTCTTTAAGCCACCAGCTGCTTTATGCATGAGTGCCACTAGCTACTTTAAACGTATTCCTCTCCACCAGCTTGTAACATTCTTTTGAGAGTGATGAGTGATAGTGAAACATGAGTGGAGAGTCTAAGTTAGCACCCCCTTTTTAGCTGCTTCACGTTCTCTTTCTTTTAATTGGAGGAGGCTTGAGTGGAGGGCAGCTTGTGAGATGGAATGTGGGGCTAGAGAATGGGTTTGTGCGTTGATGTCTAAGCAACCCTCCATCCTCCAATTATACATGTAGCAACTTTGAATATTCCAGCTACGTCTGTTGTTGAAGTATGGGGTGTGGGGGCTGGTGTTGCTTTTTCCAATGGAGAAGTGGGTTGCTAGGATGGAATAATTAAATGTGGGGTTGATGAATAAGGCTAAAGGAACGTTGTGAAGGAATGGAGTGTCGGGCTGGTGTTGATCCTTGGTTGGTTGGAACAAATTTTTCAAGGTCAATTTCGACAATGCATAAAAACTAAACGGTGAAGAGTTAGTAGCTTAAATTTGATTAGTATCTTAGCCTTTGAGTTAGCTTCAATATGTTCCTTGAATCACAGGATTTTGCCACCTGAGTCAAAAGTTATAATCAAAAGGACATTCTGGCAATCAAAAATCTTATGCGAATTTTGGGAATTTATTTATCCTAAATTCAAGCTCATAAAAATCTACAATTACCCCCAAAAAATCAGTTAATGAGTCAAGAATTTAAGTATAAAATTTCAGAATTTTTGGCTAAACCAATATCGAGATAAAAATCCCACACTGACTAAAGGTCAAGTCTGCCAGAAACCCATAATTTGCTTCTTTTGAGAGTTTTTCTTACTTTAGGCTTTTAAATGTCCCTAATTTAAGATATGCCTAAAATTAGAACAAATAACTGTTAATTAGTGCATTTAATCATTAAATGGACAAGAGTTTAGCAAATTATAAATCTAAAACTAATATAAAAATGTCCATTAACAAATGTGAAGTGTGAAACGCTGTGAATGTGATTATGTGTTATGTGACTGGATGAGCCATCGATGATGGTCGCTCATTAAGTTCGCAAAACTCACTCAAAATTTGCAAATATTTTTCTAGGACTCAAAAGAATACCTCGTGAGGCAAACAGGAGTATAATTACTGCATGAAAGGGAAAGATAGAGGTCGGGATCAGTACAAATCTGCATTAGTGTTATCCTATTCTTGTATAAATTTATATTTCACAATTTCTATAAAACAGTGTTTTTTATTTGTAATGGGCCCCAATTGGCTATTAAAATTCTATTAATTGTAATGTGTTGATTGAAGATGTTTACGAATGAAAATGGGCCCTATGTGATGACTAACTTCCGCATATGTTGATTGTTTCAAAAAGAATTACACCTAGTTTTAACTGATTGAATGTTCTAGCATGCTACCCTCGTGTAGAACAAACTTAGATATCCCTCAGGATGTCAGGCTTATGTCTCTAGGGAGTGGGGTGCTATAATATGTAACTTCAAATCTTTGATGAAGATTGTGTTCTTCATGTTTAATCCTAAACACCACCTTATTTTTCAAAGCTTTCTTGCCTTTTGGCAACTTCACCATCTCAAAAGTTTTGTTATATTGCAATGACTTTATCTCATCTTGTATAGCTATCTATCATAGCCTCTTGAAAATTCTCAAGTCCTCCCCTATCAGTAAATAACACGTAGTGATCACAAGAGAATCTAGTAGTGGCTTTTCTTACTTGCGTAGACCTCCTTATTAGAACCTGGGTTGTCTCTGGTGCTGATGGTTGATTCTGAGCATCATATTCATTAGAATATTCATCTAATTGATGTTGATTGGGAGCATCATCATAAGCTATATTTGACTAGCAATTTTCAACTTCATCTATAAATTGTCTTGGCACCATTTTTAGAGGAGTCAACTTTAAGTCACCAGGTCGCCATTAATTCTTGGAATATCCTTTGTCACTTTGCTAAGATCTTTTGTGGCTTGATCTTTGACAAATATAGCATCACAACTCCAAATTAGCTTCTTCTAGGCTGGATCATAAATCAATAGCTAAATTGATCTTCTTTATAACTAACAAATATACATTAGCAAGTCTTGGCATCAAGTTTAGATCTCTCATCTTTAGGGATATGGATATAAGTTTTGTAGTCGAAGACCCTTAGATGATTGTAGGAAACATCCTTTCCTAACAATAACTTCTTCATAACATCATACTGTAAAGGAATGAAGGGTGAGTGAATTAATACATGTACTGTTATGAATAAAGCCTTACCCAAACATTTCTTAGGCAACTTTACATGTGAGAGTAGGCATCTAACTCTTTCCATCAAAGTCCTATTCATCCTCTCAGCTAAGCCATTCAACTATTGTGTCTTAGGAGGAGTATTATAATGTCGAATACCATGCCCTTTACAATAAACGTCAAATGGTCCAGTGTATTCTCCACTATTGTCTGTTCAAATGCATTTCAACTTCTTCCTAGTTTGTCTTTCAACTAAGACATAGAATTGATTGAAAACATCTAGTAGTTGATGTATACCTACATCTTCCTAGAATCATTATCAATGAAATTCATATAAGTATTGAGCACCACCTAGTGACTTTGGCATTGGCCCACATAGATCTGAGTGTTCCAAATCTAACACATTCTTTATTCTAAAAGATGGGAACTTTTGAAAGCAACTCTATTTTTCTTTCTTGCTATACAATCAACACACTTCTTTAAATTCACCTGATCAATTCCAAATAATGCATTCTTTTTCACCACTGAGTCATTCCCCTCTTGCTCATATAACTAATTCTTCTGTGCCACAATTTAATTACACCATCTTTCTCTACTGGATTTATAATATCATTAGAGAGTTTTGTCTGCATCACGTACAACTTTGAGCACTTCTTACCTTTGGTGATTACTAAGGAGGCTTTAGTAAGTTTCCATTTGTCATCTTTGAAAATGTTGCAAAAATCTTCATCATCAAAGATGCCAACATAGATCAGATTTAGGCGAAGATTAGGAACATGTATGAAAACTTTTAGAGGCTATCTCATGCCTTTTTTCTCTTCAAGTAAATATCATATTTTTTAGTGAATTTAGCCGAACCTCTATTTCCCATTTTAACGAGACCAAAATCTCCTTGTGTATATGATGACAAGAGTTCTTTATGTGATATGGCACGAATAGGGGCATCATTGTCACCTATCCAGTTGAACTCATAGGATTTACTATTCACATCATTATCATATGAGATTATGTGAAAGTCATCAGTGGTGGTAGTCGTCGATGCGTGCTTATTATCACCACTATCATCTATCTTGACTTCTTTGACTTTTTTATTTCTTTCTTTGAACTTCTGGTAGAACCTTTTTGTATCATCCCATTACCCACATTGAGGCTAGAATAGTATTTATATAAGAGATTATTGAGAGATTAGAAAATGTATTTCACGCTTATGTATTATATGATATGCACATACACGTGAATATTGAACTTATGTACATTAAAATAATTGTACATGCATTTATTGACATAATTTGGGTATAATTGTTTATAAATGTGATTATATTGAGAATTGTGGTTTTTATATATTGAAAATTTATTTGGAGAATATATTTAGTGATTTAGAATTTTTGGTAAAATTTAGGAATTGTTTTGAAAATTTGGGTAATTTTTAGACTAGGTAAAATGCCAATTGGCAAAATGAATGATAAATGAAAGTAGAATTAACTGTCAAATGGAAATGGAAATTTTGATAAATGACTTTGGGATTTATTGATAAGTGTCAATTATAATTGGGATGCAATTGTCATTGAACTTGAATTTGATTAGGCTAGTTAAATGAAAGAACCTAGTTTAAAGCTATAAGAATAGGATATATGGCAAGTGACAAGTGTAACCTGCCAAGCCATGTCTTAAAACCCACCATTCTTTTAAGTTAAAAGACCATTTTTGTTTGTCTCTTACGATTATCTTATGCTTTCTTCTTCTTCTCCATTTTTTTTTCACTCACACTTACCTCACCCATGTTGAACTTTGCTTCCATCTTTCAATTGCTATTTCCATCTTATTGTTTCTTCATTTCCATAAGAAAACCCAAACCTTCCAACGTTCAAAATGATGATCATGGGTTATGTGTGAAGCTAGGATTGAGTGAGATTTTGACGATTTTGGATCTAAATCAAGTAGTGTATTAATCTTCATGGGTATTGTTAAATGAAACTAGAATGATGAGAAATATAAGATTGATGACTTGATTATGTGAGTTTTTATGTGTGTGTCGTGGATGATGAAAAGCCTATGTAAATGTCTTGCTCTTATATATGTATGATGGATTATAATTCATATATTGTTATAGATATGTTTTGAGGTAGAATGATCTTTATAAAGGGGTTAGAATGAGTGCAGAAGAATCAATAATGAATGGATAAATGTATATGCTCTATTTTTGGCTAATGATCAAATATTGTTGGGCACCTCACCATCGCAAGACATATGCCCAAAGTCCTAACTGACATTTGAACATGAATCCTACAAATGTGGCATGCTCAAATCATTCAGTCACCAAAATCACATATTGACTTCTTCAGAACAATTGTAGCTCTATGTCTCTTGTTTATTTTGAAACAAGAACCATCTTATTCGGAGCTCTATATATCAAGGTATGATTAAAAAGCCAAAGTATATTCATAACCAATTCATGCTCTTCCAACCGATTCCCTCAATTTCTTTCCATAAATCTTTTTCAAATCAACACTAAAGGCTATCAATTTTTATGAAAAGATAGAGAAATGTGCTATGAATCTATTGGTTTAAAAATCAAGTCATTTGGAGGTCAGATAAAAAATTTATGGACAAAAGAATCAAACATAGCCAGGTTTGGGAAAACCTTCGGGTGCATGATCGTGACGAGTCATGATTGTGAATTCCCATGCAAAGTTGATGAAATGACAAAATTATCCTTGTAGGTATGAAGTGCGATCATAACACAACCCTTGTGATTGCAGCAGTGTGCAAATAGCGTAGCTCCTACCTAAACATCCCAAGGGTAATCGCACCACACACTCTCCCGATCTCACCTTTTTCTTCCTTAAATTCTAGCTTCAGTTGTGCTTTCACTAACTTTTCTCATCTTTGTTTTTTTTATTCTCTTATTCTCTACCTTCTGTTTACATTTCCTTCCTCTCCAAAGCATTCCCAATGATTCCTACATCCATTCTAACATCTCATTCACTCATAATCTTCCCAAATTTAACTTTTCTAGTGCAATATCACTTTATATCAATTCAACCACCGAGTTTCATTAACTCTTAAATCTCAGCACAATTGATTCATCATATACAAAAAATTCTCATCATTCATACATTCCTATCCTTTTTTCATAACGTCTCTCTTAACTCTGATATCCAAAGATTTCATACGCTATATCATTGGAAAGCTAAGAGGATAATCTACAACTTCCAAACAGAAAACTTTGTTTAAATCAGCTTGGATTAATACAACTTTTCCCCTAAAGTCAGAACACAGATTTTACCTCTATGAAATGCTTGAAAATGTAATGTGAAGACTTGGAAAGTTATGAGAACAATATAAATATATTTCATTAACACCAAAAGATAAGAGTTTTATAAAGCTTTAATGGGCATTTTAAGCCACAATACATTATGTCTCAAAATCCTAAAGTACAAAAGATACATGAATGAATAAAACATGAAATACGGCTAAAGCCTTGCATTTACATAATCAATCTCAAAATACAAAAGTATGAAAATTCGGAGTGATGTTGTGACTCTTTACTACTTGGTCTCTTACTTATCACCTGAATATGGGAAGGAGAATGGGGGTGAGCTTAAAAGCTTTTAGGTAACAATTTTGTAATCAGACATAAGCAAAACCATAAAAAATGTTCGTTTTCATAATCACTTTGTGTCAAAATACATAAAACATATAATTCCAAAATTCTCACATTATCAAACAATTCGTAACCAACATAAGTCATGCATTTATCAAACTTGTCAACACATTCTAAACACTTAATCACATCAGAGATGGCTTGGGTAGGTCCATAAACAGAATGTACTAACACATTCTCACATAATGGTCTTGTGTAGTCGTAAACAGAACGTACTATCACAATTCCACATAATGGTTTTGTGTAGTCGTAAACATGAGGGAGTCCATGAAGGAGCTTTGTCCCGCTAGTGGGCAGGCGGGAGAAGCCTTTAATAGAGTCAAAGTACACTTGACATAATAGAACGGACTAACACAAACCCACATAGTCATGCATTTAACATCTTTTAGACGTGTTGCCTATAATGGCACATTTCCGAAACATGATATCATAAATATAACATCTTCTCAAAAACCCTTTTGACATTTGTTCCATAAATTATCAACACAGGTGATATACCAAACATATAGCAATTTCTTAAAGCATTTAAAAAACAATAAATTCACATTTATAAAGTAGTTGAAAACATTAAATTACATTTATTTGAAAGAAACTTTAATGACATATTTACTTAATTATAAACATGAAATCCACCTTGAATCTCCTACTTAAAATTTTGCTTAAGAATGCTTATCCTCTCGTTCCTCTTGCCCTTCCTGATTTCCTTCTTGCTAAAGCCTTGCATTTACATAATCAATCTCAAAATACAAAAGTATAGGTTTTTATTCTATCCTGAGCTATTTTAGGCCTCTGCTTAACTAGATTGACCTTGTCAATTGTCATCTGGAGGAACCCTAGTCCTATTCACTTCCTTTCTCCTTCTTCATCCCAGCATATAGGAGTTCTGAACCTTTTCCAATACAGTGCTTCATAACGAGCCATCTGAATGCTCGAGTGGTACAAATTATTGTAAAAAAATTTGACCAATGGAAAATACTCGTCCTAAGCTCCTTCGAAATCCATCACACATTCCCTGAGCATTGAATGGTCCTCTCAGATTGACCATTTATTTGGGGATGAAAAGCTGTGCTAAAATTTATCTTGGTCCCTAGAGCTTCTTACATAATTTCCCAAAATCTCAAAGTACACTGAGGATCTCTGTCAGAAACTATAGAGTCTGGAATCCCATGTAATCTCACCATCTCATCAATATACTTCTTTGCTAGCACATACAGAGAATCAGTCTGCTTAATTTCTAGAAAATGGTCTGACTTCGTCAAACGATCAACAATAACCTATATAGCTTTGTGCTTCCTACTAGTTTTGGGCAAACCTATCAGAAAATCCATAGTCACCTTTCGCCACTTCCACTCAGGAATGGACAATGACCTTAACTTGCCTGAAGGTGCCTAATGTTCAGCGTTGACTTGCTGACATACCAGACACTTACTTGCTTACTCTGCTACACCACCAAAAATGCTTTTTCAAATCTCTGTATATCTTGGTGCTACCCGGTGCATGGCATAAGGTGCATTGTGTGTCTCATCGAGTATCTCATCCTTTACTTCCTTGACATTTGAAATACAAAGTCTGTTTCCTACAACCATAAGTCCATCATCCCTCATTACCACTTTAGATTTCTTACCATTTTGAATTTCTTCTTGGATCTTACTCAATTTTACATCCTGTGCTTGCAACTCCTTAACTTTCTCTCTGAGTATTGGTCTCACTCTGAAAATAGCAATAATGCAATCAAGTTCCTCTTGTTTCAAGCCTATTTTAAGCTTAGCCTTCTCTTCTAACAATGACAGATAAATTGTCTGAACATGGGCTATGGAGGATTTCCTAGTCAAGGAATCTGCCACTACATTTGCCTTTCTTAGATGGTATTCAATCATTATATCTTAATTCTTGAGTAATTCTAACCATCTTTTCTGTCTCAAATTGAACTATTTCTGGCTTAATAAGTACTTGAGACTTTTATGATTTATAGAGATCCTCATATGAACTCTATACAGATAATGTCTCCAAATTTTAAAGGCAAAAATTACTGCTGCTAATTCCAGATTATGGGTCAGGTAATTCAATTCATACGGCTTCAGTTGCCACGAAGCATAAGCTATCACCTTGTCTCCTTCCATCAACACACAACCCAAACCCTTTTTTAAAGCATCACTATAAACTATAAAACCCTCATCTCCCATAGGCAAGGTCAAAATTGAAGCACTTGTCAATTTGTACTTAAGCTCTTCAAAGCTCTTCTGACATTCATCACTCTAAATAAACTTTGATTTTTCCTTAATAACTTCAGCATTGGAACCGCTATCATAGAGAATCCTTCAACAAACCTCCTATAATATCTTGTCAGACCCAGAAAACTTCTTACTTCTGCCACTGTCTTATATGCATACCACTTCACCACTGCTTTAATTTTTCTCGAATCAATATGTACCTCATCCTTTAAAATTATATGTCCAACGAATATCATCTGATGGAGCCAAAATTTACATTTGCTAAATTTGGAATAAAGCTCCTTCTCCCTCAGCTTTTGCAACACTATTATGAGATGTTCCTTATGTTCCTTTTCACTCTTGGAATAAACCAGAATGTCATCTATGAATACTATGACAAATTGATCAAGATACTCGTTGAAGACCCTATTCATGAGATCTATGAATGTAGCCAGAGCATTGGTCAATCCAAATGGCATGACTAGAAACTCATAATGCCCATATCGTGTCTTTAAGGCCATCTTGTTTACATCAAACTCCCTAATCCTGAGCTAATGATAACCTGACCTGAGATCAATTTTAGAAAAGAACTTTTCTCCCTGCAACTGGTCGAGCAAATCATCAATTCGTGGCAGAGGATACTTATTCTTAATAGTCATAACCCTGTTGAGTATCCGGTAGTCAATACATATCCACCATGTTCCATCCTTCTTTTTATCAAACAGAATTGGCGATCCCTATGGTGACGAACTAGGCTTTATGTACCCTTTCTCTAATAATTCTTCCAACTGTTCTTTATGCTCTTTCAACTCAGCTAGAGCCATTCTATACAGCAGTATGGAAATAGGTGCGGTACTTGGGATTAAATCGATGACAAACTCGATTTTCCTCGTTAGAGGTAACCTAGGTAAATATTCTGGAAACACGTCTAAAAATTCCCTTATAACTGGAAAATCCTCTAACTTCCCTTCATTCACATCAGTGTCCATGACGTGCGCCAAGAAGGCTTCACACCCTTTTCTCATCATCTTGTCAACTAACAAAGCTGAAACAATTTTTTGTGATGATGTTCTTCTGTCTCCTCTGAAAATCTCCCTCTCACCCTTTCCAAGATCAAATTCTACCTCTTTGAGGCTATAGTCTAACTTTGCATGATATTTCTCTATGGTATCCATCCTAAGTATATCATCTAAGTCCTTTAGGTATAGAGGCAATAAATCTACTACCAATCTAGTGCCATCCATAAGGAGATCACAACCTCTATAAACATGACTAATTATCACATTCCTCCCTAGAGGAGTACTAACAATCAAAGGACTATCCAATGGCACCAAATTAACACCATGTAATGTCATGCATGCAAAAACAAAAGAATGCGTGGAACTAAAATCAATCAGCAAATACACTTATGAATTAAGTAATTGAGCTATACCCGTAACAACTTCAGGGGTGGTTGCAGCTTCTTCCCTAGTCATAGCAAATATCTTTGCCTGTGTCTGACCCTTTGGTCTTCCTCGAGTAATAAACTTTCTTGCTTCTCCAGAACTATCCACCTCAGTGGTTAGCCTAATGTTAGACCCCGTTTCTAGAGCCCAACTCCGAAATCATAAAATATGAGCGTATTATTCTGTAGGGTTATTTCTATGGAATTTACTTAGCCAACACCAGTTCATCTCCATTCTCATAACATCTCAAAAGTTTCCTATTTAATCAATGGATATACGTTAATCCATTCATATATTTATATCCTCAATCATCACCCAACATATTCCTGATTTGTATTTTCTCTACTCAGTACATTTCAAATTCCCTTCAAGCCTATATGTATTATAGGAAAGCATTGATAAGTCCACAATTTATAACTGTACCTATTTGGTACAATAGACATAACTTTCATTAGAGATGTCAGACTAAATTCATTATATGATGGTCTTGAAGAGGACTTCGAGATATACAACTTTTTTGAAGATAATGAAGAGGACTTCAAGATATACAACTTTTTTGAAGAGGACTTCGAGATATACAACTTTTTTGAAGATGTCGTGACTCTTGACTACTCAATCTCTTGCTCATCACCTAGAGATGAGAAGGAATGGGGGTGAGCTTAAAAGCTCGTGGGTAACAAGTTTGTAGTCAAAATCAAGCAAAACCTTTGAAATACTCAACGTCATGATCACTCTGCATCAAAAACCATAAAACACATAGTTCCAAATTCTCACATTGTCAAGCAATTCATAAACAACATAAGTCATGCATCATCAAACTTGTCTACACATTCTAAACACATAATCACATCAAAAATGGTTTGGGTAGGTCTATAAATAAAATGTACTAAAACTTTCCCATAAAATGGTCTTGTGTAGTCATAAATAGAACGTACTATCGTAATCCCATATAGTAGTTTTACGTAGTCGTAAATATAATGAAGTCCATAAAATAACTTCTTACCACTAACCGGTAGGTAGAAGAAGCCTTTAATAGGTTATAGTGCACTTGAAATATGGAACAAACTACCACAAGCCCACATAATCACGCATTTCACATCTTGTAAGTGAGTTGCCTAAAATGGCACATTTCTGAAACATGATTTCATGTCCACAATATATTTTCAAAAACATTTTTCACATTCATTCCATAAATCATCAACACCATTGAAAACATTTTACTTTCTAGATTTTAAAAATGTTTATGGCTTATAAATTTCCGCCATAAATGTGTAACACTTTTTCAAAGCATTAAAAGAGCAGTAAATTCACATTTAGAAAGTATTTGAAAGCATTCAATTCCATTTATTTGAAAGAAATATTAATCGCTTGTTTACTCAATTAGAAACGTGAAACCCACCTTGAATTCCTTGCTTAAAAACTTGCTCAAATGTACCTCTCCTCTTGTTCCTCTTGCCTCTCTTAATTCCCTTTAACAATGACAAAAATCCCATTCAATAGGAATTCAAAATGAGAATGCCACAAAGCATATTCACTAAAATTGATTTTAGAATACTTAAACCCATGGATTTCCTAAGCTTCATGAACCGAAACCCTTCCAACATTCCAAACATTAAGAATTGAACTTACCTTGAATCTTCACCAAATAAAAATAAGTTTGGCTCAAATGGAAGCTCTTCTCTTCCTCTTTCTTTTTCTCTTCTTGAACAATCCCAAAATCACTCTTAAAGACTAAAAAAAGTATTAGATCGGAAAAAGAAAACATGTCATATTTGGAGAACTAGTAGATTTCAAAACTTTTTTTAGAAATCTTATTTACAGTGGAAGCAATATAGCCAAATCATCATGCCAATCTATACATGATATGGTATAAGAATAATAAAAACATAAACAAGATGAAGAGTATTACTGACTCCTTTGCTACAGCTTTAAATCCTCGCTGTGCCATCCTCTCCTTCTTCTTGTCTCCAAATCCTTTGCTTTTGAATCTTTTCCTTTAGTAATTTATCTTCTACTTGTTATTGTATCCTCAACCAATTTTATTTACCTCTTATTCTTCAAGGACAACTAGGTTAACAAAATCCTTTGGTGGGAAAGG
>JANSVA010000008.1:11204447-11247307 GCA_025504915.1 Erythroxylum reticulatum | reverse complement strand
GTTAATGAATGGTGTATGGAAATGCTTTAATCTTTTAGGGTTAATGATCAAAGATAGATTATGATGTATTTGTGAATAATTTTGGGTTAAAATGGAGTGGAGAATGAAGTGAATATGAAGTAGAAATGATGGTTGAGGTTTAGAATGTGTTGGATGTAGATGTTGGAAGTAAAAATCTAGAAAAATGAAGTGTTCTACGTATGTTTCTGTCAAAGTTCACCACGACTAACTCTCCTTAGTTCATCGCAGCCAACTTGATAGATAAAGTTCGCCATGGTAAACTTTGACTATTTGGGCGAATTTTTTCTTTCTGGAAAAGTTCACCGCAACGAACTTTCCAGCACCGAACTTGCTTCAATATTTTGATCATAACTTTTTATGTAGTTATCCAAATGAAGTTATTTTTTATTTGGATTAAACTAGAGGTATAGGGCTATAAGTAACAAAGCTTAAATTCCGTCTCTAAGGATGTCAAATTTTGGAAGGAAGTTAAGTATAAAATATTATTTTAGTATAAGAGTAGTCTGAAAATGTTTGGAGTATAACTTTCAGATTACTAAACCAAATTAGATAATTTTGGTGTCACTAGAAACTTGAGATAATGGGGTATATTTTTGTAGAAGAAAGTATTATCAAATTTCTTCTTTTACCTGATCATAAAGATCATTGAAAATGGACCTGAAAGTATGGATTTTGAACGGTTATAGTTCAATTTTAGCTTCTTGATTTCTGAAGGCTTATGCATTTCCTTTGAATGTTGTTTTAATGAGAACTTGGTTTGTTATAGGAAACCAAGCAAGCTCGATCCAAGAGCAAGAGGAAAGACAACATTGAACTTAGATTGTCAAGCGAAATTAGGTGGGTAATCTGTTTATAGTTATTGTGTGATTGGGCAAATTCTTGCCTATATGTTCGTATATACAACTAGCTTGATAGTGAATTATGTGATTGTTTAAAATGTGTTGTGATTTATGAATCTTGATCAAATTATGCCATTGAAACATGTCATGGCATTTTGTTTGAATGAAAAGATAGAAAAGCATGAAAGTATGAGCATATGATCAAATGAATATGTGCTTTTGTTTGGGTGAGAGTGGAACCATCTGTTCGTCACGTGCACGATGACAAGAGCTTTCTCCTATCTACCCACTTGTGGCATATGAGCTCCGAAAAAGGACTCATTCTGTTCATGGTGTAAACTTTGATTTCTCCATTTTGATTTCATGGAACCCTCGAGCCATTTGTTTGTGCATTGCATCTTTGAATTGTCAAGTATGATGCATTTGAATGTTATGTGTAATGCATTAACTTGCTTAATTGAGTTCTTGAACTTTGTTGGTCAATGATCAAATTGCTAGAATAGATTTGAGAATACTTGAATTGCTAAGTACTTATCCATATATATGCTTGAATTTGTGCTAGTTACCGATGGCTATAAATATATTAGCCACCGAGCCGTGTAGCTCAACCCATTATTTTCCCTCCTCAAGTGCGAACAAAACGACAGTTGATCCTTGCAAGGCATCGAAAACTCCACAATAGTTAGAGACTTTTGTACTAAGTTAGTGACTATTTTGGATAGCTTTACAGGCATATCAACATTGAGCGTCGCTTTGTATTTTGTATTAAGTTTGATATGTATGATGTTTTGTAAGTAAAGTTTGTTCGAACTTTTTGGATTAGTAATGAAATAAAGAATTGAAGTTTCTTGTGTATGATTATGTTTGGCTTGTGATTAAGTTTGGATGGTTAGATCTGAATGTATGTGTTTGTCTTGAATGTTTGAATATTGGTTTTGGATTTTAAATTCTGAGGGTTTCGCCACAGCAAAGTCAGAGGTTTATCGCGGCGAACCTTTCCGAAGACGATTTTGCCGCTGCGAAGCATGACTTCTGTCGCGGCGAACTTTTCCTAAAGGGTACATGGAGATAACTCCATGGTTTCGCTGCAGCGAACTCTCCTTTGCTGTCATGCGGAGATTTATTATGATTGAAATACTTTACACCTTTCTTTCACACCACCATCACGCGACAGTTCTGAATGGTCACCATGGTTCTCGTCTTAAGACCCGGGCCAAATATCTTTTGGTATCCAAATCGATAGTTGGGCTCCGAAAATAGGGTACAACATAAATAATGGCCACGAACTCCAGCAACAGCTAAGTACAGTTACCACATGCATAAGATAACACACATAACTCGAGCAACAGCTATATACAGTTACCACATGCATAAGATAATTATGGCAATTTTAAGGAGGTATATTCTTATGTCATAGGATAACGTGCATAAGATAATAGACTTTGAAAACTACAAAGGACAAAAGAATTTTGTGTATGTTCTTCTGTCAAAATTTCTGGTACCAAGTTTGTTTCGACAGTACAAAATGCTGGTTGTTTTGGTATTGGCAACTAGTTAAGGCCACCTGTTAACATATGCAGAACATCTGACATGGTTAGCCTGTCAAGTGGACTATGTTCTACATATAGAAAGCTCACGTTTATGCACTTTAGGACTTGATCGTTAAAAGCCGATTCCTTTTATTGTCGAGTCCAGTAGTTTTAGATCTATTCAAAAAAGGCCTTTTACTAGCTAGCATCTAGGACAGTAAGACCACTATTTTCTTCATCGAATGCAGTATCTTGTTTTCCCAGACCCTTCATAGCTCCCATGCCTGGTAAGTGCATATTCATCATACGATGAATTGGTAAGTTGAGCATTAATAGACACTTGCATAAGTCGATCAAGGATTTTTAGAAATTGATGTGACCCATTTGGATGCGTAGATAAGCACCAGTTTTGATTTTAATATGTATCCATTAGAAACTACACTTGTTGATTGGTTTAACAAAGACTTTCCTAAGGAACCTTTTTGTTGTGTACATTTTGATGATAATGAATTAGAGTACAAATAGTTATGTTAATAGAAATGAGAAGGAACCAGAAGAGAGAGGAAAGAAGAGAGACGTGCAAAAGGAGAGAAAGAAGAGAAGAGAGACACACAGAGAGATTTCTAAAAGAAGAAAACAATATCCAATCTATTATATATCTCTTATCTATTACTATAACGTCTTAAATAGACATAAGGGATGACTAATATAAAGGCCGGTGTTTGATAACAATAGTGTGGGTTTATTTAATAATGACAGTGATATTTTTATACGTAACATTTCCTTCTCCTTTAGAAAATCTTGAACAAAAATTATCATCAAGGAGGTTCACAGAGTGGGAAAAAAAATAAACAACCATATGAACTTTTCATCTCTTACTTAAGCAGTTTTTGAATCCTTTGAGAGACGTGTTTTGGCAGCATAATCCAATGAATAGACAAAAAGAAGGGATGAAACACCCCCCACATCCACCTGATGCTATATTTTTGGCAACCCATTTCTAGTAGCCATCCCTGTCTTTCTTGAAGTTAAACATCCTCTTGAAGTAATATTTGAATTCGAAGTTGAGGGTCTGGATGGGAAAATATCTAATAGCGTTTGTATTATTACCTCTCTAAAGAGTAATTACACCCTCATCCTCGATGGTCCTAGCAAAGTAGTCAGATATACCTTTATATGGTTCAGAGAGTCGACTGGCTTTACTCACCTCATCTTCCGTTAACCACTCGAGCTACTCTGAGATGGCTTTACTAACCTCATCCTTTTAACTTTTGATTACCTAGACTTGTAGTGCAGGCTTTAACTAAAACATAAACACCTAAACCAAATACCTTCTGGTGTTCCTTATTCTCAATCAATTTCCAAATCAACCCCTTTGGTTAACTGTGTCACATGTATTAATTAGTAGTGAAAAACTCAAACAATAAACTAGAAAGTAAAGAGGTCGATAGAAAGAGCTAGCAAAAATAGTTACCTGATGTCCATACCATTAGAAGAGACGTGAGTGGAGACATTTTGGGAAACACATGTCTCAGCTACTTTTACACTGCTAGCCAGAGTAGAGAGCATATCATTTGGATATGCTTTTATATTTTCTTATACTTGCTTAATCTTCTATGACTTGCTTGATCTTCTACGGTTATGCTTTTATATTTTCTTATACTTGTTTAATCCATTGTTATATATAGTGGGAATTTTGTTGTTGATAGAAAATGTCAAATCCAAGTCAAGTTATTCAATGTGGATATAAATTGAAAAAAAGGGTTAAAGTAGAGTGGAATGATAAAACTCTTGAAACTCTAATCAAAATTTTTGTGAAAGAGATATTGGCTAGAAATCGACCAAATGGTCACTTTAACAAGATTGTATGGAAAAATATCGTTTCAAAGTTTGCTCATGAAACTAAGAAGAATTATGAATACAAACAAGTTAAGAATAAATGAGATGGATTAAAAAAGAATTGGCAACTTTGGACAAATTTAGTAGGTAAGGAAACTAGACTAAGATGGGATCCTACTAATCAAACTATTGATGCAAGTGACAAATGGTGGGAAAAGAAACTGAAGATAAGCATTTAAGATTTAGATTTATAATGTTCTAATGTTACTTGATAGTTTAATAACTTAAACAGCATTATTGTAGGAAAATCACGAGGCTACCAAATTTTGAACTTAAGCTTTGAAACATATTAAGCAACTGAATATTTTATTTAAAGATGTTGCAGCTACAGGGGAGGGAGCTTGGGCACCATCTTCAGGTTTTGTACCAAATGATGCTTATACACTGTTTAGAGAAAGTCTAGTTGATACCGATCTTGATGATAACATTTTTGAAGACTTTACTATTAATCAAGAAATTGAAAATATTAATAATGACATTGGTTCATCAACTCTAACTTTAGGAACTTCTACAAAAGGAAAGGGGAAAAAAGAAAGAAACATGATCCTAGAACAAGGGCAACAGAAAGGTTATGTAAACATTTGGACCGTATATGTGATGTAGTGGAGAGTAGAACTTCAGTAACCTCTATTAAAAGAGATGAACTTGGTTGTAGCATTTATGAGGTGATGGACATCTTACGAAGTATAAATGAAATAAAAAAGGGAGGTGAGCTGTTTATATTAGCTACCAAATTATTTTTGAAGAAAGAAAATAGAGAGATGTTTGTTGCACTCAAGGATGTTGATCTTCAAATCGAAATGCTTAAGAACATGAAATGATTGTAATGCTTGTAATGAATTAGACATGTGTTTGGTTACTAATATTGGACTACTTATAATGTGTTGTATTGGAATTCGCTACTTGTAATCTGTTGTATTGGATTTTTATTTGGTTAATTTTGTTGTAATGAATTAAATTGTACTTTATTATTATTGTGTTATGATTATTGCCATATTACCTTGCCATACAATAAGCTAATTATTTATTATTTTTATATATTTTGATACAGATGTCATCTTCTGATAATGATTATGACAATGATCATGAATATAATGAAGAAATTGAACAAGAAATTTTGCATATGGCTCAAACGGGAGTAGCACTAACCATAGACCATTATATTAAAATTATATTAAAAAACCACATAGAACATCTCCTCACACAGGATGGAAGTTTGTAATGGAGATGCTTAATGGCCATAGAGATAGATGTCATCAACAATTTAGAACGGAGAAGGATGTTTTTATCAAATTATGTAAATTGTTGAATGAATCATATGGATTAAAGAAAGGTATAGAAGTAACAATAGAAGAGGCTATGGCTATGTTTTTAATCACTTTAGGTCATGGACTTTGTAATAGAATGGTTCAAGAAAGATTTCAACATTCTGGTGAAACAATTTCTAGATGGTTTGAAATAATAGTAGAGGTTGTTTCACGTATGTCGATTGATTTCATAAAACCAAAAGATCCAATTTCTAGAGAAATTTCAAGCAAAATTAAAAATGATAAAAGGTATATGCCTTATTTTAAAGACTACATTGGAGCAATTGATGGAACACATATACCAGTTGTAGTTCCAAGGTCCAATCAAATAAAATATATTGGGAGAAAAAGCATCCCTATGTAAAATGTAATGGTTGTATGTAATTTTGATATGTGCTTTACTTTTGCTTGGGTTGGTTGGGAAGGCACAGCGCATAATGCTCGAATTTTTATGGAGGCTTTGCGTAATGATATATTACACTTCCCTCATCTAACTAGAGGTTTGTGACGGATAACTTTATACATTCTTTTTATTTATTCCTAATAATTCAGTACTTCTTTATTTATTTATTTTTTAATTTAGAATGTAGGAAAATATTATTTGGTAGATACAGGATATCCTTACATGCAAGGTTATTTAGGACCATATAAAGATGAGATGTATCATCTTCCTAATTTTCGACGTGCTGGTCTTCTAAGAAGGATGAAAGAAATATTCAATCATGCACATTCTTCTTTAAGATGCACAATCGAAAGAATATTTAGCGTTTGAAAAAATAGGTGAAAATTTTACGTTAAATGCCTAGTTTTCCTTTTCCAAAGCAAGTTAAAATTGTAATTGCTTTAATGGTCATTCATAATTTTATAAGGTTAAATACTCAAAAGGATGAAGAGTTTTTTCCCTATAGTGAAAATAATGAATTACTTCCTACAAATGAAGAAACCAGTGAAAATGAAGACGTTGAAAAAAATCATTTAGATAAGCCACAAAATAACGAGATGAATGATGCGAGGGACATATTGCAAATTTTCTTATATTACAATAAAATGCATGATTTATCATGTATTTAGCTATTTACTCAACTTAAATATTTATTTTGGGATTATAATATTATTTAGCTTTTTATATGTTTTAATATTTATTTTATTTCCTACAAGAAAATGAGACATCTCTTTAAATAATTTCCTAAAAGATGGATGTAAATTTGTCAAACAATTGTAAAATAAATGTAAATCCATTGTTTAATATACTTTAAATGTTATTTATATGCATAAATAATTTTTATTACAAAATAATCTATAATAAAAATTAATAAAAATGTTTTTTATTTTTATGTTGTCAAACAGTCTACTGTATAAAGCTCTTTTTAAAAAATTATTTTTTTAATTGACAGTCAAACAGTTAACTCGCTTCTTAAAAAGATTCTTCTAAAAAAAGCTCTACTGATATATGCCCATCTAAACAATCAATTATATAACTACCTACAACTACATGTCAACTTTTTTCAGTCCATTACTGACTTTTATTACCAATTAGAGTCCATTACTGACTGTTATTACCAATTAGAGTAGTTTTCGCTGTTAAAAGCATGAGGTATTGGGGTAGAAAAACTGTTAAAAGACATTTTTTAATTTTCGTGTTTAATTTATTTTTAGTGGAAATAAGACCCAACTGATTTTCACTCTTCAAAACCGTAAAAAGGCCAGTAGAGCTCTGATAATATGTTGCAAAACAGAAATAAGTTCGGGATAAAAATTAATTTTACATAAGCTTACCATTAAATACTTGAATAAATAGTTCAAAAAATAAGATGTTCGACTATGTCATTTATATTCTGATTTAAAATCTATTTAATCTAATTTACTGTTAAACTAATACATTAAAAAACACACACACACACACACAAAGTTATCACCCAATCTTATCTAAGAAAGGAGTGGAGACCAAGGATTACACAAGGTGGATACAGTTTAAGTGGCAAGCCATATCATACTCTTGTGAAGCTTGCTGGACTCCATTTCTTCTCTCTCCCTCCTATGTAACCATATACCAATCATGTTCGCAGTGAAAGTAAAGGAGTAATTATAGTTAAGAAATCAAAGACTCATCGCGAATGTCAACGGCCAAATGAGAACAAATCATATAGGCAAGTGAACAACTAGAGAAATGTCACAACTTTGCTATATTACTGGAGTTCGAACCAAGACAAATCTTTTTGGGTTGCTGCCGGTCTTGTCATTTGGGCTAAAGCTTGTTGACAGAAATGTGGCATATTTAACTACAGCATGCATGAATTTAACCAAATTAATGTAGCTAAGCCAATAGAGAAAAGGAGCTCGAGATTAGTTCTCAGCGACAACGGGGTGGATACTAATCTGCCGCTCTTGGATTTCCCTGAAGACTTTCAAATCCATTGCACATACTATAATTGCCTATCCCATTATCTGCAAAATATCACAATTTTTTCAGTGTGAAAACTTTCATTCTTTTTCTTCTTCTTCTTCTTCTTCTTCTTCTTCTTTTTTTCAAATGTATAATTCCGATACAGTTTCTACCCTTGTTAAAGAATCTGGAAAGCATCATATACTGGGAACTAATTAAATTTGTTTCTGTCTGTTCCCTAATATAGAAAAGAAAATGACCTTTGAGCAGTTCAAGGGGTAGATTAATTAGTATAGAACGATACGCTACCTTATGGCTAACTAAATAGAAAGAAAGAAAAAGAGAGGAGGATGTACTGGGATATAAACGTCTATAAGCGTAGACGCTGCATTTTGGAACCAATTTTGTGTTTTCAGAACCTTAGTTCTAGACAAGAATAAGTACTCTGTGCACCTAACATGCGCTTTGATCTAGTCTTTTCAAACCTTCACTATAGCTTTCCGCATTTTTAGTGTGCGTCGCCAACTAGGGCTAATGTGGCGTACTGATCTTTCATAGGGAACAGTTGCAATCCAATAACAAGGGACAAGATTGACATCCATGTTCATGATAGTGCACTTCTAACATCCAAGAGCCTTGGTTGGTTTCTCTTCACAAACAATACTTCATCATGTGATGAAGGCAATGAGATGCAAGCAAATATCCAGAAGTGAAGCTCACAAGTTGGTTCTGCTGTAGTAATACACTACGCTAAGATGTAATTTACTAGATCTTATGTCTCACATGCAATGCCGCAACTATATTGAAGTGTGCATATTTGGCATACACATTGATCTTGTGATAGAAAAGAATATCTATAAATGTGCAAAATTCTAAAAGGTGTAAATCATGATATCAGCAAAGGATTAAAGTTGCTGGCCACCATATATGATTAGTCGTCCTATTGCAGAAACCAAGTGAACTTACAGATGTCATTTTAACTCTCTTGGAGATGAATGGAATTCAATATAATTCAGTTAAAGTGCCCATCAGGCCCCCAGCTTCATGTTACCGGAGACGGGGACAAGACAAGACTTGGCCATTTAGGATCATCTTAAATCTCTACCGTAGATTTTTGTCGCATTCCCTGACGACTAACGTCTCTCGGCCTTAAGTTGAATCATTTCCTTGTTTTATTAACTTTGTGGTTTATTCTTTTCCTTTATATTCAAAAAGCTAGTAGAGATCGTTCGTCACTCCACAGCCACGTTAACCCCACCACTCTTAAGCAATTAAAAAAATTTCATATTCCTTTAATTCAATTTTCGTTTCATCCAGGAAAATCCATATTTTTCACATTCTATCATAAACTTAAATTTTTCATAAATATACTACTAAGAGTGAGGAAGGATCTTCTGTCCAATTTACTCTAGCCTAACTCTGTTCCAGTCTATCCCAACCATCTATTTGTTTAGGCAAGAATCTTCTGTCCAATTTACTCTAGCCTAACTCTGGCTCAATCCATCCCAACCATCTATTTATATGAATCTCACACAAATAAATGGTTTAAATTGGACAGAGAATCGTTCCTTACCAAGAGCTCCAACTTTATGATTTTCACATAAAAAGTGGATTGATGACACACGGATCCATCATAGAATACTTGAAGAAACCAATCGATAAGTGGGTCCTTAAAAATAGTGTTTCTCTTATTTGATATTTTATTAATCCCTTCTTGTCATTTTTATGAGGAGAAATTCTCTAATTATGACAGACACAGGATTCAATTTCAGGCGTAGTTTGTAGTTTTCACAGGTAACTATCATTATATAAAAGTATGCATAATTTAGAATATTAACGCTACAATTATTGAACTTGAAGAGAATAACTGACAAGTGACTACCACCTCCACCAACAGTTGCCAGTACAACGAAATTAAGCCAAGCCTAAGCTTTACAAGCAGTCCCTTCACACATGCTTCCATGATTCTGATGGAATTGGAACTCGCTGTGTTTCTATGAAAGAACATGTCACCCGCACACTGTAATGGGTTTCCTATTACATCCAATAATGACATGTGTGAAAAAGATAGCAAGCATCAAACAACGGAGACCCCACTGGCAAGAAAGTAAGGTGAAAACAAAGGAATTTAATCTTGGCATTTATAATTTTTCACAGCTGGTCTTCTGAAAATTCAAGTAGCTGGTTACCAAAGGGATCGAACCTGGGACCAATAGATGACATGTAAAAATGGTAACTCTACGGTTATGTTCTATCATAAGCTATGGTTATTGTCACTTGAAACATATCTCTTGTTTGGAAAGGATTACATTAGTTGTTAACTGATTTTATTAGTGGTTAACTAATAGTGGATTAGGACCTTGTTTGATAAATAACTTATTAGCTATTTTTTGGTGGATTGAAGGGTTTTAGATGTTTGACCATGTAAAATCGCTAATAATTATGTTTGGTAATCAGCTGATTGAGTTGGCAGATTAAACTTAATCTGCTGTTTTTGAAAACGTTCATATGAGGAGTGTTTTTCCCCTAGTGGCTGTAAAATTAAGGAACTAAAAAACTATTATATCTAAAAGTTATTACAAATTACTCAAAGAGATAGAGGTAGATAGAGAAAGATAATAAATTTATTATTTAAATTCAATATTTTTAATTTTAATTTTTGAAGTTGAATTAATATCAAATTTGAGTCAAAGTACACAAAGATTTATCATCTCTTTAAATAGTCTTGAAATAATGGTGTTGACTTCTTTTGCTCTATCTAAATTCTTATAAAATATTAAAAGAATTACTAAGATATAATATTCATATTCTTATAAATTCTTTTTTAAGTCATGTCTTTATAAGTCATTTTACACATAACCAGCTAATACTAAACAATTAATTTTATCAAACATCTTTAAATAAACAATCGATGTTATATGTTGGTCAAATCAGCTATATCAATATGCTATCATCTAATCACTGATAGAATTAGCTAACAACTCGTGCAATTCACTAATTGCCAAACAAGGCCTATATCAACTGATTTGACTAGCGAATAACACCAACTATTTATTAAATATGTTTGATAAAATTAGCTTTTTAGTATTAGTTTTTTATATATATAATGACTTATGAGAGTATAACTTAAAACAATTTATAAAAACATGAGTATTATATCTTAATATTTCTTTGAATATTTTCATAAGATTTTATATTTTAGATATTTAATTGTTCAAAAATTAAGTTTATAAATCTAATAATAATATAAAATTGATAATAATTATTATTATGATAATCATCATCATCATCCAACAAGAATAAGAACATCCCAATACACACATATCTATTTATATAGCCAAAAAGAAAGATTTTTTTTTTGTTTCATCTTCTAGAGTTTAAGATGATGTTGGACATTATATAAAAAATATATAAAGAACAAGGAGATAGGGACAAGGATGAGAGGAACATAGTGTGGGTAGGAGGAGACGATTGACTTTTCGTATATTAAAGCATCAAAGCGGTCTAATATATTAGTTTTTTTAATTAACTGATTAGGTTTAATCTGTCAATTCAATCAGCTGATTATTAAATATATCTATTAGCTGTTTGATTATATCAAACAATTAAAACCTTTTAATCTGTTAAAAAATAACTGGTAAGCCATTTATATATCCAACAGGGCCAAAATCGTAGGATCAATTGTTTTAGCTAGAATTTGTTTATCAAATATTGGAATCACTTACTACACTTTATAATAACTAAGAAACCACTAGTTATTCACCAACACCAGAGACCCTAAGGGCACACAGGGAAAGTACAACAACCAGCTAGCTAAAACAACACCTTTGAGCAGTCCATCAACTAACCAAAGTCGGATTGTAGACTACTATAGTGTCTGGTAAACTATTTTGGAACAACAAGGGAACCTTGTGACTATCAGTAAGTTCCAGCTATGATGGCCGAGACACAAAGCCCTTCTCTCCACAAGCACACAACTCTCAGCTTTCCTCTTAGGAACCTTATACTCTCACATCTCTTTTTTCCCTTTGAAACAATGGTCGCAACAGTACCTACACTCTTTTCCTGTTAAACTCTAATCTTACAACGAAATTGTTTTATGCAGTCATAGACTATCTTAGACTTTTTGATACACAAGATCCTCAGAAAAGGCGAGTATAGAGCATACTTGTCTCTGTATAATGATAGATAGTAACATTACTCAATAATTAAGATTTCAAGAGGGGAAGAACTTATAGAGGATGGAAAACATACAAACTAATATTCATTGAAATCAAACGTTGAACTTTTGCCTTCTTACAATGAAAGTGGAACCTTGCTTTTATACGTGAAGCAAGGGTAGAAAAGTAAAACACTCAAAAGACACACTGATTATAACTTTAAAAAAGAAAGCATCTTTAAGTACAATCATCACACCTTTCACAAAGCTACTTTGAAAAAATAAACAACTTTCTAAAAAGAAAACAATATGATGATAAAAAAGAATCTTAAATAGTAGTTTGTGGGCCAAAAAAATTCTCTTTCATCAAAAGACTCGAAAAAGAAAATTGCATAAAAACGATGAGGTCCACTTTAGAGAGCAAAAGTGAGGTCATTGTCATAGTCAGATTCATTCGTCAATGCATGTCGTTGTCAATTGGCTCAAGAATGTTGCCAATATAAGTTATAGTCCAAGTAGAAGGCCATGGGCTAGAAATAGAAATGGGGTCATAAACAAGGTGGGATGGTACGCTGGAAGCTATAGACTCATGATACATAGGGCAAGAAACTTCACCAGCTCAAAAGTTGATAACCTTAGAGGGAGTCACTGATGTCCAATGGTCAAATGATGGAGTAAGAAATGGGGCAAGATGAGAAATATTTCCAAAATATAGAGCAAAAGATTTACAGATGTTGGATAGAGAATGGCTCGGGGATTAATTAAGTTAGTCTAAGAAAGAATGTAAATCTGTCATTAACTTTGTGCATTCCATAGACCAACCAAGGGTGGTTTGCCAATGTTGAAGATGATTTAATGTACACAAATGTCTAGAAGTACCCATACAAGAAAGACAGTGTATGATATAAATGGCATAAATTTTTTAATCAATTAAAGCAATGTCCCATAAACGATAATGAGTTAAGAGTTGAGACATGTCCACACACCATTTGGATAATGGTTGAAACCATTCTAAAAAAGTCCATAAAGAGAGTTGACATTTGTAGGATCAAATAAATGACGATAAACATGAAGGGGTGACAGAGAGATACAGCAAGCATATAGGGCAGACAAAGCCCAAAGATTCCATAAGGTAGTATCATGGAGAGTATCATAAAGATGATACATTAGTTTGAAGGGAGCAATAGCATCAAAATAACCAGAAGCAGGTAAAATATCAAATTTGAGAAGTGTGAGATGAAGATAATAAAATAGACTTTGATGAGGAAGGGGGAAGAGGTCTGCAACAGTGGTTAGAGGAATAGAAAACAAAGGGGGAAATATTTTTTAAATTTTACAAACTTGGGAAACTACATAAGCCAAAAAGAGGAATAGAATGTTTCAGAGAAGAGGAAAGAAATAAGATAGGTTTGGTAGGTCTAGAGAGAAAATCAGCAAGTGTGTTTTAGTGACCTTTAATATGAACAATGGAGAATTTATAAAGAGAAAACCATTCTTGTCAACGAAGTAATTGACTATTGGGAAGATATTTTTTGGGTTGATCAAGAATCTTGGGAAATGAAGTGTTATCGATTTCATTGACAAAGTGATAAGGAGCAAGGTGGAAAGCAAACCTTTCAATAGCTCTTTTAACAGCTAAGATCTCTTTGTAACTGATGTGGTTGTGGCATTCAGAGGTTCGAAATTGGCCACTTGCATAACCACAATAATGGCTTTTGTTATTGATTTCTTCGATAAGCACAACACCCTAATAATTGTCATTAGCATCTGTCTATATTATATGTTGTCCCATATCAGGAATTTTTAAAAGTAAAGGATCTTAACATATATGCTTTAAATGCTAGACAACCTTTGTTTGTTCTAAATGCCAAGCTAGTGGATTCTTTTAAAACAACTTGGATAAACATGAAGTGTAAGCTTTCACGTGTGGTATAAACTCATGAATGTAATTAACAATCTCGAGGAATTGTTGTATTTGTTTAATTATGAGATTTTCATTAGAAAAGTGTAACAACTCTTGTGCAATATGTGTATTAGGCTGGTAGAATCCATCTTTGAAATGCAGACCCAAAAATTCAATCTCATTTATACCAACGATGCTTTTTAGAGGCTAAAAGTATGATGTCATACTGTTAGCAAGATCTAAGAATTGCTAAAGTAAGGCCTGATGTTCCTTATGGGTCTTTAAGAACAGGAGAATGTCATCAATGTAAATGATTGCACTGTTGAGGATAAGCTCATAGATCTTGGTCATGGTTCTTTGAAATAGTAATGGAGCAAATTTAAGCCCAAATGGCATAACAGTTCGTTGGTATTATATATTGGGAATTCATAATGCAATTTTGTACCACTCAGTCGGGTTAATACCCAATTGCCAAAATCCTGCCTTAAGATCAAACATGTAAAAGACAACAACTTCTTTTAAAAATAGTAACTAAGTACTAATCTTAGGGAGAGGAAACTTGTCATTTTGTAGGAATGCATTCAGAGGCTTGTAATCAATCACCAATCTCTTTTTATCGCTCTTTTTATCTTAACGTTTGTTCACATAGAATGCCTGGCAAGCCTAATTTGAATTTGTGGGCTCAATGAGTATTTGTTTTAGAAGGATAGCACACTTGGTTTGTGTGAGTTTGAGGGCATCACAGTTCATCCCTGGATGTATAGCTTTCGTAGGATTGATATCCTCTCTTTTTTTAAGGTAGACTTATGAAAAAATCAACATTTTTCCAAAGAGGATATAGATGAGAATATTGTGCATATGATTTAAGACAGTAGTCTAATAGTTTATCTCCTAAGGTATATGGTGTAGGAACTTGAGAAAGTTCAAAAACATTTTTCACTCCAGTGTAGGGACTGTAAAATGATCGATACCTGAGGCCTATAGGTAGGATTTGTAAAGGTGAGACTTTGTTGTAGACATCCATACCAATGAGAATATCTGGGCCAGGTAGATTGCTGTCAAGCACTTAATCCAAATTGTGCACTATGGAAAGAATCATATCCCGATCTTTCTCTTTATAATTAACCCAATCTTGAATGAATTTTCATCTGTAGTGGTAAAGTACTCATCATGTGAGGTCCATGCCACAGAAGGTAAAATGTTGGGCTTCATAATCATACAGCTAGATCCAGTATCCATAAATCCAATAGCTTTGATGGGACGTTCATATTTGTCATGTATGAAGAGTTGGATCTGGACATATGGTCATTGGACTAGAGTATGATCTAATTTCATGCAGGTCTACTGTAGCATGTATAGAGAATCATCCCCTAGAGAGATAGAGGAATCAGAGGATTCATCTTAAGAGGTCGTAACAGAAACAACAAACTTAGTGTCTTCATCTTCAGTGGATTGTTCCTCAATAAGATCTTCAAAGTTATTAGAAGAATAAATAGGCAAAATCGATTGTATTTGCTTCAATAATTTGACATCTTTCTTGCTTTTATAAGGACAAGTTCGTGCAAAGTGTCCTAGTTATCCACGGAGAAAACATTGATCAACTTTCTGAGAATGATGGGATTTTTTCTTGAAGAATCGAACAAACTTTTGCTTTGTTCTATCTTTTCTCATATAAGTTTTCCTTAAGGGCTTGTAACCTTCCATTTGTCTTAGGAACTTTCATCGATGATAGACATGATTGTGATGAGATTTCTTCTTGTTGCTACAATCTTAGTTCTTTTTGTCTTTACAATTAATTTAAATATAAGGCTTCTTACAAGCCTGTTTGAGAAGTGGACCACCTTTAGTGATGTTATTGAATAAGGCGTGATGATCACAAAGCTTATCAAGAGAGGCTAAAGCAAGCTGGTTAATTTCTCCAAGAGATATATTAGTAATATCTCTTTGTAAAGAAACAATAGTCTGTTATAGCTCTAGTTGTAGTTGATCTGGAAGGGATGAGATAAAACTATATCAAAGATTAACATCATTCTATCCATTCAAAAGATAATACCTTTCCGTCATACTTAAAAATGCTTCTATAAATCATGTTTGACAAATGAACAAAATTTCATTGCAAAATTCCCTTAACAAATCTACTTATCTATAAGTTACCAATGAATTCCTTATGAATTATTCCAAGAAGTGCTCCATCTGTAGTGACTTAGATATACTGAAGTCTTCAATAGTTGTCAATACTTTGCCACCATTCTCGCAAAGTACCAATTAAACGAAAAGTAAACTCAGACAAAATATCCTGTAAAGGATTATTCGGTCAAGTCATTTGAAGATCTATCCATTCACCAAATTCATGTAAGCAATCTCTCCATTTCTTTAGGTGAAAATCATCAAAAGTAAACCAAGGTCTTAAAGTAGGCTTGGTCTATGCAGCTGCTTAAGTTGGTGTTGTTTATGGTGCTGGTGTAGGTCTAAAAGGTTTAGTACATGTGGATTCTGATTCACTTATTTATGGTTCAGCTTCAGTAGGTTCATGCATAGTCATTAGAACTTATGCTAAGTCTGATAGATCAACTAGTTGTGCTGAGGAATTAGAAGATTGTTCAGAGATCTGTTCAGATGATGACTTAGAAATTGTTGCAAAGATTTCAGATATTGGGACAGAGGTTTCAGAACAAGCTTCTGAATTATCTTATTAAGTAAAGGAATCTTTTTCAACAGGTGTAGGTGTAAGAGTTACTATGAACTCTATCATAGGCGCTTTATCCTTCCCAGTAGAGGTGGAAGGTTGAGACTTTGGAGGAGAAGTGGGAGGTGTTTAGACCTATAATGGTTTACTCCACTAGTTAACTGGCTCAAGTTTAATACATGAAGGTGATGACCCAAGAACTTATTCAGGGTTTGGTTTTGACTTTGACTTTGGCGTTTTAGGTTTTGTTGAGCCTCCTAAGGATGTATATCTTGTTTAATCAAAGGATGGTTAAACTTAAAGACCTTTGAATAGTCAGCTTCTTTTAGGTATGTCTGATACAGAGGAGGAGTGTATATTGACTATATATTTGGAAATACTTAGACTATGCAGATTGCATATCAGCTTCCATACGTTGCACAATTCCTTATATCTTCCTGAGTTCTCTAGTTTTGACGTCGAAGTCAGGTCCAAAATACTGGTAGCAATGTAATGTCGAAGATCAGCGTCAAGTTGTTGGATCTAAGCTTTGTATGAATGGTACAGTTGTTGGATCTGTTTAGAGACAACATCAACTTTTTGTTGAGTAGCATAAGTCTGTTGGCTGCTTCCATCTAGCTTAGAATCAATTCTTTTAAGAACTTTGTTCGCTGTTACTGCATTTGATCTCTGCCAGTTAAGAACCTCATCAGAAGGATTTGAGACCAGTTTTCCTTGTGAAGTAATTCCTATGACTCAAATATATGGGATAGAGATAACCCTAGTTGTTTCATCTATACTCATGTATAGAGAAGGAAACTTTTTTTCGTATGGCTTAACCAACATGCAAGGTATAGGAGTAGGAGTAATGACAGGAATTGCTAGCTTAGGCTGATAAGTAGAAGATTTCAGCATCTTACGAAGAGATCTAAGTCTGGATCTTTCTGTGGGTAAACCACTAGATTTGCTAGAATCATCTAGATCTGAATCATCCTTGTGTGGATGATACTGTTGAGAAGATGTACAATGAGTTTTAGACTTTTTCTTCCTCCTTCATCGTCTGGCATACCACTCATTATCATCATCATTGTCTGACTCAGGGTTGAGATAGACTTCACAGTCAGGTTTGTACATTAATGGGTCAACGTCCTACACAAAGTGCCCACGATGATGACTTACATAGACTGGGTCTCCATTAGATTTAAAATAATGGATAGGAGGGTCAGATATACCTTTCGTATGAGAAAATACAGGCTGAATCAGGAATATAACACCAGATGTAGAAGGTCTAGATAGATCTTCGTTGGGCCTTGCATAGATGGACTTCACCGTTCTATCTTTTAATGTCTTCAGAATCAAAGAAGTGGTCGCATGAAAAGAGTATCGATGAGTCGCATAGAACACCTTCTAGTAATTAGTGATCCATTCAGTAGGCATCAAATTTTCAAGCTCCACTAATGGTAATTGCTTCAGGATCTAGATGATAATATTTTCATCATTATAATGATTAGCAACTATATAAAAAGCATCTGAAGTAGAATTTGAAAAGTTGAGGTCCAAAGCATAATTCTGCAGACGATAAATCATCTGGTAATATAAGGTAGCCATGATGACTGTGGGATCTTGATCTGCTCCAACGATCTGAATTTGAACTTACAATCGTTCAAACAAAATGGGATCATTCAACTTGATATTGAAATAAGGTATTATTGTCATAATGACACTTTCATTGTTGAGAGTAGTCAGCAAAGTACCAATCAAAGCATTTTGGTATGTTGTGTAAGTAATGTCTAGAAGAGATATCCTTGATGTAGCAAGTATTCCCTTTCTTCTATGAAGTGTGAGAACAAAGCGTATAGATCCTACATATAGATGTGTATGGTTGTATTCTCTCTATAAAAAGATCAGCTCCTTTGATATCAGAGTCATCTATCGTATCTTGGCCGACAGTAACATTATCTCTTGATAAGAGTGAGGAAAGAGAGAGCTCAATAGTTATGGAAGCATTATCAAATGACCATGTTCATATATCTTCAACTTTTTCTATATCTACTCTACCTTCTAATGATAAACGTTTTTTGTTTAAAATCTAGTTAAAATTACCCATATTTTTGTAGAAAATTATGTTTGTGAGTCCTTTTTTTTTTGCGTTTGATGAGTTCTTATAATATCTATTGTCGATATCGTTCTTAGACAAGAAATATACGTAGTATTTTATTTACATCTAAACCAAAAGTTGAAGAAATAATCGAGAGTTTTAAATTAGAATAGTGTGGTGCAAGATGAATTAAAAAAAACCCACCACGATTACCGATAATGTCAGACATAAAAACGATGGCATAAAGATGAAAAGTTCCTCCGTATTGGTGCCAACATACTAATCTAAAAGGAACAGTCCTTTTTGTAAGCATAGATACACCATATAATTAATTAATAAAAGCATATATATATAGCACAAACATTGAGCAGTATTCTCCTTTCTCGTTTCCCCTTAGAAGTTAGAACAGAAAAGGGAAAGCAATATTCTAAGCCCATTGTTTTTAATTCATTCGACACTACAGTATCAACTAATGACATCTTTCTGTTTCTCACGGCAAATCCCTGCTTTTGCTGCTATTTTGAATGTACTTTGAATTTAAGTTTTAGTTTCTAGCTTCTGCTCGCTATCATTACTAATCGACTAATGATACAAAATTCCCATCTCTAGTGCTGACTATAGTACTCATAATGATTTCTAAGTCTCAACATTTTACATGTACCCTAGATATTTAAACTGATCAGAAAGATGAAGAAGGTTAAACTTTGACGATTGATATTAAAATTTGTAAGACTAGCTAGCTAGTTGATGCATTAACATTGCAGAATTTGATCCATGATCTCCATTATTCTACAAAATTAAAATAATTAAATTTTCTAATTATTCGATTGTATCAGCATTAATTGTGATTATTTCAATAATCTATAACTATGATGTTATTTTGTAATTCCTTATTTAAGAACGCATGTCGTTTATGAATGACCAAAGATGCATCGTTATTCGTTAGAAGAGATCCAATGTCAGCTGAGGGAAAACAAAAAAAGAGGATGTGGCTTGTCTAGTCATACTACGGAGACGAGTTAAATCCGGAGATAATGAGCATATAATGCACCATATAAATAAGTCTGCAGCAGCATAAAAAGGTACCACTCCTCAAGGTCCACAAGATCGTGCACGAAGTTCCCCTTTCCTCAAATTAACTTGCTTTTCTCCACAACTTTCTAATCTAAACTAGTAGGAGACATACGTGACATCCAAAGTGCTATACAAAGGTGTTTCTAATCATTGTCTACCCCTTTATGGTCAAATTAATATCTATAGATGCCAGGCTGCGTTATTCGTTTTGATAGCCACCAAATAATTAATATATACTTTCGAGTCAGCTTTTGCATATATCGATATAAATTGATACCAATTCTCCCAAATTTTTCGGACTTTGGAAGAATTATTTGTAATTTAAAACTTAAAAATTAAATTGATAAGATAAGATATTTACGGTATAAAAAATTCATACAGTATTAGATCATTATAAAATTAGTTAAAAATTGAACAAAATTAAAAATTTTAAAATATGATTAAAGATATTTTCTTTATTTATCAAAAAATTGAAGTTTAATTGAATAAAAAGAATACTAAATTATAAAAATTGATCAATTAATTAATAAACTAATTAATTTTTAAGGATAAGAATTATTAAAGTAAATCAAACCAAAAAATTAAACGGTTCCAAATTTTTGCAGTTGAACCTGAATCGGTTAGATTTTCAATACATTACCTAAAATTACTTAGATTTCACAATCACAACTAAGTTTAAAGTTAGAGAAAGTAAAATGGGGAAATAAATTTGTCTACCATTTCAGTCAATCTCTTCAACCGAAACATTATACACTCTGCTTTTACTCAGCAACTTGAAAATTCAACAAAAAAAAGTAATAAGTCAAGTTTTTCAAAGATCCATACTATTATTAATGATAACAAGTTGACAACATTTTTTTTTGCATTTATATAAAGATTATACTTTAAAATATGATAAGATTGGTTAGATCATAAATAATTGAAAATTTATATTAAAGACAATATTTGAGAAAGATAATGATAATATATACATCTTTGTCAACGAGTGTCTTGTCTCTTTTGTTTTGCAAATAGTCTTTAATGGGGTGGTTTTGTAAATTTATCAGTAAGTTGATCATTACTAAAAATATATCTTATTTGAACCTTCTCAATGTTATTAACTCATTAACAAAATAATAATCTAATTAAATATGTTAGATCTTATTTGAACCTTTTCAATGTTATTAACTCATCAACAAAATAATAATATGTTTATATTTGAGCATAAAAAATTGGATTTGAAGTTAAATGTATAGTTCAACTATTGTTACATCATAAAATAGTTGTAATAATAAAAAGAAATCCAAATTCACATAATAAGGAGTATAACCACATTATAAGGAGTATCATATTATTCCTTACATTCAAACATGCAACATTCTGTTTTTTGGAGAGTTTTCTACCTAGCTAACACGGCACTAACACGTATCCATGTCCTTACCATATTCAACAAGATGTACAACATTTTCTTTCTTTAGGCGTCATCAATTCCTTACTGTGTTCGTCCCATATTTTCCAATATGGAAGAAACATGACGTTATGTTCAAACCTATATAATAGTGTTTTATTACATAAAAGAAGAAGATAAGGAGGTTATCTAACATAGGATGCCAGTAAGGTCTCATATTTAGGCTATGTTAACTAGTTTCATGCTTAAGATATAGGACAAAAGGGAACATAAAATGTGAGTGTAACAGACTAGGGATCAGGTGAGAAAAGAAAAGAATTGGTGGTGAGAAAAAGAGCAGAGAAGAGTTGAAAAGAATATTTGTTAATTGTATTTATGTCCGTCTTCCTTAAATGTAGGAACTGTGTATGGATTCCTTTCGTAGCTCGTCATAACAAAATAATAACTTTGTAACAAACACAAACAATTAGTAAAATAGTACCTAATAATTAGAAAAATAACAAAATAGCCCCCTCAATTTCCTAATCGTTGCATTACCCCACCCTCCAAAAGCACCTTGCCCTCAAGGTGAAGATAGGAATTCTAAAAACTACTAAGCGATGACATCACAGTCTTCCCGTGTAGCTTCATTAAGATCTTTGCCTTTCCATTTAATCAAAACTTGGGGAATAGCAGTACCTTTGACTTTAAGCACTCGACTATCAATGACCAATTCTAGGACTGTGGTGGTATCATCAAAAGTTGCAAGGTCTGGGAAGGGAGAGACTAGAAAAGTAACATCACCACGAGCAAGCTTCAGTTGAGAGACATGAAATAGTGGATGAATCTTTCCAATGGTGGGAAGAGCAAGTTTGTATGCAACAGTGCCAACTTGTTGAATGATCTCGAAGGGGTCTATAATAGCAGATAGAAAGCTTGAGAGAACATTGGGATGGCACTTTCAATTGCTTATAAGGTTGTAATTTTAAATAGACTATGTCACCTACTAAGAACTCTTTTTGAGTATGTCGTTTGTCTGCTTGTTGCTTCATTATATTTTGTGCCTTAAGCAGTTGGTCCCTCAAAATAAGCAACTTATTCTAGCAGTCTTGCAAATATGTCTCAACAGAGGCTATGGTAGAAGGTGTATGGGGGTTAGTTCTGGGAGCTAGAGGGACTTGGGTAGGTTTGTTGTTATACCCCAAATTTTTTAAATTTTATTTATTACTTGTTTAATTGTTTATTTATGAGTTGTTTGTTTATTTATTTATTTATTTATTTATTTATTTTCTTAGAATTGAGTCCATTAATTAGTAAGCGTAAGTTGAAATTAGAAATTAGAATGGAAATATTAGGATTAAATTAAAGTATGGTATAGTGTTTAAGAAGATTAAAGGAGTTAGTAGATAAAGACAAAAGAAGGGACAAATGGGCATTTAATTAATTGATGAGGGGTAAAATTGGAAAGAAAAAAATGTTGTCTTGAATTTAAAGAAGAAGAGAAGACCATTGTGGAAGAAGAGAAAGAAGAGAAGAAAGAAAGAAGAGAAGAAAATCGTGGAAGCTAGGGAAGGAAGAAGAAGAAAATCATGGGAAGAAGATTTGTTCAAGGTAAGCTTCATTTTCTTCTTGCCTTGTTAGAAAAACAAAAGGAGTTAGGAAGAGAATGGATTTTGTGTTGGGAATGAAGGGAAAAAGAAGATGATTCAAGAGACCCATTTGATTTCTAGAGTTTCTAAACTAGGTTTTGGTCTTTCTAACCTAGACAAGCTATGGGTAGGTTAGTTTAAGCTTGATTTTATCATTTTTGTGATTGTTGAAGCTTTATGAATTTTATGGAATATTGTTTTGAATGAGAACTTGGTTTGTTTTAGGAAACCAAGAAAACCTTATCCAAGGGAAAAAGGAAAGGCACAATTAAACTTAGATTTTACAAGCTAATTACGTGGGTAATGTGTTTATGGTTATTGTGTAAATGAGCAATATGCTTATATGTGTGTATATGCCTAATTGATTGGATTTAAATTGTTGTGAATGTGAAAAAATGCATTATGATGTGTTTTATGTCATACCTTGAAAGATATAAAACATTTTGATGTAATCGAAGAAAAAAAAGTATAAGAAGCATGAAAATATGATTATGTGATTGATTGAATTGAGCATAGAATTATTTGTGTTTGGGAAAGAGAGAAACCGTTTCGTTAGACACGTGCATGTTAACCTCAAAGCCTTCTCCTGGCTACCCGTTTATAGCATATGAGATTTGAAAAATGGACTCATTTTTTTCATGGCGTAAACTTCGGTTTCTCCATTTTGTTCCATAAAATTCTCGAGTCATTTGTTTGTGCATTTGCATTTTAATTTTTCAAGTTATTATGCAGGATTGAGTATCATGCTTTGATGATTATGATATGTTCTATATAATGACATTTTGAACTATGAGTTAAGAATTAGAATTGTGAATGATAGATGTGTGGCTTATTGCTAATGGCTATAAACATATTAGCCACTAAGCTTTATAGCTCAACCCACTATTTTCTCCTCGGGTGCAGAACGAGAAGATTGTTGATCCTTACAAGGCATTTGGAAACCCAAGATAGCTATATGTAGTGGTTCAGTTAGTTTGATAGCTTTCGAGTAGTTTTAGCAGCATATCGAACATGAGCATCCCATGTATTTTGGTATTGTGCGTTAAGTCATTGATGTAGATGTTGATTTGTAACTAAAGCTTTTTTTAAACACTATTTTGTTTTAGTAATGAGATTGAGTATTGAAGAGATTCTTTTTTTATGATGATATTGAAATATGATTGTGTTTCGATCGTGATTCTCAAAGTTGGTATATTGCATCTTTTAAGCTTTCATAAGGTAAAATGTATGTTCTGACTTCAGGGGAAGAACTATATTGATCTAGGTTGAATTAGATAAAGCTGTCTTCTTAAAAGTTTTAGATTAGCTTTCTATTTTCCAATGATATAAAGTATGAAATTTTTAGATATCGTTGTTGAGAGATATGATCATTATAAGTTAGTAATGTTTCATAGGATGTACATACACGGGATAGCTACAGTAAATTGCAAGTTTGACCCTTTTGAAAGCAAAATCTTTTTCAAGTTCTGCATGAAAGTTGTAGGTCTAGAAGTCTTCTTCAAAACGGTCTAAGAATAACCTTAATCTGACCTCTCTAGTAGAAGTTATGTATAAATATGTATAGGGTACGATCATGAGGAACAAGGTGAGAGTGCGACAAAAGCTATGGATTGAAGGGAAAACAACACCTTATTAGTGCGATCGCGAGAGCATTTGGTGCAATCGCACTCAGGATTTTTCATGATAACTTTTTCATCCGACCTTCAAATGACTTGATTCTTAAAGCATTGGATTCCTAACACATTCTTGTATCTCTCCATAAAAATTGGTAGCCTTTGGAGTTTAATTAAGAAAGATTGATGGAAAGAAAGTGAGGGAATGAGTTAGAAGAGCATGAATTGGTTATGAATATACTTTGGATTTTTGATCATATCTTGAGTTATAGAGCTCCAAATGAGATGATTCTTATTGCAAAATAAACTAGAGACATGGAGCTACCATTTTCTTGAGGAATTCATTTTGAAATTCTGATGTCTGACTAGTGTGGGCTCCCCCCTTGTGAGATGCATGTCTAGATATCACTTAGGACATCGAGCACGAGTCTTGTGAGGGCGTGGTGTCCAACATGTATGGTATCAGAGCGATAGTTGGACTTTAAAAACAGGGTCTAACATTTTTAGTTGTAGAGGGCTTCAAAAGGGATTAGTTTAAAGGCTGAATGAAAATTGGTGTTGTACCACCATTCAGCGAGAGATAGCCATGAAGTCCATGACTTTAGGTTGTCATAAACCATACATGTCAGATAATTTTCTAAGCAATGATTCAACCTCTCTATTTGACCATCAAATTGTGGGTGGTAGGCTGAACTATTATGAAGGTTATCCCTAAGAGCAATGAATAATTCTTTCCAAAATGAGCTAGTGAAGAGAGTATCTCGATTTGTAATAATTGTAGAAGGAAGTCTATAGAGTTTATAAATGTTGTCAAGGAAGAGCTAGGCAACGTGCTTTACTGTGTATAGATGAGACAATGCCAGAAAATGGCCATATTTAGTAAATTTGTCAATACCTACCATAATAGAGTCCTTCCCCTGATTTTGATAACCCATTGACAAGTCAATGTTAATTTGGTCGCATGCCTACGTTGATATTGTTATTGGATGGAGTAATCCAAGGTATGCAACTTGCTTTGGCTTACACTGTTGGCACACCTTACATTTACTTACCCATTCAGCCACTTTTTTTTTTCATTCCAGGCCAATAGAAAACCACCTTCATGCTTTGATAAGTCCCCTTTAAGCTAACATGACCACTTAAAGCAGACCCATGCATAAATTCTATCAACCTCCGTCTAAAATCTTTATCCTTACCTATATAAATTCTCCCTTTAAATATGATTAGTCCCCGATTTAGAGAGTGATTCCCTTGATTAAAAGACCCTAATATTGCCATCTATGCCAGGAAGTATTGAGCCCAGATATCATCACGATAGCTTCTGATCAAATCTTCTATCCAATCTAGAACAAAATGGGAAATGACATAACAATCGAAGTGCGTAACTTTTCTTGATAAGGCATCAACTAATTTGTTCTCCACACCCTAGCGATACACTATAAAATAATTTGGCCCCAACAGTTTGGAGAGACCTTTCTTTTGTAAGTGAGTGTGGAGCTTTTGCTGCAGCAGAAAACGCAGGTTATCAAGATCAGTTTTTATAATAAAAGAACTTCCCTTCAAATAATGTCTCCAATGCTCAACAGCGAGTCAGAATGTAAGAAGTTCCTTGTCTTAAATTGACATACCCTGATTCTTGCCGTTTAAGGCTTTGCTTAGATAGGCAATTGGATGACGCCCTTCCATAAGCACCCCACTAATGGCAATATCACTTACATCGTTTCAAGGATAAATGTTTTTGAGAAGTCGAGTAGGGCAAGAACAAGAGTTAAGCACATGGCAAGCTTAAACACCTCAAAAGCAGCTTGTGTCGGGGAAGACTATAGGAAGTAATCTTTTTTTAATAAGTTTATAAGAGGCCTATTGATAGAACCATAATCTTTCATGAAACATTTGTAATAGCCTATAAGATCAAGAAACCCCTTCAACTCCTTGACTGTGTTAATTGTCAATCAATTGGTCATTGATTCGATCATTGTTGGGTCTATATGGACTCTTCCATATGAAATAATATGGTCAAGACATCTGATTTGAGTCTTTGCAAAGGAACATTTAGAGAGCTTGAGGAATAATTGGAGATCTTTTAGTAGTTGAAATACCATCCTCAAATGCACCAAGTGTTAGCTAAAAGATCTGCTATAAACAAGTATGTCATAAAAAATATAAAAATTTTCCTCAAATACATTATTCATCAGTGATTGAAAGGTTACTGGGGGTTAGTGAGACCGAAGGGCATCAAACAAAACTCATAATGGCCTAAGTGAGTTCTGAATGTTGTCTTTGGTATGTCATTCTTATGCATTCATATTTGGTGATAACCAGCATGCAGGTCCAGCATGGAAAAATAATGAGCCTCATGAAATTCATCAAATAGGTCCTCTATATGAGGAAAGGGGAATTTGTCCTTGACGGTTATTAAATTAAGTTGGCGATAATCAACAAAAAAATGTCATGAACAATCCTTCTTTTTAACTAATAGCACTAGTGAAGCAAAAAGGTTATGGCTAGGTTGAATAACTCCAGAGTGAAGCATTTCTCTAACCAATTTATCGATTTCTTCCTTTTGAAAATATGGATAACGGTATGGTCTTAAGTTCACTAGTTAGGAAACAGGTTTGAGAGGAATTTATAATCACAAGAATATTGATTAGGTAATCCCATAGGTAAAGAAAATAATTCCTAGAATTCATTTAATGAAAATTAAAGCTTATGAAAGTGGTTACTAGGTTGTTGCTAAGGGAGTACATCAGTAGTTGGCCATGTTGCAAATAGCTGAACTGCATTATCGTTCTTAACAAAAAAAAACAAAGTTCCTTGCAAGTGATGGAGCCCAAACGAGCTTGGTCCTCTTCTGTCACCCCCTTTAACATTACCTTACGCCCATTATGATCGAAGGACAATGATAGATTTGTAAAATCGAAAAGGATAGGGCTAAAGCTCTTCATCCAGTCAACCCTTAACACCATGTCACACCCTCCTAAGTCTAGTACTCTCAGGTCTACCTTGAACATTAGTCCCTGTATATTCCACTCAAACCCTGCACAACGATAGCGACTATGAATTTTGTTGTCGTTGTCTACCGTCATTATAAGAGGATCCGTAGCTTGTAGAGGTAAATGTAATATGTTGTCTAGTTAAGAGTCTAAAAAACTATGGGTACTTCTAATATCAACCAAAATTAATAATGGTCTTCCTTGAGTCAATCCCCGAATTCTAATGGTATTGAATGCTACTGTGCCTTTAAGTGCATACAAGGAGATGGCTATAGGTTCCTCTTAGGCTCCAATTTTGGTTCAAGGTTGTTTCCTTCACTAATTGCCTATGGTGGTTGAGGATCATCCTCGTGGTTTACTCCTTAAAGCTTATCTGCGTCATCCTAAGCAACAATATAATGGAATTGTCCCTTTTGGCACTGATATGTGTTTAATTGTTGATGTATTTAATCATTTACACTTAGAGATTATTGACATGAAATTGCTTAAGATACTCACTTTAATTTATATATGATTTTAGGTACAATTTGGAAACAAATAAATTAAAGTGAGTTGGAAGCACGACATATAGGTCATTTTTCGAAGATTAATATCTACTTGTCTTCGTGGAGGAAGAAGAAAAATAATAATAATAAAAGGCAAGAAAAATGGAACAAAAAGAAGAAGGAAACAAGAGCCTGAAACGACACAGCATAAATGTTAGAAGCCAAGGACAAAACGATAGCGCAGGAGGCGTGAAACGCATGCGTAGGTTGTGTTTAGGCAAGCGCAGAGATGAGAAATGTGAACAGGTGTGAATAAAACTTGGTCACCAAGTTAAATTGTCCAATCAAATAAAAAATGAGCAAGCGAATGTGCATTTTATACGAAACAGCAGGGCAATGTTCTGGGCTGGGCATGAAACACTGCGTTTACGCAGCATCCACGCAGTATACAAAGGTAGCAGGCATAAGGATTTAAAAGGCAGGAGCAAGTTTAATTGTCCAATCCATAAAACAATATAGGCACGGTGGAGGAGCGCAGTAGTGTGGACATGGAGGCGTGAACCTGCGCCTGCGCCTGCGGCTTGGAGTTGCTACGGCTTGGCTGGGCGACTCGTTAGCTAGAAAAGGTGTTACAGCTTGTGGCTGGAGCACGCTACAGGGACAAAATGCAGACGAGGAGAGTTAGTGCTACATGGACTAGGACCTTTAGTTGTCCTATCAGCTACAGTAGAGAAGGGAGCTGGCAGTGCTTGAAGAGAGGAGCGCACAGTGAACAGAAACAAAGAAGCTTGCAGTAATCAAAGGTTTTTTTTGGCTAGGGATTAAAATGGGGCTGAAGCATTTTTCGGGAAAGACCTATGAAGAGCTACGCATCCCGACACCAGTTTAGAGGTGACATCGATGCCGATGACTCGGGTTAAGTATTTTTAATTATTTTCTTGTTTTTTCTCTCATTAGGAATTGATTGTGTTATCCTATGATAATTGAATTAGGTATTGTGTCTGGATAATCGGATTTTCATTATTGTTCAGTTATTTGTGTATAAACCCATTGGGTATTGTGAATTGATGATTTTAATGCGTTTATTGAATCATTAATTTCACACTCATTGGTAGATTTTCGATATAATTTGTAATTATTATTTTGAAATTTATATGTAGCGACTAATGATTTATAATCATTAGGGATAACACGACCTAAGTTAAATGACGCATTATATGTGGTTGTTTCCTTGATTAATCGATTTTTCTAATTCATAATGTTACTACCTAATTAAATTTAGAGATCATATCCTAGGTTATTTGGTAGTTAGGTTTAATTAACGATCGTATCTTAATTAAACAAAACCTAAGGAAAAACTTGGATTAATTATTAACCCACGATTAATAGTTGCTAGGAGAGGCTAAAGAACAACAAATCAATGAAATATGCTTAATTAGGGTGTCGGCCGATATTGAACTAAAGAACCGGGTCCCTACTAACTTTCCTACCTTTATCATTTTTGCATTTTTTCTTTAATTTGTTTTTATTAGTTAGTTTTATTTTATTTTCTTCTTTCAAAACCCAAAAGTCCCTTTTTCCTAAACACCAGTTAATTTCATTTCATAAACTTTACACACACTCTCTGTGGGATCGACCTAGACTCACCACTACTATAGTAGTAGTCTAATTATTTTATTTTGACTAGCATAACAATGCGCGGTCAAATTTTGGCATGTCCTAGAAATTACCTTTCCCCGTAAAGAAAACAAGCTTCAGGCTCTCTTTTTTGGTTCTGACTTGTTGTATAATTAGGTTTCAAGTTAGTAATAGCTCCCTTTGGTGCTACTGTGGACCTATTAGTTGAGGATAAGCTCGAAATGATGGTTGTCCCTTCTGTCTGCGTAGTAGAGCTTCTATTTATACTTCTTGCAATTTGGCTTACTCAAACGCCTCAGCTAATGATTGAGATCTAAACATTTTGACCATAAGTCTCAATGTGTCAGAGAGGCCACTGAGAAAACTTAAAATAAAATAGGATTCCGTTAAAGTTGGGTTGGCTTGTAGCATAGCTGAATAAAGGTCTTCAAATTGCTCTTGATATGCTTTAATCGAACCCCATTGCTTAAGTTTATTAAATTTTTCTACGATATCAACCAGCTCTCTATAGTGAAACCTACGGTTTACTACCTCCATAAATGCTTCCCATTTGTTTGACCCTTTTTGTTCAATCCAACCCTGAAACCATACAGCGGGTTTCCTTTCTAGGTACATGGAGGCCACCTCCAACTTAAATTATTCAATGACCCTAAAAATTCAAAAATATCTTTCACACCTCCTAATCCAGCTTCTCAGATTTCTACCATAGAAATAAGGGAAGTCCAGCTTTGGAAAGAGGTTTTGGTTAAACCTTTGGTTTCCTCATGTTGACCTATTAAGACCCATCTGACTGGTACTACCCTCTTCCAAGCCATCTAATGTAATACTTTTGCCCTTACCATTCTCTGTGCCCTTATCTCTTGGAGGTGGTAATATACCAGCACCTCCCAAACGTCCCACTCTACTACCTCCTGAGTCATATTGCATCTCAGGAACTTTGTTTTTTGCTTGAGTTTCAAAGAGACGGAAGAGTTCCTCCATCTGGGTTATTACGACTTGTAACCTGGTGTCCATGGTATCCACCTTTGAGAATCGTCACTCCATATTTTCCTATAGCTCACCAAAGGTACTTCTCATCTGTTCTTCCGTAGAGTTTACTTTTTCTTCTAGGTTCAAGCGTCCAACCATGGTGATATTCTTCTTTTGCGACAGTTCTAAGGTAGAATTATTCTAATACCATATTTGTAATAGATCATGAATTAGGTGAGAAGAGAAAGAATTGATGATAAGAAAAAGAGCAGAGAATATTTGAAAAGAATAGTTGTTAATGGTATTTTTGTCCGTCTTCCGTGCATATAGGAACCGTGTATGTATGGATTCCTTTCCTAGCTCGTTATAATAGAATAACAACTTTGTAACAAACACAAACAATTAGTAAAATAGTATTTGACAATTAGAAAATAACAAAACAACCCCCTCAATTTCCTGATCGTTACAATGAGTTTTGAAACACTAAAAAAAAACAATTAAAAGATGAAGAAAAGCATTTGGGATGAAGGGAAGAACAATTTTTGGGGGAAAAAAGAAAGAAATCAATCAAGATTCATCAACGAATTAAAGATTCAAGAAATATGATAATGTTATCTTTTATCTTTTATCTGTTGTTCTTTCTTGTTTATTGTTAAAAATTTTTAATTGTGAATTAATTGGGATATAAATTCAGGTGCAATAAATATAAGGTTTGACGTTTTTATTTAAAAATTCTTAGTTTTCATGAGAATTGTTCATGATTATATTGTGTTGAACTAAAACTTCTACACATTTTTATTCAACTTTGGAATTCATATATTAGAATGAATAGATTATATATATATATATGGATAAATCATAACATAAATAGTGAGTTACATAGAACCATAAAAACTGACCACTTAAAGCCCTATATAAGGGTGAAACCGATAATAGGATTCACAAAGCAGAGTAACACACTTTTAATAATTTTGATTAGAAAGAAATTTTAGTCAACCAACTTAAGGATAAGAGATATATTACTCGAGAAAGAATATAGCTATGATATTGGAATTCTTATGGATCCAAGAAATAGGATTAATAATTGAGTCAAAATAAATTCAATATGTAAAAAATGGTTCCATAAAAATTTCTACATAAATCTTACTTATTTATTAGTTGTTTTAATTTTATTCATTGCTTTAGTTTCGTCATTTAAGTTAATTTTATTTATTTTTAATCAACTACTTGATTTATTATATTAACTAATAGAAAGACAGTCGGTACTAATAATTATAATTGTCGTGGGATGGAGAATCAACTCACCTAAAATACTCTATAAGAAATAATTAATATACTTACCTAAGTGATTTATATAATATTATTTTATATTTTGTTTATTTTTATCACGTTACCATGCATCATTCGAATAATTATGATTAGTTGTTCCATTTCTCTGATGTTGAGACTCATTCCTTTAAATTATTTTTCTATCATTGGATGTGTACCAGATCTTAGTGTGGTATGCCTTGGTTAGCATAAACCTTCAATTTCATGCTAAGTACTTTAAATGCGACGCAAATGCCTAGTATGTTGACAATTTTTTTGAACTATGTTATCCTTCCAATCAACATGTGATTCTTTTAACGTATGACTTTGTCTTTTGTTATTAAAACATAACCCTGATGGTGTAGTTGACTAATATGGACTCGGTATAAAATAATTTATATAATTGCTATGCACAAATTACTTCATGTAATAAATTGATATTTCGGTACACTACACAGAAAGGCTTATATACATTTGGAGCTTTGGTAGTGATCAAATAATTATAACGAAGGTCTCCTCTAAACATGGTAACTTATCCAACTATTATAGTTAGTTATAGTATGAAGGAGTTTGAAAAAAAAAAAAGAGAGAGAGAGAGAATTCCAAAATAGCCCCTATTTGTGCCGAACATGCTGTGTATGCAACGTGCATATATTCATACGCACCGCATCGAGTGTACAACCGTGCAATGCGCAAACTCTCTCTTCCTCCTCCCTTTCCTATCCCTCTTGTTCCACCCAATTCAACTTTTGACCTGATTACTCATAATAAATAGACAAGTTAATTAAAACATTGAAAACTTGTGTAGCTTTAAATATCTCAGTCGACAAAAGTTCATGCACTTGATTTGACATACCCGGTTGCCTTATTGTTGAATACGTGCTGTATGACAGAAAGTGCAGCCTGAGCACTGCAGTCTTCCTACTTATTTTTACTCTTATAAAAAATAAAATAAGAATTATTTTTAATTTTATAAAAATTCATATTTTATTTCTTTATAATAAAAAACTTATAAACTAATAAGAAAATGGTACAGGAAGTCCCACACTAGTTACTACTTGATGGAATATTAGAAGAACATGCGAAAAATGTATTAATTACAAATCATATATATCACTAAGATTTTTGTTAAAGATGTTAATATAAAATAATTACTGAATTAAAATATTTAATGATTAGAAGTTAAAATAAAAAAATAACACGAGAAGGCTAAGGCTAAAATACTTTTCTTCTAAATAATTTTCTAGTCCTTCACCCTTGTCCCAAGCACAAGGTATGTATTGTCATGTGTATCCACTAAACACAAGTACATTTTTTTCTACGAACTATTTATATGTTATACTTCTCAAAAATGGCGGAAAATACTATTTAGCTGTTATATATATCTAACATCAAATCATTGCTTCCAGCGAATATTGATCCAAATTTATTTATTATAATTTGTGGTAGATTGATTTTGGGAAAATATCTTCGAATGCTCTTCTTAAGTCTCTCTTATTCCTCATTGTTATCATTATTGTCCTTGTAATGTCTTCAAGTATATTGGAAGTTGGTGTGAATTTATCCTTTTGTTATTACCAATAATGTCACAACATGCGTTTGGAGAAATAAGTACCGTGGCCCAATTCTTAAGTAGCTCGTTAACAAAATCAGCGCCGCGTTCTTGTTTGACCTCAGTGTCCTGAACTCCACTAAACATGGTTGCTTTAGCAATTTCCTTTTTCCCATGTATTCTTCCCTATTGTCGTTCACTCTAATACCTGGTATAGCTTTTATAACTCCTGTCTTCAGTAATAGAACACCTATGTTAATTTGCAAGTTTTAATCCGTAACAGAAGGAAAGGAAACCGTGACTATATTAACCAAAACAAATAAGCAAAAGAGTAAAAACATACTTCTGTAAGTAAAATAAAAATATGTATCTTCTGGTATAAAGCGATAAGCAACTCTCGTATTAGATATTCTTTAGCAAATTATGTACGGATCTGATGCAACTTACTATATTTTTTCCCTCAGTGACCCTAAAAAAGGGAAACTATCCTTCATAAAACAACCATGCAAGTCAATAATACACGTTCTTCCGCCGTAAGCCATCAAGTTAACGTATATGTACGTTCCTCCAAAGATTAATAACCATGACTAGCTATATTACCTACCCCGTGAATTTTTCTTTTCAAATTATGCATAATAGTCCTTAATTTTCTCATATATCCTTAAATTCTCCCTTATACTTCATTAAAGTTAGACTGTGTCTAGCGGAAATGACTCTGATCTTAATTTTACAATGACTTGGAAATCGTCCAATTGAAATTTTATTGGTCTTGACGACACAAATGTGATCCGTTTTGGAATTCCTCAATTGCCAATTGTGTTCAAATTGTCACTTATGCACAATATACACTTACACACTATATCTATGTCTTCTTTCTTGTATCACAATTTGTTTCTTGTACACAGTAGCATTAATTAATCTTTTCACGCAAACTTCTTTTTCCGGAACTCTAAAATGTAGAACACATGATGCAACATTCCAACCTCATTTACCATTTTGTGGATGGCATTTGAAGTAACAAACTTTGCATCAATTTTAAAATAATCAACTTTAACCCTCACATACATAAGCACATGTAGAGATAATCGTGTCACTTGATATCACAAGGGTATATTTCTGAAGACATTCTGTTAATAAATAATCCCATATGAAAAGCTGTCAGACCAATATATTATTTCATCTTATAGTTGTAACATAAAAAATACTAAGCAATTATATGTACGTGTCATCTTCGTAAACAAACAGTCAATATAAACTTCTGACGTGGGTTAATTTAATAAAGACTATATATAATGCAAGTAGTTCTATATGCTCCAAGTATTTCTGCGCTATGATTGTTCACTAACATAATATTGACTTATCCTTTATATATTCCTTGTAGCCTAATGGCGAAAGCAATCAGAATCAGATGTCTGAACACGTAGTTATATATTCATCGTTTAGTTATGTGAAACCACAGGTCAAAAGCTAAAGTAGTTCTGGGATAAAGCATAAATAAAGAAATGCAACAGATGCCGATTTATTGCAGGAAGGGATATATATCTTTTTACAGGTCATCTTAGTTTAGCTTTGCATGAAGGTTTCAAGATCTACTATTACATTAAGGGCTACTTTTGTTGCATTGTGGACTTAAGTTGAGGAATATTAGCTCAGAGATACTTTTCCATCCTCTAAAAAATCAGAGGGGCTTATTCTTAGAGTTTTATGGAGGGTGACAGAATCAAGTCATTTTCGTCACGCGCAAGTAGGGGTAGTCTAAAGCATTGGGAACAGTTGCGTATCAATAACAAGGGACAAGATAGATAACCATGTTCGCCGTAGTGGACTCCTGACATCCAACTATCCCCTCACGATCAATTTGTTAATCATGGAAAAAGTAATCTTAATTAATGAGACGCAAGCACAAATCCTAAAATCAAGATTACTAGGCCATTCTGCTGTATTAATTCCTAAAGGAGAGGTAATCAGATGATGCATAATGATGCAACTGCATTGAAGGATGCATCTATCCATCTTTCTTATTCTCTCAGCCTCTACTTATATATGTATATATATTGAAAGAACCTTCTTTTTATGAATAAAATTCTGAGAGGGTCTTAACTTTTTAGTATTGATAGCTACTGAAGTTGTTGGCCAACATGTATGGTTAGTCGACCTCTTTCAGAAACCAAGTGAACTTAGACAAGTCATTTTTAACTCTCTTTGAGATGAGTGAATTCGATATAATTCAGTTAAAGTGGCTATTGCGTTCCCCAACTTCATTCTTCAACTGGGACCTGGAACTGCTACCAAGTTCACCAGAAGACAGAGACAAGACAAGAATGAGCCATGGAGGGCCATATTTTAAATCTCTACCGTAGATTTTTGTCACCTTACTAACCCAGAAGAATAACATCTTTCAGCCTTTTAAGTAGAACCATTCCAAGTTTTAGTAGCTAGGGTTTATTCTTTTCCCTTATATGCGAAAAAAAGATAGTAGGGATCATTCCACAACAACCAGATCCCCACCACCTTCACCAACAACAGTTTCAGAACAAAAAAATCCGGAGTCTAAGTGTTGCAAACAGTCCCTTCACACATGCTTCCATGATTATGATAGAATTTGATCTCATCAAGTTTCACTGAAGGAAAATGCCACACCAAACTTGTAATGGGTCTCTTACTAGTCTAAATTCAATAATGGCATGACTGAAAAAGATAGAAGCATAGCAACAGAGACCCCACTGCCAAGAGAGTAAGGTGGAAACAAAGGAATTTACACTTGGCATATATACCTTCTTCACAGCTGGTCTTCTGGAAATTCAAGTAGCTAGACACCAAATGGATGGAACCTGGGACCACTACATGCCATGTTAAAATAATAACTTGACTATCCTGATGTATTCTGTGCTAAGGATATTCTCTTTCGAAACAAAATAGGATGACCAGTTTATTTAGCTGGCCAGTCCACTGAAAATGTCATCAACTATAATTTTCCTGTTGGGTTGCGCAAGTAGCTACTATGGTTTCTGATAATTAACAGACCAGTAGTTATTTCTTCCATGATTGACCATCAATAGATACTCAAATAAGAGATGCCAATCAATGCACGTAATTAATAATCATATCATGCATATATAGATTATGACATATAAAGATGAAAAATTCCACTCTTTATCGATGTCCTGTTCGAGTAATTAAAATTGTAGTTCTCTGTAAACTCAAAATAACCTTACAAGAAATCGAGAAAATTTACCATCTGCATCATGAAATTGAAAATAATTGAAGACCTCAATTTTTAGGGTAACATCTGCATAAATTCTGATTACTTACCTACAATCATGCAACTCCTTTTTCAGAAACTCATGTTGATGATAAATGGCTATAGATGTATCATTAAAACAGAACCAACGAGCAAGAGAAAATATAAGCGGATAGTTTTTTCTAAGGATGTGGTTTGTACAGTCCTACTAAATCTGGTGAGAAGCATAAAGAAGTCACTCCTCAAGGTCTTTAATGTTGTGCCTCAATTACACATCTCTAGATGCCAGATTGCATTATTCATTTTGATAGCCACCAAATTATTAATATGTAATTTTAAGTCAGCTTTTGCGTATACTTAGATAGAATTGATACCATATTTCCCAAGTCTCGATGTTTTTGAATTATTGTTTTAGATATATAACTCGCAAGAAATTCCTTTGACACAATTTCCGCCAAAAGTTAAACTTGAGCTAATAAAGTGGGAAGTAATCCTATCATATGGGTCAATTCCTTGCATTAAGACCTCAAGTTTAATCACTAGTCATACTGATTACTGAACAATTGGTCAATTCAGTAGAAACAATAAATAGGTAACTAATAAGGTCCAAACTACTTACAAAAAACGTAGTGTACTAGTCAGCTATGTCATGCTTGCAAGATGACTTATTATGAATTATCAATTTTTGATAGAAGTGGAGACAACAAATCTTCATTATATCTTTTATAGCTTGTTAAGAATCACTTGTTCATGAGACTACCGGATATCGCAAGAGATATTATTATTAGACACAATCTAAATTTCTCAATACGAAAGCTTAAATCCAGTAATGAATTTTGTTGCATAGAAGTCCTTGTCCTTATTAATTATTCATTTGACCAATACATAGGCCTTTAAACATCTCCTGGTTGTACTGCAGCCGTGCATCCTCAGAATGATTAGCATTACCCAAACTAGTTGTATATTTTTATTCAATTTTTATTGATATTAATAATAATTAAATGTTAAGTAAAATTTAGAGATCAATTAATTAAATAATTGTCTTAATATCTTTTACAATATCTACTAATAAAAACTAATTATATTTTATTTGTAATATTGTGTTTATAAATTAATATTTATTTTAGCATATATTTTAATAATTAAAACAAATGTATTATTATACATAAGTGTTTGATTTTTTTTTTAAAATCATAAATAACCTGTTTTGAAAATTTTAAAAATTACATAATTTAAATAATAATTAATTTAATTTTTAGATTAATTTTAATAATAAATTGATTTACTGATAATTAACAATATATATTTAATTAATAATGAAATCATATTATAACAACAAATTAAAATGAGTTTTCATTTGTTATAAAACTAAAAGATAAAAAGAAATTAAAATTAAAAATCCAAACGAACAGATAAAAAAAAGAGTAAAAAGGGAACCAACTAAAGTAGCCTACATTTTTATTGGATCTTCTGCCTCTTGAGTCTTGTCTAAAGTATTCCTGATTAGGTTTACACTGGACCCCACAAATCAAGAATTAGAAAAGTTCTTGACCTTTTTATACGATGGCTTGTAGTGTGTCAGAAGGGTTTAGTTAGATGGTAATTACTATTTTATTTTATCAGCCTAACTGCTTTAGGAGCTCCTTTTGCTGCTAGAGCACGTTGATTATGTAATGCAAGAGTTTAACGTCAGGGAATACGTTTTATGTTGCTCTAGAAACTGAAAAGGGATCAAGGATGAGGAGTTTGGAGTTTGGTTATAGAAAATATATTATACCATAATATTACTATTCCATGCATGTCAAAGAAAAGAACTCGATACATTTGTATCGATCGATATACAATCGTTGATTACCAAATATTAGATTTCTCATTTAACATAATGTGTGAAATTAATTTTCTGTCTATTATACGCATGTTAAAGTTTGATAATTTTAGCTTCTTTTAATCATTAAAACAAACCTAAATAAGCATATATTCAAATCTCAAAGCTACAGATAAATTAATTATCATACACAAAATAGAAAATAAACTTTTTGAGAAAACATTAAAGGGAAAGCTCAAATTTCCTAATTTTAAAATTAAAATTAATGTAAAAAAAAGAAGGAAAAGTGTTACTTTTAAAGGATGTACAAATTATTAAATATAACATCGATCTGTATAGATATACAAAACATAGTTGGTGTTCGGCAATGTAAATTACTATTCTGAAAATTCATATTAATTGCCAGAAATAGAATGAAAATAAAGAATACGGTCCAAAACTAAAAGAAAATTTTTTAAGTATGAAATATAAATTTTTATGCTAGAATCTTAAATGTCACACGCAAACCGTTGAGACCTTTGAACTATTATATCATTACTATTAACATCGATCATTGATTTGTAATAAATAAAATATACAAATTATATTATTTCCTAGTTTATCTTTATTCAGATCACTAAATTAAATAAATATAAAATCACTTTTTTTTTTTCCTTTTCGTGAACTGTTTCCTAATTCTTTATAAATATATCAAATCGTATCACACACACCGCAACCCAAAATCAATAGGTCAAAGAAAGAAATGAACTACATTGAGCCAGCTGGATAGTTTGCATCTGCAGTTGTCACCGTCCAACAGTATAATAAGCCCTCCATCTGTCTCTTTTCATTTGCTATTTTGTGCATCTATCTTGTGCAAGTGCGTCACTCCTCTTCCTTGAATTTATCTCGACCTCTCCTTTACGTTGTCGGATTGCAGAGCCACATCACTGGTAATTTGGTTTCCAATTCTATCAGAGACTGACAAGTCTCTATTGTAAAAGATTACAGATTTTTAAAATGCCAAGTCTCTGTTCTAGTTAACAACCTACGAGATTAAGGCCATCCATCGATAAACATTAAGAATCTTACACTTGGGTTCTAGTATTCAACCCAATTGTAATTTACACATAATTTTTATTAATTTAAAAAAGGTATATGATAAGGTATTTAAGAATATCATATGAATCTGAATAGAAATTAAAAAGAGTTCTTATGACCTATATACGATTTATTAAGGATATGTTTGGAAGTGTAAAGACTAGTGTAAGGATAATAGAAAGAGATACAAAACGTTTTTCTATCGATATTGAACTGTACTAAGGCTCCTCATTGAGTTCCTTTTTGTTTGCAGTAATTCTGGATGAAATCACTAAGAATATCCAATGACATATTTCTTACTATATATTGTTTGCTGATGATATTATTTTAGTGAACAAGACAAAAGAGAGTGTCAATATTAAGTTAGAACTTTGAAATGAGAGGATAGAGTTAAAAGACTTTAAACTGAGCATGACTAAGATTGAATACTTATAGTGTAACTTTTCAGACCATAGGATGAGCGTAGTTTTTTAAGTATTTAGTGTCTATCATTCAAAGTAATAAAGAGATTAATGAAGATATGATTTATCGTATCATATCAAAGTGGCTTAAATGAAGAAATGCATCAAAAGTTTTATATGATAAGAAGATATCATTCAAGATTAAAGGTAAATTTAATCATTTAGTGATTAAGTCAACTATGTTCTATAAGATAGAGTATTGGCCCATCAAAGAGGTGCATAATCATAAATTAATGGTAACAAAAATAAGGATGCTTTGTTGGAAGTACAACCTTACTAAAAGAGATAAGGTTATGAATGTATTAGTAAGAGACAAGTTAAAAGTGACTAATATTAATTAAAAAATTAAGAAAAACAAGTTTTAAGTGGTTTGAATATATTAAGAGAAGACACCTTAACTTTCTAATGGGAAGATGCGAAAATATTATATTTAGAGACTGTAAGAGGACAAAAGGAAGGCTTAATAAGAATTGAGAGGAGGTGATTAAGAATGATATGATTCTATTGGAACTTATCAAGGACATGAATATCAATAGAAAATTGTGGCATAGTAGGATATGGATAAAGAATATAACATAGAGAGGTCAATCAAGTTCTCATAAATTTTTAAAACATTTTTCTTCTAGTGTTATGTCTTGTATTTAGCATAAATATGTCATATGAAGTAATTTCCTCTCAATTAGATAGCCTAAATACTTCTTTAATTAGCCTAAATATTTTCTTGTAATGACTTATTAAATTTATTTATTAATTTGTCTTCTTTCCAATTTGTATATTTATTTACTTGTTTTATTTTTTATCATGTTTCTTTGTTCTATATTTATTGTATTATTTATTTTGTTACTTATTTTATATTATATTTTATTTTCAGTTATTATTATTTTAATATTTTAATATGTAAATGCATATATTTTTTCATCAAGTGGGCCTATCAAGATCACTTTCTCTACCATTTAAGGTAAAGTTACATACTACGTGACCTTTTTGAATTCACATGCTAGAAAATTTTTATTAAGTTGTTATAATGTGTACTTTAATCAAAGCTAACGACAAAAAGGAGATGTTAAAGCCCTTTTTTTTTCAAGTGTATCTTTCTTCATTAGCTTCTTGGAAACAATTTTAGTTCTTTTCTCAATTAAAATTTCAATCCAGTGCCTTTCCTTCCATAGACATATAGCTACAAATTATATGAAGGAATCAAATATCAATTCACTCCCTAAGACTTCCAAATTCTGGATAGAAGTTGGGTATAGTATACTATTCTAATTTAATAATAGTCTGAAAATGTTTGGGCCTTAACTTTTAGAATTTTGAACCAAATTGAATGATTTTGATGTCATTAGAAACTTAAGACAATAGTGAACAAATGTTCTGAAGAAGTTAAATTGTAATTCTAGTTTGAGATTTCCCAAAATCTGTTCTGAAATAGGAGAAATGAGTTTGTTTTTTATATTTGACTGATGTGGGCACACCACCCTTGTGGGATAATAGCCAATGAGGGTTCTTTGAAATAACCTTATAGGATAATATGCTCACGTTTTAAGACTCCGAATGTTAGGCTCCAGAAGCAGGGTCCAATAATAGTCCATCACCTACATGAGATGTTTGGTGTGAGGACTAGGTATGCAATAGTGAAAGTTATCTAAGCCTTTCATAATCTCAAACCAAAACCTGGTGAACCGGTGCGGGATTACATGCTCAAGGTAATCTTTGCGATTAATGAGATTGAGATGCTTGGGGTGGATATGGATGTGGACACACAGATGATTGTGATCATTAATAGCTTAAACTCTTCTTTTCAGCAGTCTAAGTTAGACTATGAACTCAATAGCAAAGATTATACCTTGAGTGAGTTGATGAATACCCTCTAAAGTACAGAGGAGATATTGAATACCAAGGCTCGTGGGCCAAAAGCTAATGTAGCAACTTCTTCTAAGCCTAAAGGTAATGGAAGGAAAAAGAAGAAGGGTCCAATGAAAAAGAAGGCCAAAAAGAACACCAAAGGAAAGTGTTTCCATTGTGATGTGATGGGCCACTGGAAAAGAAACTGTCCAGTCTACCTTGAATCCCTTAAAAGCAAACAAGGTATGGGTTTCCTAAGTTTGTTAGGAACTAGTAATATTCTTATATATGATATTCAAGAGCCACTAACCATGTTTTCAATTCTTTTCAGGGGTTTCAACAAAGGAAAAGACTACCTAAAGGCCAGTTTCAAGTCAAGATAGCAGATGGATCTTATGTTTTAGCATAATCAACAGAAGTAGTTATCTTGGACTTTCCTAGTAGTCATAGGTTATTGATCGGATCTCGTTTGATCTTTAGATTAATCCCTTGGAAACCGAATCAAAAATTTAATTCCAAGGATTGCAATATAGGATGCAACATCGGGTCGTCTCACTTAATCGGAAACTAGTGCAAATAGTCTAAGCTAGCCTAATTGTCGAAAATGCAACTAAGTTGATAAAAAGGGGGGGGGGGTTGGATCATTAATAAAAATTAAGAAAATTGAACTAAATGAAAGAAAAATGTATTAAAAGGTAATTTTGGATTTTTGGGAAGTGAAAAGTGAAAAACTCAAACAATGATCAAATATGATAAAATCATCTTGAAAACGAGCTTTGGCTATCATGATTCAAAACAAATCTTTCGGGAGAGAATTTCACTAAGTTTTTGAATGATAAACCTTAAAGAACTCTTTAAGTCCAAGGTTTTAATCATTGAACTCTATTTCTTAAAACCTTGTTAAATGCATCTTAGTGTGTATTAATGGATGAGCTAATGCAAGTGGTCAATGTAGATCAAG
>JANSVA010000008.1:11184625-11201294 GCA_025504915.1 Erythroxylum reticulatum | reverse complement strand
AAGGTCTCCTGCAGTTACTTAGTGATTCACGAGCATAAAGTTCTCTGACCCGTTAAGAGAGCTCGTGATTAAGTAAATTGTAGAAAGGCCTAAACCGGACGACGGTGAACGACTTTCTCAATAGGCCCGGAAGAATCGGAGCTCATTTGGATGGCAAAAACTGGTACGAAAGTAGGAATGAAGCCGAAATCAGGTATTCCGCATTTCCTTCATTTTTACCCTTTCATGTTTGATCCTGGGTACGTAATAAAGTCTGCACTACGTATTACACTTCAGAGCGAGGAATATATTTGAATAATATTTCACCGTTACCTTGTAAGGCCTCATGAGATATAGGTGAATGGTATCAAAGAAAACACAGGGTAAAATTATTTATTGTACGACTACGACCTTAGTCATTGCATGCGCAAGAACTAAAAAACCCGCAACGAAACGTGCGACAGACAAACACAGGCGTATAGAAAAATATGCGGTCGTTATTATTTCTCCCGTTATTTACTTATGTGAACACTCGAAAACATTTCGTAGAGATCTCACAGGGGTTTTTAATTTTTCTTTTTCTTTTTGTATATACAGCATGTTGTCTCAAGTCATCCTCATGAAGACGTGTTTACCGACTATCTTAATCAGCGCTTTGTTTCATCTTCCAATTGATATATCTCACTGGTTATGCTCATTCCATAATCAATTTTAGGTTTCGTCTGATAAGAACTATATGCTTGACAAGGAACAAGAAAGTGTAGGACGAAATAAAAATACATGCAAGGTGTACTATAACTGATGGGTTATTTATTTATACAATGTACCTGTTATTTTAAAGAGGGAAGAAGAAGCACTGACCAAATAATGTTGTATGCTGACGAAAGAATCGTAATATCTGCAAAGGTCACTCTCCTATGCGCCTGTTCCCCTCTAATTTCAATCATTAAGCTTTTAATGATGGAATTCACGGTTAATGTTTAATATTATTGCATCTCCTTTTACCCAAAAAAAATATATTGTAATTTAACTTAAATTAAAAGGTTAACGTAATCAAATAATTATCAAAACAATGCTTCGTATAAAAATTGAATCTATAATTTCATAAAAGATCGTTCAAGATAAATTCTTGATAATAAAAATTATAATTTGATTGTTAACAAAATATTAGGAAATAACACATTTATTTTATCGTTAATTTACAAAAAAAATTCAACAAAAATTATGCTATAATCTAAAAAAATAAAATCAAGAAGATCTAAACATAATTGAACTACACATGAATACTTCATGAAATATATTTTTATCTAATCTGAATTGTTAATAAATAATATAAAGTTTTTTTGGTTAAATTCAAATTATATCTGTTATTTTAGAAATATTATGTAAGATAAAATAGACAAAATAAATAATCTATTTTGCATGTGTAAAATCTAACGTGTTTTGTACATGTTACTTAGAAAATTGAGTTTATCATAGCAATTAACATCCTAGTATATAAAGGGAACATTAAAAACAAAGTATCCCCTTAACAGCTTTCTTTTAGAAATCCTAATTACCTTTAATAGACAAATCTTGAACCATGACCTAAATTTAATTGTTTTTAATAGAACGGCTCATGGGTTAGATTAGAATTATACTGAATAGAGACCTAATTATTTTAATCAAAACAACATCACTCTATTTAAAAAAGTTAAGTCTTATATAAGCCTGAGATTAGATAATTCGGACTTGGACTCAATTTAAAAAAATAAATTATTCTATATTTTTTACTTTTAAAATATTAACAAATTAGTCCATAGGCAAGCCCATTACCTTCCTTAACGTTTAAGGATGTTAAAAAAGAATTTTAAAAGGGGAAGGGTTCGGGTAGAAACATCAAAACTAACATTTACTTATTTTCCGTGAATACAAAAATATAAACCTAGTTCTGAATTTTTCATCAAGTTAATTGATTTAACATTAAAATCTTCTTATGTTCAAGCTAATTTATCTGTTCAAATTCAATATATTTTAATATAGACGCCTTCAAACTTCAAATTGAAATATAACTACTCTATTCTCGTGCACTACAACCCGTCCAAGTGCTTACTGAGATAACCTTCAGGACACGAGAAGATAAGAAGCCAAATCAGAGAACATTAGATTGTAGATCCCTACATGATACGGCCAAATTTGCCAATTGCATAAACAGAAACACAAGAAGCCACCTTCCCACATCAATATTTTATTTCACTTTTAATAGAAATCAGCAACCATGTACGTATATATTAAAAAGGGTAAAGATTAAGAAAAGCATTTAACAGCACACTCCTCCTCCTACTTGCAAGTACAGCAGTACTCAAGTGGGTCCTACGTTCCCTATCGGCGTCATTAATGACGCTAAAGGGAAATATCAAAAAAGTCAACCGTGATGTTTCAACTCTTTAGCCCGGGTTAGCTTGAACTCTATTTAAGTATCGTAGGCGTGTCCACATTCTATCCCCGGGACAGCTATCAGAGCCATCTCTTCATGTCCATTCCTCCTACCAACTTTTTCACTGAAGCCACTTTGCTATTATGTATGTATATTGAACTTCACATGGGAGTCTACCATATTGGCTTCTTCTTGGTTATAAAAGATAGAGCCGTTTCAGAAACAAACAATAAGCACTGCATGTGGAATTATAGACGGCTATAGTTCATTTATACCTTAAAGTTTCTTTCTTTCTTTCTGGTTCTTAAGCCAAAAAAAAAAAAAACGGGAAGAAATGGGCACTGAGAAACAGAGCAGCGGAAAGATCAAGAAAAGCACTATGGGATCGATTATGTCCATTTTCATGCACGCAGACCATTTGGACTGGTTCTTGATGACTCTTGGCTTCATCGGGTCTCTTGCAGATGGATTTTCCACCCCACTTGTGTTGTTTGTGACTAGCCGATTGATGAACAATCTTGGAGGTACTTCTTCTACAGAAGATGCTTTCTCTAGGAACATTAACAAGGTTGGACTTTCTGTGTCTTTGTTGCCGTAATTTAAACATGCTTGTATGTGTAGAAAGGGCTAACTGCCATTGGTTTTGTGGGTGACAGAATGCACTGGCGCTTTGTTACCTTGCTTGTGGACAATGGGTTCTTTGTTTCCTTGGTTGGTGTATTTGTCGTTACATAAATATCCTTTTGGGTTTCTTTTTTCTTGCCGAGTTTTAGGAGTTTGAGTGCACGTTAACGTGTACATGTATCCTTTCCTTTTCTTAATTATCAGAGGGATACTGCTGGACAAGAACAGGAGAGAGACAAGCTACAAGAATGAGAGCAAAATACTTGAAAGCAGTTTTAAGACAAGATGTGGGTTACTTTGATTTGCATGTTACGAGCACAGCCGAGGTGATCACTAGCGTTTCAAACGACGGTATTGTAATTCAAGATGTTCTAAGTGAAAAGGTAGACCGGCAATCTCTTTAACTTCTTTAATTATGCATGTCCATTTTATATGCACAAACCTCCAGTTAAATGTTTTGCAGGTCCCAAACTTTTTGATGAATGCTTCCATGTTTTGCGGTTGTTACCTTGTGAGCTTCATACTACTGTGGAGGCTAGCAATCGTTGGGTTTCCATTTGTGGTGCTTCTGGTTATTCCAGGTCTAATTTATGGAAGAACTTTAATGGGATTATCAAGAAAGATCAGGGAAGAGTACAACAAGGCAGGAACAATAGCAGAGCAGGCAATATCTTCAATCAGGACGGTCTATTCTTTTGTGGGTGAGAGCAAAACCACAGAAGCATACTCATCTGCGCTAGAATTTTCAGTGAAGTTGGGTTTAAGACAGGGTTTGGCTAAGGGTTTAGCCATTGGAAGCAATGGTGTTGTTTTTGCTATTTGGTCTTTCATGTCTTATTATGGTAGCAGAATGGTCATGTACCATGGTGCCAAAGGCGGCACTGTTTTCGCTGTTGGCGCCGCCATTGCAGTGGGCGGATTGTAAGTTTGATGCACCACCTTTCTAAACATTCCATTAAGTTTGTTTCTTCCTTCTTTTATCCTATATAATTAACGTCACCTTGGCCATGACTTCAAATTGGTTTTTTACTTTGGTTCAGAGCACTTGGAGCTGGTCTATCTAACGTGAAGTACCTCTCTGAAGCGTGTTCAGCTGGAGAGCGTATCATGGAGGTAATAAAAAGAGTTCCAAAAATAGACTTAGAGAACATGGAAGGTGAAACTTTAGAGAACGTTAGAGGAGAAGTTGAGTTCAGGCATGTGGAGTTTGCATATCCTTCAAGGCCAGAAAGCATAATATTCAAAGATTTTTGCCTGAGAATTCCAGCAGGAAGGACTGTGGCTTTGGTGGGTGGCAGTGGATCAGGGAAGTCCACAGTAATAGCACTCTTGCAGAGATTTTATGACCCACTTGGTGGCGAGATTCGTCTTGATGGCCTCCCTGTTGATAAGTTGCAACTCAAGTGGCTAAGGTCGCAAATGGGATTGGTGAGCCAAGAGCCTGCACTGTTTGCCACCACTATTAAAGAGAACATATTGTTTGGCAAAGAAGATGCTACCATGGAAGAGGTTGTTGAAGCAGCTAAAGCTTCCAATGCTCATAATTTCATCTCTCAGTTGCCTCAAGGTTACGATACACAGGTTAGTGGCTGCTACTTGGTTGCATAGCTACATAGTCAATTATATTGAGAATATAACTTTTTTCTCATTCCTTGCTCCTATTACAGTAGATTCTTTTACAACTATAATGGTTCATAAATCTTTTTAATATGCTTTTTGTCGCCCCCACATGATGAAATACTTCCATATCTTTCTGACCAGCGATTACCTTCCCCAGCAGTCCAGTCCTAAAAATGAGAGCCTACATTTCCTTCTTTTTTTTTTTTTCATTTTTTAGTAGAATAATATCTTCAAGCCACATGGCTGTATTCCCTCCCCTTTCTTTATTATTTATTGCAAAAAAGATTGACAAGAGTAGTTATTTTAAATGTTAGGGATTAAGAGTAACAGACACCATTTTGTCCTGAAAAGAACAGGTGGGTGAGAGGGGAGTCCAAATATCAGGAGGACAAAAACAAAGGATTGCCATCGCGAGGGCAATAATTAAAGCACCAAAAATTCTCCTTCTAGACGAGGCAACAAGTGCATTAGACTCGGAATCTGAACGTGTTGTCCAAGAAGCCTTGGACAAGGCCTCACTTGGGTGCACCACAATCGTCATTGCCCACCGTCTTTCCACCATCCGCAATGTTAATTTCATCGTGCTGGTCCAAAATGGTCAGGTCATGGAAATTGGGTCTCATGACGAATTAATTGAGAATGAGGATGGCCTCTACACATCATTAGTTCGTCTTCAACAAACAGAAAATGAAACTACCAATGAAGATGAGGACAATGCTAACTCGCTCTCCTTGTCTTACATTGCTAGCAAGGATGGTAACGATAATAGTAGTCGTAGATTGTCACTATTGAGTAGGTCAAGCTCTGCCAATTCAATAGTACCAAATCGAGGATCGTTTCCATTAGAAAATGAAAATGCAACGATTGAGGAGCAAAAATTTCCTGTGCCATCATTCAAAAGGCTACTGGCATTGAATTTGCCAGAATGGAAGCAAGCAAGTCTTGGCTGCTTAGGTGCCATCTTATTTGGAGGAGTTCAACCAATTTATGCTTTTGTTATGGGGTCGATGATATCAATATATTTCTTGAATGACCATAATGAGATCAAGGAGAAGACCAGAATCTATGCACTATGTTTTGCAGGATTGGCAGTGTTTTCTTTGATCATAAATATAATTCAACATTACAATTTTGCATACATGGGTGAATACTTGACAAAGAGGATTAGAGAGAGGATGCTTTCCAAAATACTAACTTTTGAAGTTGGTTGGTTTGATCAAGATGAGAATTCAAGTGGTGCTATCTGCTCTAGACTATCCAAAGACGCAAATGTGGTAAGTATTTTTGCTTTTGTGGAATTCTTTAATTTATAGATGCCTCACCATCATATACAAATAAGTGGGACGCAATCTTATTAATTTCACAAACTGCAGACACCTAGTAGCACTCAATTTGTCTTATCTTGATCAACTAATCATAAACATTTGTATTACTATGCTATCAAACCACCTTCTTGTTCAATTACTAGAGGTTTTAGGATAAATCACATCTATCTAATAGATATGTACATAGAGCTGAGCGAAATTTGATTCTATCACTGTCAGTGCGGGAGGAGTAGAACTTTTAAAATTGTAATTCAAATTTTGTGTGGTTGCATCAGGTGCGATCCCTAGTCGGCGACAGAATGACTCTTCTAATACAAACTGTCTCAGCCGTAACCATAGCATGCACAATGGGCCTGGTCATTGCTTGGAGGTTAGCCATCGTCATGATAGCAGTCCAGCCTCTGATTATTGTCTGCTTCTATGTCAGAAGAGTTATTCTAAAAAGCATGTCCCAGAAGTCTATAAAAGCGCAGGACGAAAGCAGCAAACTAGCAGCTGAGGCTGTTTCCAACCTCCGCACTATCACTGCCTTTTGCTCCCAAGATCGAATCCTTAAAATGCTTGAAAAAGCCCAAGAAGCCCCATGCAGAGAGAGCGTTAGACAATCTTTTTTTGCCGGTATTGGGCTTGGCACCTCTCAAAGCCTAATGTCCTGCACTTGGGCCCTCGATTTCTGGTACGGTGGCAAGCTCATCTCTCAAGGCTACATCACTGCAAAAGCCTTGTTTGAGACCTTCATGATCTTAGTTAGCACTGGCCGGGTCATAGCTGACGCTGGAAGCATGACCACTGACTTAGCTAAGGGCTCGGACTCTGTTGGGTCCGTCTTTGCCATATTAGACCGGTGCACAAAAATTGAACCTGATGATCCCGAAGTTTATCAACCAGAAAAGATAACAGGCCATGTGGAGCTTCATGATGTGGATTTTGCATACCCGGCACGGCCTAATGTTATGATCTTCAATGCTTTCTCACTTCATATTGAAGCAGGGAAATCCACAGCGCTGGTAGGGCAAAGTGGGTCAGGTAAATCTACCATCATAGGCTTGATCCAGCGATTTTATGATCCACTTAATGGAATTGTGAAAATAGACGGTCGTGATATTAGATCATATCATTTAAGATCACTGAGAAAGCACATTGCTCTAGTTAGTCAAGAACCCGCGCTCTTCCTTGGTACTATAAGGGAAAACATAATATACGGTGCATCGACTGATAAGATCAACGAATCAGAGATTATCGAGGCAGCTAAGGCAGCCAATGGTCATGATTTTATTGTGGGATTAAAGGACGGCTATGATACACTGTGTGGGGACAGAGGAATGCAATTATCAGGAGGTCAAAAACAGAGGATTGCAATAGCTCGTGCAATTTTGAAGAATCCAACAATATTGTTACTAGATGAAGCGACCAGCGCGCTTGATAGTCAATCAGAAAAAGTGGTACAAGACGCGCTTGAGCGCGTGATGGTTGGGAGAACAAGTATTGTGGTAGCTCATAGATTAAGTACCATACAGAACTGTGATTTAATCGCTGTGTTGGACAAAGGAAAAGTGGTGGAAAAGGGGACTCACTCGGCCTTGTTGGCAAGGGGACCCAATGGAGCTTACTGCTCATTGGTTAATCTGCAAAGAATGCCACATAACAGTCATACCTTAAACTAAGTTAAAATTATGTCTATTTTTATTTTCCTTTTTACTTTGGGGATCCATGAACGCGATTTTATAAGTCCCTACACTCCCTCCAGGGTTGTGTGTGACTTTTCAAATGTCTCACTTGGTCTTCGCGTGTAAATGTAAATGATATTATAAAGAATGGCAGCAAATCTTCGCATTTGGGTTGAATTACGTGTCTGTTCTTTTCAGCGCATGCAGTGGGCCTCTACTCACCTTCTATTTTATTTGCTGTAGAAATATACAAGAGAATGATAATTTGATGGTCAAATCAGACATATTTATCATTTATCTAAAAGTGCCCTCCTCGAATCGGACAGATGCCAATGGCCAAATCAGCCTGAGCTTTTTCACTTTCTTTCCACTTAAAACGGTAGAATCGACCACTTTAGACTCCACCATACGCCGGCCTCACAGAATAGTGAAGGATAAATTATCTTTTTAATTTCATTCAACTCTTTTAAAAAATTGCCTAATATTTAGTACGCATAAACAGCCATCATATCATATTAAATGAAACTTTTTATTTTGTCCTTGTAGTCGAAACTTAGCCTGAGACCTTGCACTCGTCAATTTTTCTAAAAACATCTGAGTTACCCATGCGGGCAGCCTTTTCATTTTCTGACCAAACTTAGACGAGCTTTCTTACTTTCTAAACTTTTCCACTTTTTTCGATTTCTTATAAAGGATATCAAAATATGGAAGGCGGAAATTTAAAAAAAAAATTAAATTCAACTCAAAACAGGATTGACTCAAATCAAACTCATTTAGACCAGACTGACCTTAGACTCTTTTGCCAAGCCTACTTAAAATGCAACAAATGTATAAACTCAACTTCTAATTTATCTAATTTTTTTTGCTCATATATTTGGATAATTTGTTTGTTATCTTTTAATTTATTAACCAATATTTTTATGTTTCTTAATTAAAGAATTATGAAAGACATTTAATTTATTAAAATATGTGAAAATAAATACTTATTAAATTATAAAATGTGAATCAAAAGTAAGTTTACTAAATAAGTTTATTCAATTGTTTCTAAAATTAGATAGTCATATTTAAAAATTAAAATTTACAAACTTTAATATAAGAAATGTATTTAAGTTTTATATATTATTAATTTATATTTTTAAATATTATTGTTATTAATGTTACTATTGTTGTTGTTATTTTTAATGTATAGTACTATCGTGTACCGCAGGTCGTCCAAAATCTAAATTTTTTTAAACAAAGTTTAGATCTAATTTAAAACTCAATGAATTTGGATTAAGTTCATCGACTTTCAATAATTGAGAAGTAAAACATTCCAAATAATTGTGAAGTAAAACATATGAACACAGTGTATAATTATTTTAAAGTTTTAGTAATTTCTATTAATTAAATAATAAAATTCATATGTGACATAAATAAAATATATGGTAATCACGTGACAAAAATACTAATTTGACGTGACTATATTAAGGAGAATTTAACATCAAGCTAATTTTGCTTCTTTTACAATTAACACAAATAAATATTTGTCAAATGATAAAATATGAATCACAAATAAGTTTGCTCTAATTGAATTAAATAAATCTTTTCAAATTTTTTCTTTTCTAAATTAGATAATCATATTTAAAAATAATCTTTAAATTTTAAAAGCTTTAATATAATAAAATATGTTTTTATATATTATTAATTTATAAAAATATAAATTGATTTATTTTGTGTGAATTTGCCTGAATAAACTAAATATATTAATGAGCAATATATATAGACATATGTATAAAGTAACTTGATTTGATTTAGCGATTTAATTAAAAATAAATTCAAAATAAACAAAACAATTTACTTTTTATTAATTACAAACTGAAAATTTATTTTTTAAAATTTTAATTACAAATTAACAATTTAATGATTTTGAAGATTTAGTTGTAAAACAAGAACAAATAATTTACCAAAAAAATAGGCCAACTAAAATACATAAAAACAAACTCAATAAAGATGTTTGGTCGGACAAAATAATGTCACGCATTCTTCATAAATAGTAATTATGGTTGGCTAACTAGAGAAATAACGACTATAAATAATAAATACAATACCTTTTATAAAAGTAATAGATAAATAATAATAATAATAAATAGAAATATAAATATACATATTTCAGCTTTATACATGTCAATATTTCTCTATATTCATATAGAATACAATATTAAGAAGAAGAAATTTGTTTAATTTCTTTAAATAAGACTACAATCTTTTACTCTATACTTAATTGTTTTATAATAATAATTTTTTAAAATAATTTTTTTACACTATGCACAAATTTTTATTTACTAACTGTTTCGTACATAATGTTATTCAATGTTAATATACTTGCAAAAGAGTTAATTTTGTATAGTAATAACAAAATTTATATATTAATAATTTATTTTAATTTATATTTTGAAGTTGGTATTCCACTTGCATAAAATAAAATAATTTTCACTGATTAAAATAATATTTTAAAATTAAAATTTCTATATCTTAAAAAGAACTTGAGAATATATAGATTTTGGTTGAATTATTGCAATTTTTTATGTGAAAATTTTTGGAAAACATTGAAATATTATTATCTTTATATTTTAGTTTAACTTTATATTTCTTATGGTTAATTTCAATCAAAATATTTTATGTTACTTTTTAAAAACCATTTTATTAATCATATTTCATAAAAATAAGTTTAAACTGTTGAATTTATCTATTTTGTTTGATCTTATTTTGCATATGATTCAATTTGGTTTAAAAATTAAAATATACTCTACTAATGTAGCGGCCCTATTACCCTAGGGTACGTACCCGAATATCTTGCGGATATTTCAGTACATAACCTATGATAATAGCGTGCCAGAGCATTCACAACATTTACTTAACATGACATTATCATTTTTTAATCTCTTATAAGACACCTTGTAGAAAAACACAATAATAAAAGACAAATTCCTCATTTCATTTCTTAAACACTATGTACATTGTAGCATACAATGTAATCAAAGATGTACAATGACAAACTAAATACAAAATGTACTACATATGAGGAATTGTACAGAAATCTATCTAATCTGCCAATTTAAGCTAACCAACCTTTGGGCCATTTTTTCTTTCCAAAATATAAGAATATATCTTCTTGTAGAGTCTCTTAATAGCTAAAGTTGTCTTTTGGTCCTGAAAAATGAACATGGCAATTTTGGTGAGTTTTGCGAACTAAATGGAGTAATTATCATCGATGGTTCACTCAATTCATGCAACACATCAATCTACATAACATGAAATCCACCTCTTTGCATTTAGCAAGAAGTATCACATATCATTTTCCGAAAAATCATATTGAATATTTAATTCATACAAAATACACATATCAATTATATATGATGCATATGCGACTCAATTTCATTTCTTAATATCGTTGTGACCGAGTGCTCTTTATCTAGCCTATATCCCTTAATAAATATCGGGTTGTATCAGATAATGTCCCATATCCCTTAGTAGATACCGAGTACATTCACAACTAAGCCTGAGGCTCTTATTACAGTTTGAGCTTCAAGCTCTTTATATTGGCGATTCCGGTTACAACTGCCTTTATCTTTCATGCATTCATGTGTTGGAATGCTTCAAGTTCACATATTCTTAGTCACATTCATAGCAATTATCATCGGACTTAGTCCAACAGTCAGAAATCACATTTCGAAGCACTTATTTCATCATGTTCACATACAAGCATCACTTCAATAACGCATTCATGCATCACAAGTCACGGACCTTCGGTGTTTGGAATTCAACAAATAAATCACATTCATAAGCCAATTCAAATTTGAATTAAGCACACAAATAATTAAGTAAGATCATCTAGGTTACTCACAAGTTACTTCCGAAGCTAGTAGCTGAAAGTTTTGGCAACGTCTAGTTGTTGACGTTCTAGTTGCTCCTTTATATCACACAATAAACACATATCATAATTTTCACAATTATAAGTGTTTATTAGTGCATATGTATGTATATGAAATATGTATAATGTATGTTCAATAACAATTTCAGGTATCATTCTATTATTCTTGTGATGTAAATATTCGTATTACCAAACTCGCATAAGTACCATGTATACTTATGGTCTATACGTCAATAAAAATCCTTAGAATCCCTACTCATGACTCATTTGATCAAATCCAAATTTTTCTTGAAACACATCTTCGGGTCTATAGTGCATGATCAATCGTACAATAAAAATGAAGTAATTTGGGAACACTTTCTATTTGAGAATTGTCCTCCTATCTCTTAAGTTTCTAATGACACCAAAATCATTCAATTCGGTTTAGTATTGTGAAAGTTATACTCCAAATATTTTCAGACTATTTTTATTCTGAGACAGTGCCCTATACTCAAATTCCACCCCTAAATTGAAATTCTTAGAGACCGAATTAAAATTTTATTCTTTATAAAAATTGTATCCCTATGTCTCTAGTTTATTTCAAATAAAAAATAATTCCATTTGGATAACTACAGAATAAGATATGCCCAATATATAAAAGTATGTTTAGTGCAGAGAAATGCTCGCCGCAGCGAAGCCAGAAGTTCGCCGTGGCGAACTCCTCTCGAGAGGAATTCTCGCAAAAATCTCACAAGTTCATTGTGAAAAAACCAAGAGTTGGCCATGGCAAATTTTACTCGAGAGAAATCCTAGCCAAATCCTTCAAGTTCGTTGCGACGAAGCAAGGAGTTTGTCGCAACGAACTTTCACAGAAGCATACCCAGTTTTCAACTTCATGACAGATTTTGAGACTCTTAAAGATAGAATTTAAATTCGATATCTTATAAAAAATTTAGCCATATTTATCCAGTTTAATCTAAATTAGGAATCATCTCATTTGGATAACTAGAGAAAAAGTTATGGCTAAAACACAGAAACATACTCAGTGGAATATTTTCTAGTCAATCTTCTTCCAATTTTCCATATTTTACACCCAACATAACTTGTACAAAGATCACCCTTTTCTACTTCATTTACTCCTCATTCTCAACTCTAGTTCATCTCAATATCATTCACCAACAATGCATGATCTAAATTTGATCATTAACCCAAAAACAGGACATGTTCATGTACCTATTCATCATCAATCAACTACGTCTTATCATTCATAAATTCCTATTCTTTTTCCATAACATATCTCTTTCCTAAATTCATCATTTCAAGTCGATAACCACTTCATGTATACCTCAAGTTTAGCTCAACATCATCTATATGTAAATCAAAATTCCATGCTTGATCATAAGCATCCCAAATAGAACACTAACATATACATTCACCCACTAATTTTCTGCACTCATTTATCACCCCATTATGAAGATCATTCATTCTTAAAACACATCTCTAAAACAATATATGAATTATTATTCATCAACCATCATCAAACATATCCAAAAGCAAGAGAATTACATCAACTTCTCATCACCTACGACACATACATAAAAATTCACATAATCAAGTCATCAGTCATACATTACTCATCATTCTAGTTTCATCTAACCAAACCATAATGATTAATGCCCTACTTACTTGGTTTATCTCCAAAATCTTCAAGAATATAAAAAATTCCTAGCTTCACCAACAACTTATGATCATCATCTTCCAAAAGTGGCAGGGATGAGTTTTTGGTGAGAATGAAAGAGAGGGCAAGGTGAAAGACGAGAGAGCTAGAGTCTATATTAGTGAAGGTGAGGGTAAATGGAGCCAACAAAAATGAAGAAGAAGAAGAAAACCATGAAAATGGAGAAGAAGAAAGCCATGAAAATGGAGAACAAGAAAGCAAGACCAAAAACACTAAATGGTATTCCAAAATAAAGCATCGTGAGAGACAAAAGGAGGGTCTTTCAATTAAATGAAGGAATAGTGACTTTAGACTTGGACACTTGTCCAATTTCGACGAATTTCAACTAGCTCTTTTATTTAATCAGTCCAATAAATTCCAATTGTCTCCCAATTTTCAATGACACTTGTCAAATAATCCTAAAGTTATTTATCAAAAATTTCATTGCTTTTGGACATAAATTCTACTACCATTTATTAATAGTTTTACTACTTGACAATTTTTCTAGTCCAAAATACCCAACAATTTTCAGAAATTTCTCAAAAAATTCTAAATCAGAAAATACACTCTCCAAATCAATTCTCAACATATAAAAACTACAATTCTCAATAGAAATCACATTTAAAAACAATTATATCTGGAAGGTCAATGAATGCATGAACAATCATTTTCATGTGCAAAAATTCACTATTAACGTGTGTGTGCATGTCATATTATGCATAAATAAGAAATGCATTTTCTAATCTCTCAATAATCTCTCATATATTCTATTTTAGCCTCAACATGGGTAACGAGATATTATAACTAATAATTTAACTTTAAAATTTTAGCCTAAATCACATCTCGCTACACACCTCTCAGTATCAATTAAGTATGTTCAATTTTAGTGGAAGTCCAGCAAATATCTGTACATGTTGCTTCGATAGACTCACAAACAAACAAATAAATAAAATAAAAATAATCAAAGATACATCTTAAAATAATACGATAATAATGATAAAAATAAAATAGACATAAAAGATAATATAAATAAATAAATACATACATAAATACAAATATAAGTGAATAATACAATAAATATAAAACAAGGTAAAGAATAAAAGTAAAAATAATTAAGTAAATAAATACACAAATAAGTAAGAAGATAAGTAAATAAATAAAACAAACAAGTCATTACAAAAAAAATGTTTAGATTAAGTAAGAAAATGTTTAGGCTAAATAGAAAATGTTTAAGCTAAATAACTAAGAGGGAAATACTATATATTAAATGTTTAGACTAAATACAAGATATAAGACTCAAAGAAAAATGTTCAAAAGATTTATGGGAAAAAGAAGACCCTCTCTATGTGAGATCTTTTACTTGTATTTTAAAACGCTAAACTTTTCTATTAAAGGTCACGTCCTCGATAAATTCCAGTAGGGTCAAATCATTGTTGATCACCTTCTTCCAGTTCTTCGTAGAACTTCATTTTTTCCTCTTACAGTCTCTGAGTATAATCTTCTTGTATCTTCTCATTGTGACATCAAGATATCTCCTCTTAACATGCTCAAATCACCTATTTTTTGTCTCTTTTAAATTTTCATTAATATTAGCCACCTTAGTTTATTTCTTACCATTATGTTACTAACCTTATCTTTTATAGCAAGGTTCACATCTAACAAAGCATCCTTATTTCTGCCACTATTAACTTATGACTATGCATTTGTTTGATGAGCTAATACTCTGCCCCATAAAGTATAAGCTGTCTAATAGCACAATGATATAATTTACCTTTGAACTTGAGTGGTATCTTCTTGTCACATAAAACTCCTAATGTACTTCCCCATTTAAGCTAACCTGATTTGATATGGTGAACTATATCTTCATCGATCTCTTTATTACTTTGGATGATAGAACTTAAATACTTAAAATACTCTTTATGTGATATAACTTTTGGACCAATCTTTACCTCCATATTGAAAGTCACCATATGACCAGAAAAGTTACAATCTAAGTACTCAATCTTAGTCCTGCTTAATTTAAAACCCTTCGAATATAATGTATCCCTCTAAAGTTCTAGCTTAAACATTGACACCATCTTTTTTTTCATCCCGTAAAATAATTTTATCAGCAAACAACATACACTAAGACACATTTCCTTGGACATTCTTAATGAGCTCATCCATCACTATTGCAACCAAAAAGGGGCTCAATGCGGAGCCCTGGTGTAACCCAATATTAATAGAAAATACTTTTTACGTCTCCCTATCATCCTGACTCTAGTCTTTATACCTTCATACATATCCACAATAAGTCGTGTATAAGTCATAGGAATGCCCTTAACTTCTAAACACCTCCACATGATTTCCTTAAGTATCATGTCATAAGCCTTCTTTAAGTCAATAAAAACCATGTGTATGTTACGTTATCTTTCCTTGTAATATTCCACTAATATTTTAAAGAGATGTAAAGCTTTTATCGTGGATCTTCTTGGCATGAAACCAAACTGTTTCTTAAAAATAAACGTATCCTGTTGGGCCCAGGTCTCAGTACTTATTACAAGGCTACATTACTAGAGGATCGGGTGAAGATCATGTGAGAAGAAGGCTGGAAGCTCCAAATTGTATTGAGAAACTTAAAAACCTGTGTTTTACCCAATTTGGTGAGTTCTATCGGTCACCTACGTGCACTTCCAACGTGACACTCAACTTGTAAAAATCATATCTCTCAATTCTAATATCCATAAATTACAAACTTTATACCATTGGAAAGCCAAGAGGATATGCTACAATTTTATGAAGATAACTTTTCTGATTCTACCTACATCAATACAATTTAATCGTTGAAATCAGGACATAATTTCTATCAAAGATAGTGTTGCAGCCTCTGCCAGCACTAGTTATGTTATCGTGTAAAAACCATATCTCTCTCATCCAAAGTCCAAAAATTACAAACTTTATAACATTGTAAAGCTAAGAGGATATGCTACAACTTTAATGAATGCAACTTTGCCTAATTCTACCTATACCAATGCAGTTTAATCGTTGAATTTAGGACATAATTTCTGTCAAGGATAGTGCTGCTACCTCTGCCAACACTAGTAACATTATCGTGTAAAGACCATATCTCTCTCATCCGAAGTCAAAAAATTACAAAATTTATACCATTGGAAATCTAAGAGGATATTATACAACTTTTATGAAGACAACTTTGTTTTATTATACCTAAATCAATACAATTTACTCATGGAATTTAGAGTCATTATTTCTGTCTAGAGAGTACTGCGGTGGAGTTCCCCCTTTTTCTTCTATGCCTATTACGAGCTTTTACAATTTCCAAAATCAAAAGACCCGGATCCAACCAACCACTAAATGTACATACATGACTCTCAGCATAACAATTTATTTTAAGTCTATCCAGGGCCATCTAACAACATACTATTCCATCTCTAA
>JANSVA010000008.1:11114859-11183161 GCA_025504915.1 Erythroxylum reticulatum | reverse complement strand
CATTAATATTTGCACAATTATAAGCATTCATTTATGCACACGTGTGTATATGGAATATGTACAATGCATGTTTATGACAATCTCGGGTATCGCTTTATCATTCACATCACATAAGCATTTGTATTCCCAAACTCACATAAGTACCATTTACACTTATGGTTTATTCCTCAATAAAATCATTAGAATCTAATTTCATAACCTAACGAATCATTTCAAAATTTTCTCCAAACATTGACTTTCGGTCATATAATTCTTGATCATTTAGACAATGAAACTGAAGTAATTTGGGAACACTTTCTTTTGAAAATTTTCCTTATATCTTATAAGTTTCTAATGACATCAAAATCATTCAATTTGCTTCAGTAGTGTAAACGTTATACTCCAAATATTTTCAGACTATTTTTATTCTGAGACAGTGCCCTATACTCAACTTCGACCCAAAAATTGAAATTCTTAGAGTCCAATTTAGAACTCTATTTCTTCATACAATATGTAGCCTATGTCTCTAGTTTACTCCAAATTAAAAATCACTCCATTTAGATAATCATAGAAAAAGTTATGCTCAAAATACCAAAGCATGTTCTATGCTAGAAAGTTCGTCGCGGTGAACTTTTCCAGAGAGGAAAAGTTCGCGTGAAAACTTACCAGTTCGCCACGGCAAACCCCTGAGTTGGCTGCGGCGAACTTCATCCTTAAATTTGGCTACGGCGAACCAAGGAAAGTTGGTCGTGGTGAACTTTGACTGAAGCATACTCAGAACATAATTCATTTTCCAGATCTCTTCCTACCTTTCACATATAACCTATCTTAAACCTAAACCATCTCTTCTACTTCATTTTCAACTTCATTTCAACCCAAAATCATTGATAAATACCTCATGATCTATCTTTGATCATTAACCCTAAAAGATTAAACATTTTCATATACCATTCATCAACAACTTCCTACACATGTTCAACTTCATTTTCACTTCTAACTATCATTAAAACATGCTTCATTCATCAAATCAAAAATAATGATGCTTATACTTACTTGATTTACCTAAAGCTTCGTCAAACTCTTCAAGCTCTCTCTTAATCCTAGCTTTCTTCTCTCACACGTGCATCACCATTCAAAGGTGGTAGAGTTAGGTCTTTAGTAAGAAATTAAGAAAATAGAATGGCTAGTGATGGAAGAAAGCAAGGTTTAACTTGTGGCTTGGAGAAGAGAGTGTCATGAGTTAAGAAGAAGAAGAAAGGAGAAGATGAGAAATGAAGAAGATGGAGAACAAGGTAGATGTCGACTTTGGCAAGTGAAAGACCAAAATATGGTCTTTCACTTTATAAAAATGTGTTTCGTCTAGTGGTGTGGCAAATGACACGTGGCAAGTGACACATGTCACTTACCACATGTCACTTCCCCATGGTTCCATTTGATCCATTTTAATGACTAGTTCATTTTGTGTCCAATTTCTTCCCCAATTGTCTCCCAATTTTCAATGACATAATTCATTAAATCCCAAAGTCATTTATAAAAATTTCCATTTCCATTTGAACAGTAAATTCTACTACCATTTATTAATAGTTTTGCCACTTGGCAATTTGTCCTAGTTCAAAATGCCTAACAATTTCAGAAAATTTCCCTATTTAACCAAAAATTCTCCAAAAATCTCAAAAATTCTAAATCAATGCTTATACTCTCAAAAATCAATTTTCAATACAAAAAAATTCACAGTTCCAATCATAATCACATTTATATATCAATTATACCCAATAATTGTCAATGAATCCATGTACAGTCATTTTTAATGTATGCAAATTCAAATTCACATGTATGAGTGCTAACATTATGCATGAGCATGAAATGCATTTTCTTAATCTCTCTTTGAGCTCACATGTACCAAATTTTAGGGTTCTAACCCTTAGTATGGGAACAGGATGTTACAATTTCCTTCTTATTGATGAAGTTAATGGGCATTTGCTGAGAAAATGGTTTGTTCCTAATTATTTTAAGTGGACACAACATCGGGAACTGTTGATTTGTAGCACCCCAAGGGATAATCAAGCACAATCTTCTGTCAACTTAAATGAATTTGAAGGGGGATTGGATATAGAACAAATTATGTGGTTAGAACTGAAAATCTGTACATGCAAATGGTTTATGATGCAGCCGGTTATACCTTGGAGGAAAATAGGGAAAATCTTGAAGAAAAACCTAACCCACATGTAAAACATTTTTTTGACTTACTACAATTAGCTGACCAAGAATTATGGCCAAATTGTGAAACAATGACCCAATTGTCTTCAATTGCTCGAATATTGAACATAAAGTCTAAAGGGCATATTTTGGACGGTAGTTTTGATAAAATTCTTGAATTGTATAATGAATCATTGTCTCCTGATCATACAATAGTTGATAGTTTTTACAATATGAAGAAACTTATTAAAGGTCTTGGTTTGCCTGTTGAAAAGATTGATTGTTGCAAATTGGGATGCATGTTATATTAGGGAGATGATGCAGAATTATAATAGTGCAAATTTTGTGGTCAATTTAGGTTCAAGCCTAGAAAGCATTCTATGAAACATAAATTAGTACCTTGGAAGCGAATGTATTATTTCTTGCTAACTCTGAGACTTCAAAGATTATATGCTTTTGATGTTACTGCATCTCACATGAGATGGCATGATGAACACGAATAGAAAGATAGAATAATGAGTCATCCATCAGATGCACTAGTATCGAAACATTGCAATGATACCCATCTTGAGTTTACAATTAAAAGTCGAAATGTTAGGTTGGGATTGTTGATGAATGGATTCTAACCTTTTGGTCAATTCGGCTAGCAATATTCATTATGGCCAATCATAACTACTCTTTATAATTTGCCTCTATAGATGTATATGAAAGAAGCATATATGTTCTTGACAATGATTGTGCCAGGGCCTACAAATTCGAAGCATAAAATTGATGTATTCTTATAACCGTTGATATTTAAATTGTAGCATATTTGGGAATATGGTGTTTAGACATATAATGTGTCTCTGAAACAAAATTTTGTGTTGACAGAAGCTTTGATGTGGACCATTAGTGAATTTTCAGCATATGTCATGTTGTCTAGATGGAGCACAACTGAAAAATTGGCTTGTCCTTATTGTGGCAACGATTTTGATGCATGTTATCTTCGAAACGGGAGCAAAATATGTCAGTTTGACAATCACAGGAAATTTCTTCCTCCAAATCATCCATTTAGACACAATAAACAAAAGTTCATTAAGAATAGGCTGGTAAGAACACCTCCTCCCCCTTACAAAGCTGGTGAAGATATTTTGCAGGAGGTTGAGGAATTAGGCTTGTTGAAAGTTACAGAATTTAAAGCTAATGAAGTAAATACAAGCATTGGTAAAAACTTTGGTTGGAGAAAACGAAGCATTTTTTGGGATTTGCCATATTGGAAAACTAATTTGATATGTCATAATCTAGATGTTATGCATATTGAAAACAATATTTTTGATAATTTGTTCAATACCATGATGAAATTGAAGGGAGGACAAAAAATAATGCAAAATTATGAGCTGATTTGCAACTTTTTTGTAAAAGAAAAGAGTTACATAAAGATGTTTGCACCGGTAAATATTCGAAAGCATGTTACACTTTGGAAAAATACCAAAAGGAAATATTGTGTGAATGGTTGAAAAGTCTAAAGTTTCCTGATGGTTATGTTTCGAACTTGGCAAGGTGTGTAGACATGAGGAAGTATAAATTATTTGGGATGAAAAGTCATGATTGTCATATGTTTATGCAAAGGCTAATTCCAATTGCATTTTGGGAGTTGCTACCAAATAAGGTTTGGGAAGTAATAACAAAATTAAGTTTGTTTTTCAAAAGTTTAACATCATTTAAAATCAAGTTGGCTGAAATGGAAAAACTAGAAAGGAAAATTCTAGTAATTTTGTGCAAACTAAAAGGGATTTTTCCTCCAAGCTTCTTTGACTGTATGGAGCATCTGCCTGTGCATTTAGCACATGAGATAAAACTAGTCGGTCTAGGTCAATATTGATGGATGTATCTATTTGAGAGGTAATTCAAATTCACATTATTGTAATTGAAGTAATAACATATTTTAACTAGTAAATTGTAATAACCATATTATCTAATATAGGTATTTGCATCACTTGAAGAAAAATGTCAAAAACAAGGCTAGAGTTCAAGGTTTGATATGTAATGCTTATTTAGTGGAGGAAGCTAGTACATTTTATTCACATTATTTTGAGACGTGTGTTCACACAAAAGAAAGAAAAGTTCCTCATAATGACAATGGGGGAGGAACAAGTGATGTTGATGGTAACTTATCCATTTTCACATATCCTAGATGAACATATGGACGTGCAACAAGAAGAATGTTAACAAAGGAAGAAATTAAGGCTGCGCATGGTTACATTTTATTGAACTGTCAAGAGATTTAACCTTTCGTGTAGTACGTTAAACATGATAATTTCAGTTTTCAAATTTTGTGTTGTTCATAACTGAAATACATAATAATGTATTTAGATTGTACGAGGTATTATTATGGGAGATAAAGCCGGACAATACACAGGATGATATAAATAAAGAAGTTGGAAGACACTCTCCTCAATGGTTCAAGAGATATGTAAGTTTTTACTTACAAATATTCTTATAATTGAATTATAAGATTTAAGTGTTAAAATGACATTATACTCTTTGATATGGTAATTTCTTTTATATAGGCCTTAGAAAATCTAATAGAGAACAAGTTCATTTGTGATCTTGCAAAGGGACCTCTATGAACTGTTAAATCATATCCAATGTATTTCGTTAATGGATATAAATATCATACAAAATATCATGGTCATAGCATGGTAACAATAAAGAGTGGAGTTTCCATATATGGAGAATTGATAGATTAAAATTATTGAGATACTTGAAATTAAGTACCCTGTATTGCCAATAAAGCAATGTGTGATATTTAAATATGACTAGTATGGCCTGACTCCAAATATTGGAACAAAAGTGCATAGCAGATATAATCTAATTGAAATCAACAATCAAAGAAGATTGAGACAATTTAAACCTTTCGTGTTGACAATGCAAGCAAAACAGGTGTGTTACGTCCCTTTTCCAAGCTTAGGACAAGATAAGTCAAATTGGTTGGCAGTTTGCAAAGTTAAACCTAGAGGTGCTTTTGAATCACATGGAAAAGGAGAGCAGTGAATTGAAAGTGAAGCGTTTCAGGAAGATGTTTATTTTATAAATGCATTTGTCATATAACGATAATAAACCTTTGAAAGATCCATCTAACAAATATGTTGAAATTTTATCTAGAGAGGATGACGAGAGTCAGAGATTTAAAGAGAAGCCAGAGTTTGATTTTTGTTCTTCCGAAAAAGAAGATGATTGTAATTTACAATTAAGTTATGATAGCAATTAATTTATGTTTGTAATTGAATATTTTCTTCAACAAATCAATTATTTCCTTTCCAGTATATTATGTAAAGTATTTAATTTAAATTCTTAATTAAGGAATGTCAACATGGAAACTGGTTCTGGATGGTAGTAATTCATTCTGTTGGGAGGAATGTGGCAAAATTGTCCTAACCAAAGGAATAAAAATTGCAGGAAAAATCTCCACTTCATACACTATTGATCGTATGCCTTCTATGGCCAATCTTCTGCTTCAAGGTGTTTAGTATCACCTGGATAATGTCACTTTTCTTATTATGTACATCTCATTTCCTTTTATGAAACTATTATATATATTCACATTTGATGATCTACACTATAAGTTTTAAACTTCTTTGAATCTCGAAGATGACATGTATGCCGATAGAGGCAGGAGCAATGTAACAACGGTTTATAAAGGATTAGGGAGATCGGTTCTTTTGGAAAAATTGTCAATTCGACAAACATCGTCTGGACATTCACGTATGCATTAATATCCAGTTTTGGTTTGTTTAACCATTTTCTAATATGACATTATCTAAGTTCTATACTAATTGTATTTTAGGTAAACCGCTTCGTACTAGTAATTCATCTGGAGAGTTAGTCTTCTATACTAAATTTGGTGAATCATTCACTGTATCCTCTACCAGTTTAGCTATAGTGGAAACGTTGTTGCAAGAAAGTATTAAAAACCCTACACCTGAGGGAAAAAGTATCATTATTTCAATTGGTACATCTAAACATGCCAGGACCCTTCTTGGGAATTCAGACATCGAGGACTCATTTACCTTTACCGACTCTCATGTCACATGTAATCCAAGAAAATAATTATATCATTGTGATTTATCGATGCAATATATTATACTCAGCTTTAAAGTTGATTTATTGTTATAACTGTAAGAATTTGTCAAACAACCTCCTTACTAGTTAGGGGTCAACCTGCGTCCTATTGAGTATGAGATGCTATTGTTCTTGTTTAATGACTTTAACAATCGTTAACCTTCTATTTCTAAGTTTGTACTTGAATATGATTTTCAACAAATCGCCTTATTTCCTTTTCCATATATTGTGTAAAATATTGAATTCAAATTCTTGTATTTCTTGAAAATTCAATAAACAATGAATTTCAGATAGAAATATGGCACCAAAGAGACAGCGTAATATAATGCAGCCTAGGTTCAGATGCATGTTCAGAGGTACTTACTGTAAAGGTGGATTGTCACAGTCTGCAGCTGCAACTGAATCACCTCCTCCCCCTCTAAGGCCTATAGTTGTAGATGAGACATCACTTGTTACTCATCATGCTACACCATCCCCAACTTATACATTATCCACTACCCCTTTATCGGATGAGGGAGACGATCTCCAGCCTAGAGCTGAGGGACCTAATGAAAGAAAGTACATAACAATTATCAATAATCTGTAAGTGAAATCGCATTAAACACTATATGTTTGTAATTAAGTTATAGGTTTTTCGGTTTTGCAAATGGTACAAAATTACTTGTTTTTATATTAGGTTGATTCCGTCTAGACCGTGCTTCAAAAATATAGGACATCTAAATATAAGGAGTGGATTGATCCTAAGGGTTATATGTGGAAGAATATCTCTCAGGTCACAAAGGCATTTTACTTTCAGGAGTTTGAGGTACAATAAAATTTTATTTTCTTTTTTAATTGATTTTTATACATTAATTAGATAAATATTATTACGTTATAAGTTATCAACATTTTTCTTTCTATTTCAGAAAGAATTTTTCTGTGATTATAGTTTCAACGCGATTATACATAAAGTATGAGAGAGACGAGCTCGTATACGTTATCGTGAATTTATTGATGCGATACACAAGGTTGATGTACGGCCGCCTTATATTTCGGAGAAAATATGAAGTTGTTGGTACGAATATTGGATATCACTTGAGCTAATGTTCATCTCAAGGCGTAACTCGACCAACAGACGTGGAGGCCCTAGAGGAGAGAGTCTTCCCCTACATACGAGATGATCAATTACCCATCACGAGCATGTAGAGAGACTTGTAAGTATCTAAACTTGACACTTATATTGTAATTGTTTTACTTTACTGTATTTCAATTTAAATTGATGAGTGAATGTTGAAATGAAAATATGTGTATTATAGATAATGATGATGATATAAATATCTGGTGCCATATATGATTGTGTTGAGTTATTTTATTTGTTCAACAGGGGGTAAATATCATAAAAATAAAGGAAATTCTACCAAAATTTTTATAAATTCTAGTTCACATATAACATTTTATTCTTATGTAGGAAAAGTCTATAGGCATGAGGCCTACACCTCGTCAGTTGTTTTTGCACACTCACACTAAGAAGCATAACGGTATGACATTCATCAACAACCGATATAGAGAACTAAATATATGTCAAATTAATGTTTTAATATTATTTCTTAATAATTATCACTAACTAATATAAACATTGCTTCCTAATAGGACCAAATACAAGAAAGCATTCAGCGATAGTCTTAACAAGAACAAGCTATTGATGAGAGTCAGACATATCTTAATGTAGTGGGTGGTAGGGGCCGTCATGGAAGGATCTTGGGGCTAGGTTCATTTGCGAATACATGTTATTCGCAATCATCCATGTCCAATACAGCAACATCTAGTAGATGGTCGCAAATAGATCAAGTCAATCGACTTCAGACCACAATGGACACATTGATGGACTATATAGCTTAGCTGAGACACGAGGTGGATGAGTCGAAGGCGAGGGGTAGTAGCACTTCAGAGCACCCGCAGTCACCAGGACATTAGGATTGATTTAGTCATTTGTTTTGAATTACAAAGACTTATTATGTACACTATAATGTTTTTATTATCAATTAAGATAATTTTAACTTTATATCATCAATCAACTTTCTGTTTAAACAAATTAAATATATAAACAAATAAAAATACTATGCACAGATAATTCATAATTGTTGAAATTATGCATTAATCATAAGATCATTAAATAAAATTTGATGTAGGGATTTTTAAATTTTTTTATTTTACTTTACCGACGGAAAAATAAAATTATATCAGTAAAATCTATTATATTTATCGACAGAACACATAAACTATCGGTAAAATCCAATACATTTACCGACGGTTACTTTTCATTCCGTCAATAATATTGCAAACCGTTAGGATTATTCGAACTACGGTTTACCGACAGTCAACCATAACCGTTTGAGTATCACCGACGGTATTATATAACCGTCGGTAAATATTACGACGAAATACTTATGTCGGTAGGTAATTTTACTAATAGCCTACTGCAAATCCGTCGATAAATTTACCGACAGTTATAGGCAACAGTCGGTATATTTACCGATAGACACATAACAAGTATGTAGGTAAATTTACCTACAGTCGTTTTAACGATGTATTGATCCGTCGGTTATTTCCGTCGCTATCAGTAATTTCCGTCGCTTAATAACGTTTTTCTTGTAGTATAATAAAAGTCTAAATAAAGACACAAATCCCTAACCTAAACACTCATCTTCATATTTCTTCCCTAATTTATGTGATTATTTTACAAGAAAGAGAAAGGTAATTGTTACGGATATATCCAACGAATAAGCCGACCATTGCGTTTGAAGAAGAGTGAAGCAACTCTACGATCTTTCATTCAAAGGAGTCTACTCTTTCGTTTTCGTCCTTAAAAGATTATCGGTTGTCCGTAATACTAATACAATACTAGACGTTGCATGAATATACATAGTAAAAGGTTGTTTAGAGTAGTTACAATAAAAAGGGCGGGTCCCAATCCTCCAACCAGTTTGGATCTGACAATCCTCCGACCAAAAAGTATGAAGCCTATTCAATTGTAGCATTCACAGTAACCACATCTTCTCTTAACCTCATCAATCCAACATTTCATATGCTTCTGCGCTCGCATCTCTCCACAATGCACATTGGGCACCTCCAAATTAAAGTCCATCATGCACTCAAATTATCAAAATATCCCCACTTTCTAAATCATTATGCTAATGGATAAGAATTGTTTGGTCATTTAGACTCCATCTTTATCAATATAAAACCCTACTAGCTTAACGCTACTAACTTTACCCGCGAAACTCACATATAAACGCACTCTTTGTGAAAATTATGCAAAGTAAGAGGACATAAGAACCAAGATTGAAGAAATATCCAGTGATGATGAGCTTAGTGAAGATGATTATACCTCTGAGGATGAGCAATTGGTGGCAAAGCTAATCTTTAATCAGATGTATGCTTCGCCTTTTCATTTTCTGCATCTGTACATGATATCTGGCAATTGCAACATAATACACGTAATAAGATTGAAGTTTTAAGGAAATTTGTGTCGTGTTTCTGTCCTTGTTTTCCATAGATGTTCTGTAAATTATTTAACTGTGGATCAATGTTTAAATTAATTAAATTTCTATTAGGGTCATATCATGCTGCTTTTACTATTGCATTAACATGCATATATGACAGACTTCTTTGCATATTATCTTACACATTTGACTACACCATCTAAAAGGTTGATAGTTCAATGTCCGGCTGCTTTGACCTAATGTAGATAATTAAAACTTGGAAGCTCTTCATATATTTTACCCTTATAGGGGAGATAAAGAAAGGAAAATGATATAAAGAGGACAAATACGATAGATAATACTTGTGTATGATTTTCTGGCCTTTTTATTGGTAGTTGCTACAACTTGGCTCTTCCAACTCTCATGTAGTTGTTGTGGACAACATAAAATTCTCATAGAAGGGCAAATGTTCTGCTTCGAATCTTGATGCTAGGAGGATACCCTTTTTCAGCTCGCTCGATGACATATTTGACAAAGAATATTATGACGAGTAGCGGCAGTCAGAGGAGAAGAAGAAGAAAAAGAAGAAGAAGAAGAAGGTAAGAGGGGGGACTTATAAACAAATTAAATAAAAAATGGGTACCACATTTATAAATAAATTAAAATTTTAATATTGTTTAAAAAATAAGTTCCACCTTGACACGTCAGCAATTGATGTGACACATAAGACCCACAAAATAATAAAAACATATTTTTAAAATGCCAATTACTAATGACCTGACATTTAATAGAGGATTTTAAATTTTCTGTCAAGATGGGGTTACAATTTAACGTTTTTAAAATGTTAAGGTTAGAATTGTTCACTCCAAAATGTTTAGGTGAAACTTGTCGATTGGTGCAAAACTTATTGTCAAAAGTGACCTTTTGATATTAATTATTTAAAAAAGTTAATGTTTTGATTACCCTAAACCTGTATTGAAAAAATCTCTAACGTAACATAAGTATAAATAAAGCCACAAATCCCAAACCTAAGCGCTCATCTTCATATTTCTCCCCTAATTTATGTGATTATTTTTCATTATTCTTCTCCCATCTTCGATTTTTTCACCCCCTTATTGACCCACTAACTGTTTCATTCAACCTTAATAAACATCCAATTATAGATAACTTAGAATAATTAGAGTATTATGGTTTGAATAGGTTAGGTAATCCAATCTTTTGGGTATTTATTTAATTTTTTATTCTTGCCTATAAATAACATATAATGTATGTATTTATAAGGTCTCCAATATATGTATGTTTAATATCAATCAAATTTTTGTGATTGGCCCTTTCGTTTAAGGTTGTTTATTTCTTATAAGGGCTTATCTCTTAATTGGTCTTCAAATAGAAATGTTTGACAAAGTGAGTTCGAGTAATGTGGAATAGAACTGTGTATAATAGATTACTAACTTCTATATTTAGGAACAAATATAAGATGAAAGAAGTGAAAGTTTTACTCTACCTAGATAAAAATAATCAATCATAAGAGAAAAAATAGACATAATACATTGGTTATGTCGTAGCCGATACTAGAAAAATTTAGCAGTTGAGATTAGAGGCTTTAATATTCTAGGTCTTCAACTAATAATAATTCTTCCTCCATCATTTAATGTTTATATGGATTCAATTTTTGTCTAAAGAGAGAAAATTCCTAAATGTAGGTTTTACGAGTGCCTAAAATATTAAGTTATTAGAAATATTATATTATGATATTCAATGTAGGAACATAAATAGAATATATGTGTTAACGAATGTTTGTTTTAGTGATGATTACAAGGTTAAGAGTTGTAAATACTTTTATTAGCACAACGACCCTTCATAGCTAGAGTTGTTCATGTTATTCACAGATTATTAAATGAAAATGCTAACCTAAAATAGTAATTAGCATTAAGATACAAAGGGATAATTAAAGATGAGGTGTTCAAGAGAGTTGCCAAAAGACCAAAAAAGAGGAACAGAAGGAATATATTAAGGTAAGAGAGACAAAATAAAGCAAATAGAGTATGAACTTAAGCTTACTATGAATGAGAACAATGAGCTAAAGAAGATAATAATGACATATCTCATCATTGTTGTTGAAATGTATTGTCGTTATGTTTTTTCCACTACTAAAATTATAGGGCTAATATGAGAAGTACTTATATGGGACTAATGTGATACGCTTAGAATTCTAACTCTTCTTTTATATTAGTATATGATTTCTAAGAGTTCATATGTGCATCAAACTTTGATTAATATATTGTGAATGTTGGATATCATTACTGAGCGATTGTAGTTTTACATTCAAATTAGGAAATAAAGAAGCTAGATGGAAAGTATTTGGTTAACTTTAAAATAATATGTTTAAGATAGTGTTCCTTAGGCAATCCTAACATTTAGCTTAAGACAATATGCAAATTTCCATTTTATGTAATCCATTAAAATGCTTACGGTTCATATAATGTAAGCCACTAAAAAGCTTGAGATTAAATTAATTTAAGTCATCATACAAAAAGGAAATAGCGTAAGCCATTAACTTTTTGTATAAAATGGCTAAAGATAGTTGGAAATTATCATTTCTAGGTTATTTTATAGTAAAGCTATATCAGGTAAATTATGCTAATTATCATTATATACAAAAGAAAATGGATCTAACCATAACCCACACAAAATATAAAATGGAGCTACCTAGGTACATTCTCCTCCATTTCTTAGTTTTATATTTGGTAGTTATTCAAGCAAAAGATTATCCATCTAACTAGATTTTCTTACAGACCAACAAGTATATAAATAATTATCATTCATACTCTATTGACTTTCAATTTGAGTATTAGTTACTTGTCGGTTTGATTTTCTAATAGCCATGCATTTAGAAGCTTGCTTTTCTAATTAACATGATTTGATATTTAGGTTACCCTTCTACCCTAACCCTCTTGGTTGAAATGATAGCTGAAAATTGTTTGGATTAGTTTATTTAAATGTTCTCTTCCTCTTTAATATTGGAGCTAATGCAAATGACTATTTCAAGGCCAGAATAATAAGTTGTTCATATTAGCAATACATACAATAATAACCATATATGGTAAACTAATATTAGAGTCAAACTAACCTTATCTCCACTTGCTTTAAAAGGTTTTTTTTTACTAGAAATTAATGAATGGGGTTGCAATGAGATTTTTACTATTATTGTATCTTAATTGGGTATATTCAATTCTCTAATAATCAAAAAAATCAATATGTTATTAATAAAAAACATATAAACTACAAAATAAATTTACAAAACTCAACTCTAACTAGACTTGAAGAAAGTGAACCAGATTTACAAGTTCTCTTTATTATGACCTGATTTTTTATATTTGCCATATAATTGGAATTGACCTTTTATACTAGCCTATAAGGATTCTTCACTCTCTACAGTTAATCTTTATCTTTTTACCTATTCTTTTTAAGCCTACTAGGCATAAGTCTTTCAAATGGTGGATGAATCTTTTCATCAGAGTTTAGTGGCCAACATTTTTTCCCTCTAATGGTTGAAAGACATTCTCATAAACTTTTATGGACCTCTCTCTATGATAACACTCATCCATATATGCCTCAAATTATTGCTTGGTGTATTAGTAGAATGACTATAAGGATACTCATAGAGTTCCCATACCCTATAACTGTAAGTCTTCTTCCTCTCTAATTGGACGACATATGTATCATCTTTATTAATCACCTTATTGTTAGATTTGTGTTCTAAAAGTAATCTAAGATGATTACTTTTATCCATTATTTTTATGAATTGAACATTATTTATACTTTGTTCCATGAGTTTTATATTTATTTAGAAGTATTCAAGAAGATGCACTTGGTCTTGATCTGTAGAACTCTAAATAATATGAATATTCAATTGTAAAATGTTCATAGGTCTTAGATAGTAGCAGGAACACTAATATGCCATATATGACTGTCATGTTGATTAAAAGTATGTTGTAGTTCTGTAAACATTGATAAAAGATTATCATTTAATAACACGAATATATGAAAGGTTTCATATATTGAACAAACCTAATAGATAAAACATTATATGGATTGTGTTTGTGTCATTAATGTTTTTATCGTGTCTTTGATTCCAAGATTGATACATATATTATTTTTTCATATGAGGAACGTATAACGTAATTATTATTAAAAGTTGCTTATAACAAGTGGTTATAAAAATAATAGTTCTTTATATATAACTTGTGTGGGAAAGGGTACATGTAAATAGCACTATTGCCACTCATTAATAATGAGTAATGATATTTTATAGGCCCCTTGGTAAAGTAGAATTATAAATGGATCAAATATAATTGTGGTACAATTATAATTTATAATTTACTTAATGGAGACCAAGAAACGATTATAATACAAAGATGACACAGTCCTACTTTGTATATTAATCATAATATCATAAGGCAAGGAATGGACACAAGTAATGTTAATGATAACATTACTAGAAAGATTATGTTACGTAAAAAGGTTTACTAAACATTTATGTTTTTTGGGTAGCTCTAATGTATAGCTAGAATAACACTTACATTTTATGAAATAAAATGTTGTATTTCATTTCAACACAACACAGATCCTTGATATAGGTCATACCAACTGAACAAGAAACAAGAAAATATATTTTAAGTGTACAAGATTTCATATTGATGAAATAAAGGTACATATTAAAATATTGTCACATGACGTGACAGCCTAGATGGGAAATAAATTTATTTGAAATGTATATTATGAGGATAATATAAATTTCATGAAATATAAATTTATTTATATCCCAAGCCCAAAAGAATTTATTTTAACAAATGAAGAGAGATAATAGATGTATTATTATAGCCATCAAATTCGTGACAGATTTTAAGGTGATTTTGAACAGGAATTTGAAAGGCCAAACAAAACCATTTTGGACAAATGATCATTACTTTTGTAGCCCTTGAAGTGTAGAATCTAATGGTGAAGGTTTCAGGTCGTTTGGAGTTCGCTAGAAGAAGTTATCACTGTTTTAGTATCGAAAGGTCAAGAATTAAGTATGCTGTTTCAAAACCATTCTTGATTTAATTTCCATAAATGTTGTGGGAATTTAAAGAATATTTTGAGGCTATACAAATTTTTTACATATGGTCAGACTTGGATATAGAGTTTTTTTTGTTAGCCATTGTTCTCTCTCATAACTTGTTAAAACAATTATTGATTGACTAATCGATTAAGAAATGGGTGACAAAGCTAGGCATGGACGAAGAGAATGCTAGCACAAACTCGGCGTCCTTCTTGTTTCGGATTCAAGGTGAACCGAAGAGGAATACAGCTTCATTAGAGAACAAAGGTATGGTTTAACAATCCCTCTTGTAGGAATATAAACTTGATTGTGATGCAAACAAAATACAAGAAGAATTAGCAATAATAGAAACGATCCGCTTCATGAAATCCCTTCAATTGGTATCAGAGCTTTTGCTTTTATTATTGCTAATTAGACTATTTTATTATTTATTTTTTATTACATAAGTGCTTATTCAATTGTCTTTTGTATTGCGATTCTAAAGGATTCGGTATTGAATTTGTTTTCATTTTTGTAAAATTGTCATAGGCTTACTAGTTACTTATTTTTGTGTTTTCTAAAATTCTTTTATCAATGAAAGAAGTTTAGAACATAATTCTTATGTAGATTAAAGTCTCTGGACAGATCTATAGAGTAAAACAAAAATAAGAAAAATAGAGGGTTGCTGGAAATTTTAGCAATAGTGACTATTTTAAAGCTCAAATTCCAATAACGATCTCTCTAAATAGGATTGTCATTTTTAAATGAAACTAGTTTCACATTTTAGATAATGAAGTCTAGTTTTGAATAATGAAACTTGTTTATACAAGAGTTTCATGATTTTTTTGTGACAAAGACAAAATAAGAACGGTGCGCAGTTTTTTTAGCTTATTAAAATAAGATATTGCTAAACGGTTTGCATTTTCTTTTAAATGATTACTTTCCAAACTATGGTACAAATTATTGTTGAATTCTTACAGATAATTATAAATCATTTTATGGGATTTAAATGATTTAGAGAATCGTACTTACTTAAGAAAAGAGAATTGATTAAAGGGTACAAAATTGTGCATCGGCATGTAATTTCTGTTATAATTTTGTTTTGCAGGGAACCGATTTTGTATGTCTCATTCCAATGCTTTTGTGATGTAAAATGTTTGTGTGTGAATGTTTGATTGTAAGCAGTTTAATAAGCAATTATTAATGGCTCAAAAGGCAATTTTTGTATAGGATTCCTTTTATTTACATCATATGCATTAGTGAAAATGAGAGGAGTTCCTAATACTTGCACTTAGCAAATTTTTGAAAGGATTCAAAATAATATTTGGGATTGCATATTTATTTTTATGCAAATTTTCATGCGATGGTGCAAGAAAACCTACAAAACTATAGTCACTTTTGAATGTCCAACGAAAAATTGAGTATTTTTCCTTCTCATTTTATCCACTTTAAGGTAAGGATTATTAATATGCATGAGTGTAATTTTTAATCTTTAGAAATTGTGGAATATATTAGGATATATTATCAAGCCATTGGTAAATGGATTAGATGTGAGGCATTTATTACATTTATTTTATGGAGATAGTGTAACCTAATATATTGACCAATAAGATGAGTTTGATTAATGAGTAGTCAAGATCTAGGCTTGAAGTCTTAGGAAAATTGTTTAGTAAGAAAATGTTTTCTTAATAAACAACAAGAGTCATAAGGTTTAGAAAATTGCAAATGATTGTAAATTTTTTTTTTCTAAAGGTTATGATTAGTAAAGGATTACTTACCTTGAATTTACAAATCGGATAAGTTTGATTTATTTATGATGGGATCTTGAATATACTGTGTAAAGGACTTTACAATAGATGCAGTATGAGTTTTTTTAATAAAATAACTTTTACATAAATATTAACATGAATTCCTTTAGATTTTATTCTAGAATGGCGAACAATATACTTATTCGATCAATACTTGAAAAGTGCCTATTGGAGGGTGATGGTTCCAATTTTCTCGATTGGGAACTAAAACTCCAACTTATCATCAGATCGGAGGATCTTGTAGATGTGCTGGAGCAAGCTGCACTAGTATTTGGTACAGATCCCTCTGATGAGGAAAAGGTCGCTTTTGAAAAGTATCGCAAGGACGAACTAAGTGTTCAAGGTCTCATGTTGGCAAGTATGGCGATTGAACTTACTCGTAAGTTTGTTAACAATACTCTAATAGAGATAATTGAGCATCTTTCTAAAATGTTCCTGGAGAATGCTCGTAAAGAGCATTCAAAGATCACTCTGGCATTCACAAGATGTAACATGATGGAAGGATCTTCCGTCAACCAGCATATGTTGAAAGTACTGGGTTATCTCGAGAAATTGGAGAAGCTTAATGCTCCAATGAACCCTGACTCAGCTGAGGATATAATCCTTAGTTCATTGCCTCCATCTTACAGAGATGTAATCATGCATCTTCACTTGCATGAAAAGGAAATGACCTTGGATGAGATTCATCAGACATTGAGGTAGACAGAGGTTGATATGAACAGGAACAAAGGGAGAAGAAGGTTCTTGCAATCTCCCATAATAGCAAGAAAGTCAACAAAGGAAAAGGCAAAAAGAAGATGCCTAACATGAACAAAGGGAAAAGAGAAGCTCAAGTGAGCAACTCCAAAGGCAAAAAGAAAAACTCGCCAACTCCACAAACAGAGTGCTATTATTGCCACAAGTTAGGACATTTCAAGGTGAACTGTCCCAAGTATAAGGCTAACTTGGATAGTGTCAAAATAGAGCGCAAGCGCCCTAAAGTTCAGAAAGGTATCTATGTTATTGAAATTAATTTAACCACATCTATTCATGATTGGGTAATTGATGATCATGTGCTCATATTTGTGTAAATATGCAAGCACTAGTGGATAGAAGACATCTCAAGAAAGGAGAAGACACATTAAAGGTGGGGAATGGTGTTACCATTTCTACAATAGCCATTGGCTCGATTCACCTTCAAGTAGCTAGTGGTTTAATTATTAATTTAAAAATGTTTATTACGTTCCATCTATATGTGAGAACATTATATCTGTGTCAAGTTTACACAATGATGGATATGTATTTACTATTTCAAACTCATGTATGAGTATTTCAAAAGATGGAATTTTCTATACAAATGATATTGTTCAGGATGGCTTATATTTGCTTAAAGTGAATGATAAACATATTTGAAATATCAATAACAAAAGACTCAAAGTATTTCATGGAAATAAGAGTCTCTTATGGCACTATCGTCTAGGTCATATACGTAAGAAATGCTTTAAGAAACTACAAGAAAGTAATCTTCTTGGTCTCCTTGATTGTGATGTAATAGAGACATATGAACCTTGCTTAGTCAGTAAAATGACCAAGAAACCTTTCAAAAAGAAAGGTACAAGGAAAAAAGACTTATTGGAATTAATACATTCAGATGTATGTGGGATAATGAGCACAAGTGCACAAGATGGTTTTAGATACTTCATTACCTTTATAGATGACTACAGTCATTATGGCTATGTTTATCTAATGAAGAACAAAAGTGAATCTTTTAACAGGTTCAAAGAATTCAAGAATGAAGTAGAAAACTAACCAAACAAGAGAATTAAGACTTTACGAACTGATAGTGGAGGAGAATACTTGAGTAATAAATTTGGTGCATATCTAAAGGAGTGTGGTATCATACCATAATTGACTCCACCTGGAACACCTCAATGGAATGGTGTTTCTGAGAGGAGAAATAGAACATTGCTTGGCATGGCTCGATCAATGATGTGCCAAACAGAATTGCTTCTTTACTTTTGGGGACATGCATTACTAACTGCAGCTTATACATTGAATATTGTTCCTTCTAAATCTGTTGAGAAAACTCCTTATGAGTTATGGACATGTAAAATTCCTGACTTGTCATTTCATAAGATTTGAGGATGTGAGGCTTTCGTCAAAAGATTGATGACAACCAAACTAGAACCCCAAGCAGATAAATGCTTCTTTATAGGTTATCAGAAAGAAACAAAAGGATATTACTTTTTGCACAAGTCAACAAACAGGATATTTGTTCAAAGGGGTGCAATTTTCTTAGAGAAAGAATTTCTCGAAAGAATCAAAAGTGTTGGGAGTAGTTTAACACTTGAAGAAACTCAAGAAACACTACAAAACCTCAATCAGGTTATGGATGATATCCATGAAGATCGAAGTATCTCAATTATAGTTCTTATGGCTAGTGGGAGAATGAGTGTATAGGTTCCTCAACATATTGAGGAAGAGGTTCACATGTCACTACTTAGTGTTCAATCCAATATTGAACCAATTCCACAAAAGATTGTGTAAGAGGTTCAAGAAATTCAAGATGAACAAGAAGAGCCACAAGAATTGAGAAGGTCAACAAGATCTAGAACGAAACTTGATTTCTATCTAGGGCTTCATGAGATATTGGTAATGGATACCGAAGATTCGATGACCTTTCAAGAAGCAATGAATAGAGATGATTCAAAATCATGGTACGAAGCTATAAAATCCGAAATACAATCCATATATGACAACCAAGTATGGGTCTTGGCAGATCTTCCTCAAGGCAAGAATGCCATTCAAAACAAATGGATTTTCAAGAGAAAGATGGACATGGATGGAAACATGACAACATACAAGGCAAGACTTGTAGCAAAAGGGTTCAATCAAGTTCAAGGGATTGACTATGATGAAACCTTTTCACCTATTGCAATGTTTAAGTCTATTCGGACATTACTAGCCATTATTGTATTTTATGACTATGAAATATGGCAAATGGATGTCAAAACAACGTTCCTTAATGGGAATTGGAAGATGATGTGTACATGGTACAACCTCCAAGTTTTGAAGACCCAAATAATGGTAGTAAAGTATGCAAGCTTCAAATGTCCATTTATGGATTGAAGCTAGCATTCAAAAGTTGGAACAAATGCTTTGATGATGAGGTTAAACGTCTTGGATTCATCCAAAGTAAGGAAGAACCTTGTGTATATAAGATAATCAGTGCGAGCTATGTACTTTTCTTGGTCTTATATGTCGATGACATATTATTGATAGGCAACTTTATTCCCTTAATGGAGCAAACGAAAACTTCATTGAAAGATATTTTTTCAATGAAAGATTTGGGAGAGGCCCAATATATCTTAGGGATTAAAATATGTAGAGATAGGTCTCGTAAACTCATTGGCTTAAGTTAATGTACGTACATTGACAAAGTGTTGAAATGATTCAATATGTAGAATTCCAAGAAGGGAAATGTGCCAATGACTCAAGGTGTAAAACTTAGCAAATCTCAATTTGCTACGTCACGTAAAGATATTGAAATCATGAAGGATGTAACATATGCTTTTCCAATTGGTTCCATCATATATGCTATGGTGTGTACACGCTGATCTCGCATATGCTCTAAGTATGACAAGTCGTCATCGAGCCCATATAGGTCCTACTCATTAGACTGTGGTCAAGAATATCCTTAAGTATATGAACAGGACTAAGGATAAGTTTCTTATGTATGGAGGGAAAAGGGAGCTCATTGTAGAAGGCTACACTGATGCAAGTTTTGCGACCGATTATGATGATAAGAGGTCACAATCTAGATATGTTTTAATTTTGAATGGGTGTGCTATTAGTTGGAGAAGTTTCAAACAATCAATAATGACTGACTCAACTACCCAATCTAAAGTGATAGTTGTTGCTGAAGCCAGCAAAGAAGGTGTTTGGATCAAGAAGTTTATTGAGGAACTTGATGTGCTTCCTTCCATTTAAGGACCATTAGAACTGTTTTGCGACAATAGTACAGCTATTGTACAAATCAAGGAACTGAAGGCACATCACAAGATCAAACATATGGATAGAAATATTTTGTCATTCGAGACTTCATAGAAGAGGGTAGAATAAAATTATTAAAGGTGGACACGGATAGTAACACAGCAGATCCACTAACAAAGCCTTTATCTTAAGCAAAGAGCGAAGTCCACTTTGATTCCATGGGTCTGAGAAAACATGGAGAGTGGATAAAGATAACAAATTGAGTCAGAAGTGGGAGATTGTTATCTTTGTGTTCTAAAAGTTATCTAAGATGATTACTTTTATCTATTATATTTATGAATTGAATGTTATTTATATTTTGTTCCATGAGTTTTACATTTATTTAGAAGTGTTCAAGAAGATGCATTTGGTCTTGAACCGCAAAACTCTAAATAACATGAATATTCAATTATAAAATGTTCACAGGTCTTGGATATTAGCAGGAACAATAATATGCCATATAAGACTGTCGTGTTGATTAAAAGTATGTTGTAGTTCTATAAAAGTTGATAAAGGATTATCATTTAATAACACGAATATATGAAAGGTTTTCATATATTGAACAGACCTAATAGATAAAACATTATATGGATTGTGTTTGTGTCATTAATGTTTTTATCGTGTCTTTGATTCCAAGATTGATAAATATTTTTTTTCACATGAGGAATGTATAACGTAATTATTATTAAAAGCTTCTTATAACAAGTGTTGATAAAAATAATAGTTCTTTATATATAACTTGTGCGGGAAAAGGCACATGTAAATAGCATCATTGCCACTCATTAATAATGAGTAATGATATTTTATGGGCCCCTAGGTAAAGTAGAATTATAAATGGATTCAATATAACTAAGGTACAGTTATAATTTACTTAATGGAGACCAAGAAACGATTATAATACAAAGATGACAGTCCTACTTTGTATATTAATCATAATATCATAAGGCAAGGAATGAACACAAGTAATGTTAATGATAACATTACTAGAAGGATCGTGTTACATAAAAAGGTTTACTAAACATCTATATTGTTTGAGTAGCTATAATGTATAGCTAGAATACCTCTTACAGTTTATGAAATAAAATGTTGTATTTCATTGCCAACACAACACAGATCCTTGATATAAGTCATACCAACTGAACGGGAGACAAGAAAAAATATTTTAAGTGTAAAAGATTTCATGTTGATAAAATAAAGTTAAATGTTAAAATATTGTCACATGACGTGACAACCTAGACGTGAAATAAATTTATTTGAAATGTATATTATGAAGATAATATAAATTTCATGAAATATAAATTTATTTATAGCCCAAGCCCAAAAGAATTTATTTTAACAAATGAAGAGAGAGAATAGATGTATTATTATAGCCATCAAATTCACGACAGATTTTAAGGTGATTTTGAATAGGAATTTGAAAGGGTAAACGATAACCATTCTGGACAAATGACCTATCAATTTTGTAGCCCTTGAAGTGTAGAATCTAACAGTGAAGGTTTCAGGTCATTTGGAGTTCTCTAGAAGAAGTTATCACTGTTCTAGAACTGAAAGGTCAGGAATTAAGTATGCTGTTTCAAAACTGTTCTTGATTTAATTGCCATAAATGTTGTGGGAATTTAAAGAATATTTGAAGGCTATACGAATTTTTTACATATGGTCAGACTTGGATATAGAGTTTTTTTTGTTAGTCATTGTTCTCTCTCATAACTTGTTAAAACAATTATTGATTGAGTAATCGATTAAGAAATGGGTGACGAAGCTAGGCGCAAACGAAGAGAACGCTAGCATGAACTCGACGTCCTTCTTATTTCGGATTCAAGGTGAACCGAAGAGGAAAACAACTTCGTTAGAGACCAAAGGTATGGTTTAACAATCCCTCTTATAGGAATATAAACTTGATTATGATGCAAACAAAATACAGAGAAGAATTAGCAATAATAGAAACGATCCTTGTTATTATCGGATTAAAATTTTTAGATTTTACCCAATTTGCTTCATGAAATCCCTTCACTTATACTTCTTGTTCATATTCTAAATGACTCTCCATTTTATTGCATTCAATATTTATTGTTTAATTTCTTTATCACTTCAGGTGATATGTCTCCCGTCCATCTCTTAGCTTCTTCGTTAAGGTCAGAATGCTTATTGGTCTTGATAGTCTCCAACATGCTGATGATAGGGTGATTTATGACCACTAAAATTTAAGAGTTAAATGTCTTACACATGTTGTTATATACAATTGGACATTTAGACTCAGTGCTTTAGAGGGCCTTGATATACAAACCTTGCACACATCCTATATGTAGCAAAGGACAATACAGGATTTTAGTCTCGCATGAATCTCTACAAATTAAAAATACCAAGTTAGAAGAGTTCATAAATTCAAATATAATTTCTTTTAGTTGGATAAAATACCTTTTGTATATCAAATATCATTTCTTCAACGTCTCCTATATCTAAGTTAATAGCTAACTGCTTAATAAACCATGTCCAATTCTTAATAATGTCCACCTCAACAACTACCCATGTAATTGGACAAAAGCCTCAATTACCATTAACTCCTATGGCATTTAAAAGTTATCCTTGATACTTTGTCTTAAAAAAACATCCACCCATATCGATTGTAGGTTATAACTTACTTTCATCGATATTTTATAGCATCAAAACACACATCATTCTCTTGAATACCAACTTATCTTTAGACATTCTAAGTTAAAGCTTGATTGTCAAACCTAAATTCATTTATTTCATATAAAAAAATATAACTATAAAGCTTTCCACATTTGTTAGACCGCTTCTTCGAAAAGCTTTGAGAACCTTCTTACTTACATACTTGTACATGATCGAATTAGTTAATAATTTTAGTTTCTCCCTGCTTTCTTCTACCATTTTCTTAATTTTATTGCCAAACTTATCTATAAAAAAATTCCTTGAAATGCCTTATCATTAAATTAGATGTAACCAAACTTGACTTGTCTGTACAATTGCATGTATGCTTTAGATTATAACTTTTAAGCTTTAATCACTTTTGTTTTGTCAAATCAAGCATAGAGATTAAATGGACAACCTTGAATGAAACAATATCTTATCCTTTTTGCTTTACTCCTTTTGAAATTTAAGTTAAATCTTATTGTAACTGTATAATCAGAAACTACATCATTTGTGTTTTTCATTATCAAACACCATCCCTAATAACTATTTAGTTGTAACAACTTTAAGAACATGTATGTTAGTTTGACTAGGTCATAAGCTGCATCTACTTCTTCAACACTAGGATATTCATCATTAGTAAAGAAACTCCTAGGATTATAAAGGTCAATGTATATTGTGTCATGACCTGCATTAATACTAATGTTAAAATCCGAATCAAAAGCATCTAAATCATCTCCATCAGGAGCACCTAAATCAAAGTACTATCATCACTCAATTTAGAGTTGTGAGGTAATTCTTTATCTCTTAAATCACCTTCATTATCTAAATTACCACCACCACATCAACATTAACTTCAACATCATTAGCATCTCCTAAATCAACACCAATATTACCTCCTAAATCAACACCAACACCACGATCACCTTCCAAATCAACATTAGTATTAACTCCTAAATCAATTACTACACTACTATCGCCTACCAAATCAACACCTACAACACTATTACCTCTCAAATCAACACCAATATCAGTGTTACCTCCTAAATCAATTCCAACAATGATATTACCTCCTAAATCAACACCTACACCACCATCACCTCCCAAATCAACACTATTACATCCCTAATAAAATCCAGTATCACATTCCAAATCTATAACAACCTCATTTTTATGCCATTTATTATGAAATATTAACATAGGTATGGATAACGTTAGTTTATCAACATGATCTAAATAAACATCAACTATACCAAGCGCCCCTAACAATTTATTAAATCCAATGCACTTTGATTGGACTGTAACCTCCCTAAACCATCATATGACCTTTTCTTAGGAATCAAATTCCATTCACTAATAATATTTACATAGCCTAATATAGCACCCATTTTACATACCTCTCTCAAACTCGTATAATTCATATCTGTATTGTCAAAAATTTTAGGTGCCTTACATACATACTTTAGTATACCTTCATGAGTAAAATATCTACCTTGAGATAACCTTATACTAGCTCTTCCATTTATTACCACCTTATATGGATAAATGAAAATAAATCAGTTTATCTTTGTATATGTTTTAAATAAAGAAGGTTATGGTTTTGTATAAAAAACTCCAGTGTTAGTATCTTTTGATGTAAAATATATTAGTATAACCTTCATATTATATGGTTTATATTAAATATTTTTAACTCTTAATAAAATCTATAGTTCATCATAAATTATTAAAAAGATTGTTAGTAAAAGTCCTTTGATAAAGGAAAAATAATTCATGTTATGGTAAAAAAAAAAGGGCCATATCTTTAGATAAAAGGGTTGAAAGATTGATAAAGAAAAATGTAATTCAAACTATTGACTTTTGTGATCTAGAGACATGTATTGATTGTCATAAAGGTAAGTTGACCAAAATAAAGCAAAAGAGCTCAACTCGTAGTTCTAATTTTTTATAAATTATTCATACTGATATTTATGGTTCTAATTCACCCATTAACTATAATTTTAAATATTTTTAAACTTTTACTGATGAATTTTCTCGACATGTATGTGACATATTGTTTAAAGAAAAGTTTAGAGTTTTTGATAAATTTAAGATCAAGAGTGATCATGAGAACTAATTGGAAAAATTAATCAAGATTTTTAGTTTTGACCTTGTTGGTGAGTATTAGGCAAATATGAAATTTTCATATAAGAAAAAGGTTTGCTTGATAAATACTTAGAAGCTTGTGGAATTGTAGCAAATTTTACAATTTTAGGAAGTCCTGAACAAAGTGGTGTGGTCGAAAGGTAAAATTACACCTTAAAAGATATGATAAAGATCATGCAGATTAGGACTAACCTTTTAGATTACTTTTGGCTTGAAGCTATTAAAATGACATTGTATATTATAATCAAAGTCCCAAGCAAATCAGTGCCTAGAATACCTTTTAAATTTTAGAATTATAGAAATGTAGTCTTACTTATCTTCGAGTTTGGGGTTAATTTGCTGACATACTTTTATATAATCCCTACGAAAATGAACTGCATTCTTGTCCTATTTATTATTATTTAGTAGGTTATAAAACCATTCTAAAAGTTACAAAATTTTTATAGAGTAGTTGTAGAATCAAATACAATTAAGTTTCTGGAGTATGATATATCTAATGAGGTTTAACCGTCTCCCATTTTAGAGAATAACAAAGTTAACACTATTGTAGTTTCATATCCTTTATCCATTTAGTTAGGTTTAGCGGATTCCATACCTACTGCCACTTTAGTACATGACTATGAACTTATAAAAGCATGAAATGAGGTTTTTATAGCATAAGATCACGTTGAATATGTTCAATTAAATATATAGTCTAAGGTGAGGATGCATACTATATCATCTAATTATGTTGTTTATCTTGGTAAAAATGACTATGATATTTAACTTGCTCTTAATCTGGTTACTTTTTCATATGTTGCTTATGATGTAATAAAAAATAAAATGTAGTCCATAAAGCATAATCAAGTATATAATGGACTTATAAGACAAAAAAGAAATCCTAAGGTAAGGATGAGAGGTTTAAAGCTAGGAAGGCTTCACTTAGAAATAATGAATAAACTTTAATACTACTTTCTCCCTTATAACTTATAAATATGCATTTAGAGAGTAATGAAAAATATTAACTCATTATAATATCTACATTAGATAGATGTTAAAACTATTTTTCACTCATTATAATATCTACATTAGATAGATGTTAAAACTATCTTCCTAAATGGAGACACATGAGGAGGTATATATAATATTAACCTAAAGGTTTTTAGGAAGATGACAAGATTCATCTAGTTCATAAATTGCAGAAATCATAAAACAAATTGAAAAAAAATCCCACTAATGCTACCTAAAATTTGATGCAATAATTGTCTCATTCATATTTATGAAAAATAAAGTTAAAAGATGTTTGTAATATAAGGTTAGATAGAGTAAGATCTTTATTTTCTTTTTAATTTTGTATGCAAAAGATATCTTGTTTGCATTAAATGTCTTGGCCATAGTACATGAGTTGAACATATGTTATCCAAGCGTTTTGATGTGAAAGATCTTAGGAATTATCTTTCTTCTATGTTATTCAAATTCACTAGGATAAATCTTGAAACTTGTTTTGTCACTCTTAGAGAGTATATATTGAGCATGTATTGAAAATATTTAATATGAAAAATTATAAATCTTATGCAACATTGATCTATAATAGAGAGAAATTATCTTTGGCATAATATTTAAAGAATGAAGTTAAAAGAAAAGCTATGAAGAATGTTCCATATTCTAGTACAGTATTATAACTGACTCCATTTAGTTCTCCACCATAGAATGCAACAGTTACACCTACTTGTTTGACACTATATTTTGATTATGCTTTTCTAAACGGAAAGGCTATGAAGAATGTTCCATATTCTAGTACAACTAGCAATATGATGCATGTTTAAATCTACACTAAATCAGATATTACATTCATTATTAGACTATTGGGTAAATAATTACCTTAGATATTGACTACTGAAATGTAGTTAACAAGTTTTGAGATCCCTTTAAGCGATAAAAGATTATATATTAACATATGGGAAGTTAAAAAATTAGATCATATCAGGTACATAGATTCTGATTTTGCAATATCTCTAGATGATAGAAAGTCTATATCAAGTTATATCTTTATATTAGTACATTAAGTTGTTTTATGAAAAATTGATACTTGTGACCTCTTATATTATGCATCTTGAGTTTGTTACATATTATGGAGCTACTTCATAAGTAGTTTGGTTAAAAAATTAATTTATAAATTATTAGTGGTTAATTCAATTACTAGACCAACCCTTTTGTACTTTGAGCTTAGTTTCTGTAGTGATGTTTAACAACAACAATAAGAATATCACAGGGTCTTAGCATTTAGAGGTTAAATATTTAAAGCAAAAGGAACTTGTACAGACACTATAGAGCATGTTTTGAGTGATTTTATGTTCATTGATCCTCTAACTAAAGGACTTTACCCTTTTACTTATATACATGTTCATAGTATAGGTGTTTAAAGTCCTTTAACATTATTATTTATAGATGATTATATACTTGTTCTATATGCATTTTCTTTTCATGCATTATTATTGTATTGTTTATATATTAATGATCATTATTTTTTCTCAATTATACATAGTATTTAACAATTTCATATTACATATGAAATTCTTAATATCCATATTAATCTTAAGCATATTATAAGTCATTAGACATATTAAAAGTTTTAAGCATATTTGCAGCTTAATATTTATCATGTGTCTTTTAACACATTCAAGTATCTCGAGATGTTTACATGTTTTTACAAGATATAAGGGGATGTAAGTTTTAATCCCATTTTTAATGTAAATTTAGAAAAAAGTAAGAGAAAAATACACTTTTTTTATTGTAGTTTAGCATAAAGTTAAAAAAATTGAAACTAACAAACGAAACATGATATGTTATAGATCATTTAAATACCATTATTGTTTAATGCATTATATTTTCTCATTTATATTAGTAAGATTATCATATATACATGATTGTATTAGATATGTGGCGCATATGACATATATTTCTAATATCTTTTGATATTGAAAGCTTTACAAACTAAATCATAGACTTTGATAATCTTTGAATCATATATTTTGCAAAAGTTGACTAACAAAATATCTTTGCTGTTCTCTTAGCTTTTATTATTTTTCTTTATTACAATATAAAAATTAATATTTATCTAAGAAGGAGAATGGTAGAAGTTTTTCTTTATTGAACATATATTAATTACTAATATTCAAAACTAAGATTAAAAATTTTAAATTGGTCAAATATAAAAATAATAAAGTGGTCCAATAAATGATCTAATTGGGTGAGATAAAGTCTAGTGAAGAAAATGACACCTTACCAATGTGGATTGGATACTTGTTAGACTTATGATGAGGAGGTCTAATAAAATTACTATAAATAGTTGTTAAGTCTCTTGCACCTGCTTAAGTAAGTTTCATAAATAATAATTTTTTGGCCCGCTATGAGATATGTATGTTAGAAAGATACTACTAATGTCATTTCTAGCAATTTTTGTAAAGGATGATAAAAAATTTTAACTTGTTCAAAGGTTGACAAAATTACTTAAGATTTTCATTTGTTTAATCAAATAAAAATGGATAACAAAGCATGTATATTTCAACTATCTTTGTTTACATAGAAATGGTAACATGTAAGGCAGAACTAGACTTGCTATCGATTTGAACATAACTTAAAAGTCCAATTAGGCCTGGTTTATACCGCTCAAGCTTAAGCCTGATCAAGATTTAGGTAACCCGAAGTCTACCAAATAACCTAAAACCAAGTTCCTGATTGGGTTAACCCTACTTGATTCGTTTTTAGCACACGTGCTTTAACACAAATTCTCAATCTTCAACACACATGCTCAACCATTCCTTATCTTTTAAACCATATATCTCATCTTTCAAACTATGTTATCCTTTAAAAAAGCGCAAATCTAGAAAATCAATAACTTCAAACTGGGTTTAGAAGAAGATGAGAAATGCAAAATCCATCATAATCAAATACTCAACCTTTAATTTCTCTAGTTGCCACATCCTCCCTTAATTCATGAAAAATTTGCCTAGAAATCCAAAAAAAGGTTGCTTGGAAAGGTTTAGAGGTCCATAACACGAAAAGCTCAAAACATTTGACTAAGACTTTTGAATGAGAATTAAATCTTCAAAGCTTTAACAGGCTCATCCTCACTCTCATTTGTTAGTAACATTAGAAGAAGTATGAGCTAAACATTAAGAGACAAAAATGGAAAGGAGCTAAACATTAAAAGAGGGGGAGTGAGAAAGTGCGAAGTTAGGCTTAGGAGTTAAGAGAAGACAAATGATAGTTAAGGACTTGAGTTAAAGAACATAAAATTAATTAGGATTCGCAATCCAACTCAATCTAAAATTTGAAAAAAAAATTACTATGCCCAAAGTCAAGTTTAAGCTTATTAACTAACTGAACTGAGCTTGAACTGTTTTATTAAATCTATGTTTATACAAATTAATGATTAATCTTGGATTGATCAATAAAATTTATGTTATATATATATATATATATATATGAACAAGTTTTACAATTTATAAAACCCTTAATGTTCCACAAGTGCACGGGTTGTAAGTGTAGTAGTTCAGGTGTCGATCCGATGACGAATTAGTGAACTAATTGAATTCTAACTTTGTCTAAAAGTTGTAAAAGCGTGATTTAAATGAAAATAAAGATAAATAAAAAAATTAAACAATCAAGTAGGGGTTGAATGGAAATCAAAATACAAAATTAACAAAAGTAAATCAAAATGGAGCACAACCACTTAACAATTGAGAAATCGCAACAAAACAAGATCAAAGAATTATAAGAAGGGGGATTTATCCTATCATCAAATGCTAACATAATTACTTTTGACTTAACTCGGTATCGGTCATAAACTTTCGAATGGTGAATTACTCTCTCTCGAGTTATAATCATTAAACCTTAAATCATAAACCCTAATTGAATTATGAAATTTGCAATATCTCAATTAACAAAAAGCTCACACATCCAATTAGATCTTAAGTCCTCTAATGGATTATCAGGTTCTCACACGAGATCTCTCTTAGTATAAATTACCAATTTGATTATTTGTGTGATCTATTAAATTGTTTAACTCTTATTACCAAATCTAATCATTTTGCTATCGACTCACTCTGTCGATTTGTTACCAAAACATGCAAATACAACAAATAATCACAATACTCAATGTATTAACATCAAAAGAGATCACATTATCATTGATTCAAGAACAAATCCCTAAAGGAGTTTAAAACATCATTAACAATATGTTCAACATTCTCAAACCCAAATTATACATCAAAATGACGTAAATAAACAAGAGAAAGTAGGAAAAAACTTGAAATGGTTGGGTTAGAGTGGTTGGACATCAGTTGCAGATGCTCCTATCCCCTTCTCTCCTTTTTTTCTCTTCCTTGTGTCCTCTCTCAAAGTGACAAATGGAGGCATGAAATTAGGGTTCTTTTTCCCTCCCTGTAGTATTTTCTATTTAGGGTACAATTTAGATTTTACCCAGGCCTAAAAAGTCCAAAATAATCCCGTAAAGTTGAGTTTTTGAAGCCAATCCACATTTGCTCTCACGCAGGATGATCGTGGCCTGTCCATTTTACTTCTGTCATGATCATTTCCTATAGACCATGATCGTGGGCTTGGATCTTTCACCGTGCTTCCTCCAAATCTTCTTCGTTCTTTGATATATGATCTCAAGTATTAACAAACACATTAAGGTACCTCAAATACACAAAATTTAAGCTTAATAGCATGCTTTAACCCATAAAACACTCGAAATACAAATATATAACTAAATAACACAATCCTAGCCTAAACATGCACTAATCATTCAATTTAAGAACTAAATACATACTAAACTACTCACTAAAACATTATGCAATTTACCTTATATAAATATATGTATATTCAATAATACAATGGAGGATATTCATTTATTACGATTAACTTATCACTTTTACCAATGATGAAATTATGGAACCAATTTATGTAGGATAAGTACAACATTAAATACAAAAATAGTGTAACACCCCAAGTTAGGGGTTAGAAAATTGAGTAATTCCAGTGCACTTTATGTTTTGCATAAAGTGAATATTTGCTTATTTGTGCATAAGCATTTGGACACATACAATTATTGTGCATACATTCATGAAATTTTTTCTAAGTAAATTGGATATATAAATGTGATTAAATTGTGGAAAAATTTATTCCGAGACTATTGAAATTATTTCGAAATTTTTAGAAATTTTGGAGTATTTTAGATTAGAAATTAATTGACAAATGGACAAAATCATGTGTGACATATGGACATATATCTATGAGACAAATGGTAGCTTATCTAGTGGACAAGTGGAAGACATGCAATGGAGACATGTGTTAAAGCACTAGTGAAACACCTAGGCACGTTTTTAACAAAGAACAAATTCTGCATTCATGAGCTTCCTTCTTGCTTTACCATCACCGAAACACCATCTTGTTCACTTATGTATATTGACTTTTGGATAATCTATCAATGTTACACCTTGTGAAGTCTTCTGCTATTAAGGGTTTTTTATTATTACTAAATCCTAGTGTCTTTCCAACATTGAAATCTCTTGTTTGCTTTCCAAAATTCTGGAATTTTGCTGAAGAGAGAGAAGGTAAGTCAAAGTAACACATCGAGCGACCGATTTCAGATATTGCCGGGACTTCGGGGCAATAAGCAGTAAGGAAGCATCAGTAAGTGATTTTGTTGGTCTTATCTGTAAGTAAGTCTTGATGAATATTTTTCAGTAATTTAGATGGTCAAATCAGTAAGTAATTTTGTTGGTCTTATCTGTAAGTAAGTGTTGATGAATATTTGTAAGTAATTTTTTAGGGTAATTTTTTTGTAAATAATTTAGATGGTCAAATTTGATAGTTTTGCTCTGACTGTTTTGTTTGCTACTGTTTTTGGTCTATTGAATGATTTGCAAAGCTATTAGATTGACATATGAATTGAATTTCAGACATTTCTGTTTTGATTATGTTAAGTCCTAGTTGTGGGTAAATAGGCATGCTTAGAAGGGTTTGCAGCTGCTTCTGTGATACTTCGTTGTTTTTTGTTATTGACACTTCGGTATCTCCTATTATTGACACTTCGGTGTCTTCTGTATCGAGACTTAAGTCTCTCCTAATATATGATGTCATTTATGGTATCTCCTGTATAAGTCCCGTTACCCATTTCTATTAAGGAATTTTCAGTCTAACTCATTTTGCACTTTGATATCTGATAAGTTTTAATACGAAATAAATCATATTTTGGTTTAATGGATTGACAACCTAATCTGAAAATCAGTTTTGTGTTCTGAATGTTTTGTTTTGCTATTGAAATGACTGACTTTAGCATGCGAAGTATTTTTGTTAATAAATGATATTTTGTACTGAAATTCTTTGTGATGAGATTCTTATGCTATCATATGGTTCAGTATCTGTTGTGGTTAAACACAGTTTAGTTATTACTTACTAAACTATATGCTTAACACGGTGGATTTGACCCGTGTAGGTTCAGAGAGAAGGATGTAGAGACATGTACAAGTCAACTATAATGGCTAAAGGAGTATGAGTTTTGTTTTGCTCAAAATGTATTTTTGAGTTTGTTTTGAACCTGTGTATGACTTTGGATTTTTGTTTGAAGGTTTCTAATAACCTTAATTCAGGCTAGTTTCTGAACTCATGTTTGAAGGTTTCTAATAACCTTAATTCAGGCTAGTTTCTGAACTCATGATTGTAATGTATGTTTGCTTTGGTTTCTGAAAATTTATGTAATGAATGTTTTTGAAATGCTTCCGCATTGATATGATGTATGTATTTTATGTTGTCTATGTGGCACCCCGTATCCTCCCTGGGATATTAGGGCATCACAAATAGTGCCACCCTACTCACGATAAGGCCTAGGCCTTGTTTGGTAAATAACTGATTAACTATTTTTGGTAGACTAAGAGGTATTTGGTTGTTTGACCTTATCATGCTGCTAATAATCGTATTTGATAATCAGCTAATTGAGTTGGCGGATTGAACCCAATCAGCTGTTTTTGAAAATGCTTTTATGAGGAGCGTTTTGCTCCAACAACTGAGAAAATAAGAGATGAAAAGACAATTGTGCTCAAAAGTTATTACAAATTACTCAAGCTCCCTTTTTATTATTGCTTTCCCTTTAGTAAACTTTAACTTGATTAATATAGAGAAAGAAATAATAATAGTAATAGTAATAATATTAATATTTATTTATTTATTTATTATAATTATATTCTATGTTTTTTAATTAGAGCTATAAACTTAATTTTTGTGAAATTAAATATGTAAAATCTAAATTCATATGAAAATATTCAAAGAAATAATAAGATATAATACTCACATCTTTACAAATCTTTTTTTAGATCATCCCTTTATAAGTTATTTTACTAAATAACTAATTTTACCAAACATCTTTAAATACACAACTTATGTTATTTAAGTTAATATAATTCAGTATCAAACATCTTTAAATACACAACTTATGTTATTTAAGTTAATATAATTCAGTATCAATTAACAGATGATAGAATTAACTTATAATTAATGCAAGTCAGTATCTACCCTCATAAAAAAGGCTAGCAATGGCAAAATAGATATCCAAAATTTAGCTTTTGTGACGATCTGCCAAGTGCTAAGATGGTCCGAAACCATGGGCCTGGCCGGAGATGCGGATTCCTCAGAATTCATCGTTCCCTTCCATAACAGTTTTTGTATTCATCTTAAACAAGCCTACTTAGTAGTTTGTGGTATGGTAGCTTCTCTCAGTCTTACGGAAAAAATGGTTCAGCTTAGTGAAATTTAAAGTTCATTTTCGTCATGATTAATTAATTCTACAGGTATGGTATGCTGCTTATATAGTAAGCAAAACTCTTGACTACAATATTTTTAAAATTTTGATTTACAAGATGAAAGGAGGCACATATATCTGATTTTAAATTGGGCCTTGTTAGCATACAAATGAAATCCAGGTAGAATATATAATTTTTTTCATTTTCATTTGTTATTTCAACGTCCCTTTAGGCCTTAGGTTGGTCGCTGAATTTCTCTTCCGCTTTATTTCGCCCTCTCGGGCTCAACAATCAACATACAATTTCTTCCCTTCTGGGACTGACAATTCCCTCCTTGTAGAGTCCTTTACCTTGTACATGTACTCTTTATACGCAAAGCACACACATGCGATCAATCGAAGAACCATCCAGACCTTAAACTTCCTCGTTTCCCTTGTCTTCTGAGATCTGATTGGTTCCTCTATACCTCTCTTCACTCTCTCCAGACGGTGGGGTTTTTTATTCCCATTATCTGAATCGCTTTTTCTTTTTTCGCTTTGGTTAGTGTGGAAATTAAATTTTTAACGGTTTGTGTTTAGGGATATGAAGAGAATACGAGACGACGTTTATGTTGGAGGTGGGGGTGGAACTGTTGGTGGCGGCGGCGGCTCGCAATTTAAACGACCTTTTGGTTCTTCTCGTGGAGAATCGTGAGTTTGAACTTATACCTTGCTTGTGGTTACACTCTGTTGAAGGACACGTATTTGCTTTTTCGTTGTTTTCTAAAGGTGTGTGACGGAATGAGTGTTTTTGATCATTGTGTCCTTAGTTCTGTGCTGTAGGGTTTCTGCTTTTCATTTCTCTTTTTCGAATGTTTTTATGGGTCATGCGTAGGAGTTGGTTGTTTCTACCTTAGTAATGGGGGGATCGTTTATGGCCTCTCTTGATGGTTATCGGAATCAGGATCTAATTACTCAGTTTGTTATACTCCTTTTCATCGTTCATGCTTGAATGATTGGATAGGATTCCGATTAAGATTAGTAGAAGCTAAGGGATGATGTGCATTGAAGCCTTTTCCAATTTCTGAATTTTGCATATCTAGGATGGTTTTAATAGGGTGTCAATGGAAGCTTAGGGATGATATGCATTGAAATGTTTTACAATTTCTGAACTTGGCATATACAAGAAGGTTTTAATATTTGATCCTTCCTTTTCCGGATAACTCATGGATGAGATTTTTTGTTAACTATTGATGTTTTGTTAAAAGGTTAAAGTTGCACATGTACAAGTTTAAGTGTTATACAAGGTTGTTCTTGGGACATGTTTCAGAAAAGTTGATCCCATTTAATTTCATCTACGTTTGCTTGATGCAGCTTTGGTCAATCACAAGCTCCAATTGGAGGCGCTGGTGGAATCGTAGGCAAAGGTGTGGGTGCTGCCTGTGGGAGTGGCACATCACAGAAGTTAACTACCAGTGATGCTTTAAGTTATCTCAAAGAAGTAAAAGACATGTTTCAGGACCAAAGGGAAAAATATGACATGTTCCTTGAGGTCATGAAGGACTTCAAGGCCCAAAGGTTATTTCTCCTCTAACATTTTGCTATATTCTTAGCAAGGGATGCTGGCTTTAATCCTTAACAATTCCATTTTCTTATGTTGTTCCTTGCAGAACGGACACAGCTGGTGTCATTGCTAGAGTGAAAGATTTATTTAAAGGCCACAACAACTTGATTTTTGGTTTTAACACCTTCTTGCCAAAAGGGTATGAAATAACTCTGGATGAGGATGAGGCTCCACCAAAGAAAACGGTTGAATTTGAAGAAGCTATCAGTTTTGTAAACAAAATAAAGGTTGAAATATCAATTTTCTGTTTATCTGGAGTTCTTACTGATTCATTTCAGACTATTGACTCATGAATCCTATTCTACAGAGGCGATTCCAAAATGATGAACATGTTTATAAGTCATTCCTAGACATTTTGAATATGTATAGGAAAGAACACAAGGACATAAATGAGGTCTACAGTGAGGTAAATACTCATTCTTCCTTTCTACTGTGTCCCGGTAGGATTTTAATCACATCTTTTTAAAGGAAATTTACAGTTTCAATTATTTTTTATCTAATGATCTTTCAGGTCGCTGCACTTTTTGAAGATCATCAAGATTTGCTTGATGAGTTCACCAGATTTTTACCTGATAATTCTGCATCAGCCATGGTGCAAACAGTTCCATATGCTCGAAATGCTACCCACCGAAACTCAGTGATTCCTTTACAGCAACAACAAATTGACAAGGTATCTGCAGGCCGTTTTATCTCCTTCCACCAATTGATGGGTTTGACCTGGGTGTTCAGGGGCAGAGCCACTTGTACTCCAGTGAGGGCAGCTACCCCACTGATCTCTGTGGCTCCGCCCCTGTGAAGGTGAATAAACTTAGTTTAATCATTCCTAGGACAATTAAGAAAGTAATGATTGGCATTAATCATTAAGGAGCTCATAAAAATCAAATGGCTTGTTTCCATGAACTATAGTTATTTTGTGTAATATGTCTCTCTACTGGTCTAAGAAAAATTTGTTTTAGTTATATGTGTATGTGGGTTCCTTCCTACTGAGCTTGATTTAGCTCCTCCTGTGGTGAGATTGGTTGGTTAAGAACACATGACTGATAATGAATATCTTTTTCTAGCAACGTCGTCGAGATAGAATCATTGCTTCTCATGGTGAGCGTGATCTTAGCATTGATCGACCTGAACTCAATGATGACAAAGCAACATTAAAAATACAAAAGGAGCAGAGAAGGCGTGTGGAGAAGGAGGGTAGGGACAGAAGAAATCGTGATCAGGATGATAGGGAACTTGAGCATGACAGCAATCGGGATTTCAGTTTGCAACGGGACAAGAAGAAATCTGCTCCTAAGATTGAAAATTTTGGAGCAAATTCAAATGTTGCTTCCTATGATGACAAAGGTTCATGCTCCTTTATACTTCCAGCAACTTATGCATTTAACATTTCTCTGAAACATTATTTTAGTAGGTTTTCTGATTTTCTTCTAGTGTGTGGATGGAGAAGGCAAAATTTTACTGGTTTCCATTTTATGTTCTCCAAAAGGTGTTCTGTTTTTGCCCACTGAACTAGTTCTGATAATCTTTGTGAATACTGGCTTCATGGCTGTAAAATATCTTAGTCCTTGCTATCTAGCACACTAACTTCATACTCTTTTGTGAATGAACCTTTTTTTTTTTGGCATCATAACGTTGGGATGTTCTTGCAACCTTAGAAGGATGATGGCTTCATGTTGGAGTTTTCTACATGTAACATTGGTGAAGTATGAACACATATTTTAGCAAACAAGAATAAAATCAACATATATATTATCATCAGATTTTTGAAACTTCATTCTTATTATGATGAGAATCATCTTTTATTGTTTTTCTTACACCGTCTTCGAATGTTTAATGAATGCTTCTGGAGATTATTTACCACTCATCTTTTAGCCTCTTCTTTTTCTGATTATTAAAGTAATTGCTGGAACATGGTTGTCCAGGGTGTCAGGTTTTATATCATGCCTGTCCTGATTTTTATGCCAGAATTCTCATCTGGCTTGATTTCTTAAAGTGATAGGAAATTTTAACTTTTTGTTCTTCTAAATCCTTCTTTCAGGCGTATCCAGTCAATGGTTCATCTTCTGCGAGAAAGTGAAGGAAAAATTAAGCAATCCAGATGACTACCAGGCATTCTTGAAGTGTCTTAATATTTTCAACAATGGGATCATAGAAAAGAATGATCTACAAAATCTGGTGTGTAATCTATCGTTCAAGAAAGGATATTTTTCACCGTGGAAGACATTTATAATTTTTCTTTTAAACAAGAAATTTGATAGTTATAGTGACTTGCCATCACTATACATTTTACTGGGACCAATTCAATTTGCTATGCATGCAATGCCTTTCTCTTGCCAAAAAAAGAATTGCAGTTTGATGGTCTAGTTTGAGTTCCCCTACCTTTTCAATTAACATTTCAATTCGTAGCATACAAAGTGCTTATGTCTTCTGCATTTACGGATGAAATTCTTACTTCCAAGTACTTACAAACTAAGTTTGTTACAGGTGACTGATTTAATTGGCAAATATCCTGATCTTATGGAGGAGCTAAATGACTTCTTGGACCGCTGTGAACATGATGGTATGTTTGAGTTTTTTAATGCATGCGTATAACGTTCCAATTTGCTTTTGATATCTTTTCTCTTTTTCTTAAATTGTTCTTCAATCTTTCTTGCAGATGGATTTCTTGCTGGGGTTATGAGTAAGAGTAAGTTTGTAATGTTGACTATTAACCTAACAGTTTCTTAACAAATTGAGGTGAGGTATATGTTAATGATCTAATATAGGCTGTTATTGATCTTACAAGAGGAATACTTTGGCTGGGTGCAGAATCAGTAGGTAGTGGTGGGCATGTATCCAGATCATTGAAGATGGAAGAAAAAGATAAAGAGCATAAGCGGGAATTTGACGGAGTTAAAGAAAAGGAAAGATGCAGGGAGAAGTATATGGGAAAGTCCATTCAAGAACTAGACCTTTCAAACTGTGCACGTTGTACCCCTAGTTATCGGCTTTTGCCTGATGATGTATGAAGCTCTAACATGTTATCTGTTCTTTTTGAAAATCAAGTTTTATGCCAGTGTGCTTATTGACTCCTGTTCATTTTCAGTATCCAATAGCTTCAGCAAGTCAAAGATCTGAGCTTGGCGCTCAAGTATTAAATGATCAATGGGTTTCTGTGACATCAGGGAGTGAAGATTACTCTTTTAAACATATGCGTAGAAATCAGTATGAAGAGAGTTTGTTCAGATGTGAAGATGACAGGTAAGGTGTTTGTTGAAATATGGTAGTCACAGATTCTAATGCTTTCCTCTCTCTATTTTTTTGTTTGATATTTCTGGGTTTCTTTGTAAGGAATTGATGGTATTCCATTTTTTCTTAGATTTGAGCTGGATATGTTGCTGGAATCTGTGAGCTCTGCAGCTAAACGGACGGAAGAGTTACTCAACAGCATCAATGAGAATAAAATAGAGACTCCAATCCGCATTGAAGACCACTTTATTGGTTTGTTCCGAGGGGATAGTTTTAGATGGACTTAATTTGAGATTAACTAGCTTGCTCTAGGCTGAATTTTTCATACTCAAATTTCTCTTTGTTACCAGCTTACCTGTTGCCTTTAATATTTCTATGCAGCTTTAAATTTAAGATGTATTGAGCGGTTATATGGTGACCATGGCCTTGATGTGATTGACATATTGCGTAAAAACCCAACCATAGCACTACCTGTTATGTTAACACGGTTGAAGCAGAAACAAGAGGAGTGGACTAGGTGCCGATCTGATTTTAATAAGGTTTGGGCTGAAATTTATGCAAAGAACCACTTCAAATCTCTGGATCATCGCAGCTTCTATTTCAAGCAACAAGATTCAAAGAACTTGAGCGCAAGAGGTGTGCTAAATTCTATTATTCACCAATATTGTGCATGCTTTTTACAAGCTCTTTGCACTTGAGCTCTTCATGTGGTTGAATATTTGTTAGTTCTACTGTTGGTAATGGTTTGACGTGTAGGACATTATATAGAATTTTTTTTTGGAAAAAACGCCCATTATGCACTATAATGTGGGGTGGATGGCCATATAAACGAATATTTGACATTATCAGTTGTCACAGTTGTGGGATATAGATGAGTTGGGAATTGGGAAATACTTGGTGAACTCTTATTAGTTGTAGAGAGTATAAGCGATGATTCAGCTTATCTGTGGATAGATCAGCTATAAATTTTGTTAATTTAATCTGGAATATCTCCAGATGTTATGTAGACAAGGGCTAACTTTTGCTCACAGTTCAAGCTAATTGACATCCGAAGAGTTGAAATATGATATTGGCTATTACATGGTCTAATAGCTGAATTATCTGGAAGACAGTTTATCGTTATCTGGAGGGTTTACTTTATTGGAATCTTAAACTGTTGTAGCAAACAGATTTCCAGTATTCTATACCTTCTCTTATACTATTATCAATGTTATGCTAAATGGTTGTTTTCTGAAAACAGCAATGGTGACTGAAATAAAGGAATTCAAAGATAAGCAGCAGGAGGAGGATGACCTTCTTCTTGCATTTGCTGCTGGAAACAATCAACCTTTCCTACCACATTTGGAATATGAATACTGTGATGTCAACATTCATGAAGACTTGCATAAACTTGTCGAATATTCTTGTGAAGAAGTTTGCGCAACCAAAGAACAATTCAATAAAGTTATGAGGCTCTGGACAGGGTTTGTAGAACCTATGTTGGGCATTGTTCGTCACCCTAGTGGCACAGACAGTTCTGAAGATGATGATAGGAATAGGGGTCCTGCCATGAACTGTTGTGGATCGACTATTGCTGAGAATGGTGGAAGCCCGCTTGCTGATCCTACTGTATTGAATTATAAACAATCAAAATCATCTGCTAGTGGGGATGAAAGCATTTTACCTGAACCGCTAAACCTTAGCAAGCCAAGTTTTGCAAATGGAGACAGTTCACCTAAGGAAGCCAATTTTCGTGAATCAGATCATTCTTGCAAAGACAAGCCAACCTCAAATACACATGTGCTAGAAAGAGAACACAAGTATACTGTTATGAGTGAGAGAATATCTGGATATAGTCGACAAGTTGACTCTGTACCGGGAATGACCGATACGAACTCATCTCATATGACTCTAGCAGAAGATGGTCATGTAGGAACCAGCACTAACTGGATGGCAGGTCTGTTTTGAATTGATTTTGAGTCTACATATACTTTCCTTTATACTTGTTATTTGACAAAATCCAGTTATTAAGTTCTATTCTAAATTTTTTGATATTTTGGAACATTGACATTTGAAGTATCTGGTGCACTTCCATCTATGGCTGCTGGCATTGCTACTGTTGACTACAAACTCAAAACTGGTATTGAAAGTGGCTTTCCACTTGAGGTATGTGTCTTATAATTTAGTGATGCTATGTGTTATGATTCATGCTAAAATGGTTTGACTTTTCTTGCTTAGTGGTTTCCCTATGTGTATAAATCAATTGGTTGGGATTTCCGTGCTCAGTGACGTACTCTTCTTAACTGAACATTATTAATTTCCATATCCTTTGCTCGTCAGATTGGTGTTGCAAAATCAGTTTTGGCCACAAATGGAATATCAGTTGACCCCTCTAAAGCTAGTAGATACCATGAAGAATCTTGTGGTCCATCCAAAGTTGAAAAAGAGGAGGGTGAGTTATCTCCAAATGGTGATTGTGAGGACAATTTTGTGGTCTATGGAGATACTAGTATGGAGGCTATTCCCAAGGTGAAACACAGCACTGAAGGCAAGCAGAATGATGCTGGAAATGGGGAAGACTCTCATCGTCCTGATGCTAGAGAAGAAAATGATGCTGATGCAGATGCTGATGATGAGGACAGTGAAAATGCTTCGGAAGCTGGTGATGATGCCTCAGGCAGTGAGTCTGATGGTGATGAATGCTCCAGGGAAGATGATGATGATATCGAACATGATGAAGTTGATGGGAAGGCTGAGAGTGAAGGTGAAGCTGAAGCTGAGGGAACAAGCGATGCCCTGTTTACTGGTGGAGATGGGCCTTTGTCAGAACGTTTTCTGTCGCTGAAGCCTCTTTCCAGGCATGTTCCATCAGCTTCACTTGACATGGAAAGAAAGGATTCTCAAATTTTCTATGGGAATGATGATTTCTATGTGCTTTTCCGGCTTCATCAAGTATGTAACACATTAAATGGGACATTCTTTTTTGATACTGTTCATAATTCATCGTCAATTAACTACCGTGTATTCAATTTGTCAGATCCTCTATGAAAGAATCTTATCAGCAAAGACAAATTCATTTGGTGCTGAAGTGAGATGGAAAACTGCTATGGATTCTGGTTCTCCTGATCCCTATGCTAGGTGTTTAAATAGTTAGTTTTGTATTTTTACTGTTTCAGTGGATCATGAATCTGTTTTGATGATCAACATTTGTTTTTTATGTAGATTTATGACTGCATTGTACAATTTGCTTGATGGATCTGTGGACAATGCAAAGTTTGAAGATGAATGCAGAGCTATAATTGGGAATCAGTCATATGTGTTATTCACTCTGGACAAGTTGATATACAAGTTGGTGAAACAGGTTGGGATACTAAACTTCATTTCCATGTATTCATGATTTGTTTTGTTTGTGGAAATATGTGAATTATGGCTTCTGTTGCAGCTTCAAACTGTTTCAACTGACGAAATGGACAATAAACTTCTTCAATTGCATGAGTATGAGAAATCCCGAAGGGCTGGGAAGTTCATTGATTCGATTTATTACGATAATGCACGATTCCTTATTCATGATGAAAACATATACCGAATGGAATTTGTTAGCCACTTTACCTTTCTTTCTTCTGTTTACTCATATAGATTTTACCTTTAGTATTCACATGATCAACTCTTGGTTATTTTTGGCTGCTGCTTCAGTCATCTTCTTCACCCCGTTTGTCCATCCAGATGATGGACAAAGTAATTGAGAAGCCTGAGGTGTTGCAAGTTTCCATGGACCCCAAATTTGCAACATACTTGTACAGTGATTATCTGTCAGTCTTTCCTGGGAAAAAGGAGCCTCATGACATTATATTGTGCAGGTACTAACATCATACATCAGATATCCACTTTCAGGAATGTGAATGATCGTTGTTGATTAAGCTTATTGTAACTCATAACCACATCTCCTTTAAAGTGTATGTTCTTCATTCAGATCCTTATTCCCTCAATTCTTTTATTGAAAAGAGTTATTTTGATTTTCATATTTGTGCTTGGGATATTGAGAAGGGAATAATTCATGGCTTTTGATGTTTTATTGACCAGTTATTCTATCAATTTTGTAAAAAAGATCAGGCTTTTGGTTTCTATACAGTACTCAAATCCGTTACTTAGAAAAGATTCTGAAATTTTATGTGACTAATATCTACTTTCAATTGATATGAGCAGAAACAAGCGCAAATATGCAGGGCTAGAAGAATCTTCTGCTTTGGGCATGGCCATTGAAGGTGTTAAAATGTTCAATGGTTTGGAGTGTAAGATTGCCTGCAATTCTTGCAAGGTATTTTTCTTGGTGTTAAAATGTTCAATTGTAGACTCGTTCAAGGTTTTGATTTCTTTTCATTATTTCTTGCATTGTTTAACACCTTGTTTTTGTTTCAAGTCCTTTCTTGTTAATTTCCTTTTTTTTCCTTGTTGCTGAACGTTAATTTTTTTGGTGGCAGATATCTTATGTGCTAGATACAGAGGATTTCTTTTTCCGTCCAAGGAGGAAAAAGTACAATTCATCTCAAAGTTTCCATGATTGGGAAAGGGCAAGCGTACAGCGTTTCCATAGATTCTTATCAGCCTCATGACAAATTTGGCATGACCTATTTTCGGTTCAAGGTAACTTGGGTGTGGCATCATCAATATGGTATATAGCTTTCATGCTCTCTTGCTATCCATCCTCTTGAACATTTCAGGAGTATATAAGCACATTTCCTGCTTATGTTTCGATGGAGGCAGTTTCGATGTACACTAATTGTGAAGTTGACAACCTTTAGAAAGTCACGTTGGCTGAATGATGTACAATACAATCCTGCAAGGGCACATGAGCATCATTTTAACCATCATGGTGTACATAAGGCTGATGGATGATAATTTTGTAGAGATGTGTCTAATCTCCTTGTTAATCATGTATTTGTAAGTAGGAACATTGTATGGCCTTTTCATTTTCGTTATTTCCTGCGTTTAGTAGTTTTAAGGTTCCTTTCATGGGTCAGGGATTTCCAGTAGTTGAGTTAGAATACACCTGCCTGTGCAAGTGTTAAAAGATTTCCGTTGAAAGAAAAAATCTGTAAAGGTGAGTGGTGGATGTTGTTCAGACCATAGGTTAATCTTAATCTATACATATTTCCTAATTTTCAATCTAATTTATTTTATGTCGCTGCACATTCTTTTCCGTTTTTTTTTTTCATTCTTTTGGTTGTATTCTCACAAAGTTATGTTCTTTTGTGTAGGGCTTATATAAGACTAGTATTACAAAAGAGCAAGTATTGGAACTTGTTAGTAAGATTATAAAAGAAAATGAGACTGTAAAAGTACTATGTTCTTATTTAGGTGGGCCAACTGATAATTTTTTATTAAATTCATCACTCTCTGGTTCACGGACCCATTTTAGTGAGTTAACGGGAAGCAGTTTTCGGCCCCCATTTCTCAAGTTCTGATTAACGATTATTTTGTTCTCTCTAAAGCCTTCTTGTTCTAAGCACACTAATCTAATGAACTTGCAATTTGCAAAAATAAAAATAAAAAAATCGAAAATTGTTTAGGGAAATATGTCCAAATATAATTGATTTCCAGTTTGTCTGAGTCTAAATGATAACGCGGTCATTTTACGACCAAATATTTCAACCTTCGATACGGGACATCAATTAAAAAAATTAAAACTCGAGATTGAGAGCAAAGCCTTGAGTTTGCTTGGATTCATCAATCAAGCAAGTTTTAATAAACAAGGAATGGATTTTGGTTTCTGGAATGTTTATTTGATACTGCCCACTTTCTCAGCGTCTCTTATTTGTTTACGAGACCCTTTGAGGCCATGACACATACATAACCTTTGCTCACACGTCCCGAATTGGAATACATTAACAAGACCAAATTGTTCAACCAAACTTTTCATGGCATGTGATCCCATGTGTACATCATGTATTCTTAACTTGCATGACTTGGAATAATCTATATGCGTTATTGATGAGAATTTTCAAGCAGACACGAGATGGAGAAAGTTCCAATACAACCGAGATTTACTTGCAGCTTAGCGATAAAATAAATAAATAAACTTTCTTTTGTATCGTATATTTGAGGAATAAACAAACAGAATCTGCATATTTCATGCTCCATTTTCTCTTACCATTTTCAGTCTCTCTGGTCTTTGCCTATGGTTTTGCTGATAATGTGTCCTTGCAGACTTGTTTTTGGTGTTGGATTAATCAAAGGTAATATGCAATGGATTGAATCTAATTAAGGAACCACTAGGATGGTTAATGGGTCTACAAGTAATAAGAATCAAATGGACCTAAGCCTAAGCCCAGATTAAGTTAATTGAAGTATTACTGAAAGTTTCTAACCATCAGAACCAGAAACAGAGGGAATAAATCATTTTTTTTCAAGAACTTCAAATATTATGGATTCAGGTTTGATTTACAGTGCTATTAATCGATCCTGATAAATGTATTCAATTGGTATCAGAGAATGGTTATCCTGAAAGTTTTTGACTTTTTGAATTTATGTTGAACACTGACTGTTTCTGCGATGCTGTCTTTCTCTTTCGTTTTCTGGAATGGGTATGGATTCTGCGTTTGTTCATGGATAAATACGGATTGTTTAGAAGTTAAAGAAAGGAAATCGAAAGTTTCGATTGATAAAACGTTTTGGGATTTCTGCGGAAATCAAGTTAGAAAGGGCTGAGAAAGACATATTATGGATGGTCTTTAGAGTGAGAGATGGATTTTTTCTTTCGTTTTCCGATGGTGACTGTAATTGGACGCGAGATGGAAGGCTTTCATTGTTGGACTGAACCGCCTCTTGAAAAGAAACCATGAAAGAAACGGGCATGACAGTTTATTAAAAAAAAAAAACAAGCAACTAAATTGCCTCAGCGCCCAAGGAAGAAGACGAGAGGTGATTTATGTGACTTCTAGACTCCCATCATTTTAAGTTGTTTTGAACATGATGCTTTTGGTTATTATGGACCTTTTTTATTTTGGGTCATCAATGATCATATGCTTCATACATTTATAGTTTTGGACCAAAGCAGTTTTGGGCTTTATGGAATTTAAGTTTGGGCCATTAAATGATAATTGCTTTGTGAAGCTTAATACTTTGGATTTATGGGTTAATTAATTATGTAACTTATGGATTTTATTTTAAATCCTAATTAAGACTTTTTTATTTTATATTTTATTTTGAATCATAATTGGTTAATCAATTAATGACATAATTAATTGATTACTTTTGGTTGATTTAATTTTAAGTTTTTTATGTGCGCATATATTTTTTATGCATAATATAATTTTAGAAATTAGCGTCGTATTATTTGTTTTAATTGGCACTTTGAATATTTATATTATGCCATACTTGGAATTAAATTTTTCGTATTATATGTTGAATATGGTACTTGACATTATAGTAATTTAGAATAGTTTGTTAGTTACTAAAGTGACCAAACTAATTAAATGTATTTTATTATGTATAATAATTGTCCAATTAAATATTTATTATATGGAAAGCTTGTTAGTCACGAAAGTGGTCAGTTTGAAAATATTAGACGTTTAATTGTGAATTTTTCAATTGTTCATGTTGATATGATGCTATTAAAATGGTATAAAGGTTGAACTGAACAATTGACATCATTAATTATAATGCTAGGAGATCACCCAAAGGTCGACTATTGCTTATGATTAATGACATTAAAGGGACTTTATCAACATACTTAGTTAATATGATTGTATATCCAAAGATAACATGTATGTTGACTAGAATATGATTGATTGTCCATTATGGTGAATTATATTTTCATCATGACAGGTTACAGCTATGTATTTAAATTTCAGCAAAGGAGAATTTAAATGCATAATCAAAATTTATTAGTTAGTTTGAATCTATTTAGGTTTACTAAAAGCATTAATATAAGCTATATTTTGTGTTTGCAACATCTACTAATTTGTTTGCTTTAGGAAATTGGCTTATCAAGGTCAATAGTCTTAACTATGCTGATTGGTCCGAACAACTCCAGTTCCAATCGGGTGTAATGGACTTAGACCTAGCTATAGTTTCAGATGTAAGACCCGCAACCATAATTGAGACCAGTATAGAAGCTAACAATTCTTTTTGAGGCTTGTGAATGATCTAATAGGCTGAGTTTGAACTTGATGTGAATGACAATTGTAGAAAATGTGAAACCATCAATACCTAAGACGAATAATGCAAAGGAGTTCATATTGAAGCTTAAGGAATACTCCCAATATGATATAGCTGACAAGTCCATAGTAGGGACTTTAATGAGAGAGCTAATGACTAAGAAGTTCGACTGGTCATAACCCATTCACGATCATGTAACTCATATGTCAGACCTAGCTGTAAAGCTGAAAGCCATGAGTATAAATGTGAGTGAGTCCTATCTGGTATACTTCATTATCAACTCACTTCCTCTAGAGTTTAGCTAGTTCTAGGTGAATTATAACACCATTAAAGAAAAATGGAACCTCCAAGAGATTATGGCCATGTCGGTTCAGGAGGAAGGGAGATTGAAGAAAATGAAGGAGCACTCTGTTCATCTCACATTTCATCAAGGAGCTAGTAGCAGCAAGAACAAACTTGGAAAGAAAGACAAAGATAAGGACAAGGCTCTCAGCAAGGTTAACGAGGGTTGAGTCCATAAAGACAAGAAGTGTCATTTCTGTAAAAAATTCAGTCACTTCAAGAAGGATTGTCCGAAACGAAAGACTTGGTTCGAAAAGAAAAGTACATACTATGTTTCAGTATGTTTTGAATCAAACCTTATTGAAGTGCCTAATAATACATGGTGGTTAGATTCTGGTGTAACTATTAATGTGTCACATGTTTTACAAGGTTTCCTTTCAATCCAAACCATAAACGGAACTGAAAAGTTCTTATATATAGGGAACATATGAAGGCACAGTAAGAGGGCATTGAGACGTATAGATTGATCTTGGACATTAGGTGTTACCTGGATCTAGAAAAGTGTCTTTATGTTCCTGAATGTGCTAGGAATTTAGTTTCTGTTGCAAAGTTGGATGATGTAGGATTTCAATTTAAGATTGGAAACAATGTTTTTTCATTGTATAATCACAAATACTATTATGGTTATGGTATTTTAATGGATTGTTTATATTGTTTCAATCTTGATGTTGATTTTGCTAAATCTCTGTTTCATATTAACCATATTATAGGAAATAACGTAATGCATATAAGAAATGTTCTACTTTTTTGTGGCATAAAAAATTAGGTCATATATCAAAGGAAAGGGTGTAGAGGTTAGTGAAAAATGAAATCTTACCTCAATTAGATTTTGCTGACTAGGATATATATGTGGATTGCATTAAAGGTAAGCAAACCAAACATATATCAAGGCATCCAACCACAAGAAGTAGCAAATTAGTTGAATTAATACACACTGACATTTGTGGTCCTTTCGACATTCCTTCTTAGGGCGACAAAAAATATTTCATTATCTTTATTGATGACTTCTCATGATATGGTTATATTTATTGCTACATGAAAAATCTCAGTCTGTGGACATCCTATAGGTGTTTATTAATGAGGTAGAAAGGCAGTTAGATATAAAAGTAAAGATAGTGAGGTTTAATAAAGCTGGTGAATATTATGAAAATTTTGATGAAAATGGACAATGTCCAGGTTCATTTGCAAAGTTTCTTGCAAGTTGAGGCATATGTGTGCAATACACAATGCCTGGTACGTCGTAACAAAATGGTGTAGCTGAAAGGTGAAATCGTACTCTTATAGATATGGTTGGGAGTATGTTAAGTTATAGTATTGTACCTTTATCATTATGGATGCATGCATTAAAGACCGTTGCATATCTGCTTAATAGGATCCCTAATAAGGCAGTTCCTAAGACACCTTATGAACTGTGGACAGGAAGGAAACCTAGTTTACAATACCTTCACATTTGGAGATGTCCAGCAGAGGTAAAACTGTATAATTCATATAAAAAGAAGCTTGATGCGAGAACTGTTAGTGATTATTTCATAAACTATCTCGAAAAGTGAAAAGGGTATAGATTTTATTCTGCTAATCATAGTATGAGAATAGCTGAGTCTGGTAACGCTTGGCTCATTAAGAATGGTCCAATCAATGGGAATGGGGAACCACAAAAAGGGAAGATTAAAGAGATTCGAGTTGAAACTCCTCCATCAAGTGTTATTTCCCCAGTTGTTCCTCTTGTTGCATCACGGATACGTAGCATACTTGTACAACAAATTAATGTTCCAACTCCACATATTGAACATATTAATGAAGAACCAACTAATGATGCGCAAGTTACAAATGATCAAGTGATGCCACAAGAAATAACATTATGAAGGTTTGTAAGGCAAAGAAGACTAGTTATTTCAAGTGATTATGAAATTTATTCACTTGAACATGAATGTAACTTGGGTATTGATAAGGATCCAGTCTTATTAAAACTAACTATAGAATGTAACAATTTTGAAAAATGGTTCAATGCTATAAAAGAAGAGTTGAAATTAATAGATGACAACAAAGTCTGGGAATTAGTTAAGATGCTAGAAGGTGCAAAGAAAATGGGTTGTAAATGGGTCTTTAAGACCAAACGTGACTCAGAAGGTAACATTGAAAGGTATAAAGCTAGACTTGTTGCCAAAGGTTACGCTCAAAAGGATGACATTGACTTTAAAGAGACCTTCTCTCCAATTTCAAAGGACTCCTTAATAATTAGTATAGCTCTAGTGGCTCATTATGATTTAGAGCTTTACCAAATAGATGTAAATACTGCTTTTCTAAATGGTGACTTAGAAGAAGAAGTGAACATGGATCAACCAGAAGGTTTTAAAACCATAGAAAAGGACAAGTTAGTGTGTAAATTAAAGAAGTCAATATATGGAATGAAACAAGCTTCCTGACAATGGTATCTTAGTGATACCATTACGTCTTACGGTTTTGTAGAGAATATTATTGATCGTTGTATCTATATGAGGGTTAGTGGGAGCAAGTTCATTATATTAGTCCTATATGTTGACGATATCCTTTTTGCTGCAAATAATATTGTTATGTTACATAATGTAAAGGCCTTTTTCTCTAATAATTTAGAAATGAAAGATATGGGTGAGGCATCATATGTGATAGGAATAGAACTATTCTGTGAAAGATCACAAGGATTGTTAGGATTGTTTCAAAAAGGATATATCGAGAAAGTATTAGAGAGATTTATAATGGAAAATTGCTCCATAGGGGATAATTCCAATTCAGAAAGGGGACAAGTTTAGTTAAATCCAATGTCCAAAGAATGATTTGAAATGTGAGGAAATGGAGTCTATTCCTTATACGTCAGTAGTTGAGAGCTTAATGTATGCTCAGACATGCATTCAGTCCGATATCAGTTTTGCTATTAGAATATTGGGTCGATATCAAAGTAATCCTAGCATGGACCACTGAAAAGTTGTAAAGAAAATACTGAGATATTTAGAAGGCACAATGATTATATGCTTACATATAAAAAGTCAAACCATTTGGAAGTGATAGGCTACCCGAATTTAGACAATGTCGATTGTGTAGACTCACAGAAATCTACATTTGGTTATATGTTCCTATTAGTTGGAGGCAATTTCATAGAAAAGTAGAAAGCAGTCTGTCATTGCTACTTCCACTATAGGGGTTGAATTTGTGGCATACTTTGAGGCCACGATTCATAATTGTAGTTGCGAAAATTTATCTTTGGTCTTGGCATTGTCGACAGTATAGCCAAACCGTTAAGAATTTATTGTAACAACTTCGCAACTGTTTTCTTCTATAAGAATGACAAGTATTTGAAAGGTGTGGAACATATAGATTTGAAGTACTTGTATGTCAAAGAAGAAGTGCAAAAGCGTAAAGTGTTAATTGAGTATATTGGTATTGATTTGATGATAGTGGATCCGTTAACTAAAGACTGACCGCCAAAAACATTTGTTGCTCATATTGAATGGATAGGCATTATAGAGAAATCTTTGTTAGCATAGTATTTTGACATGTATATATACATATGATTGTTTTGCTCGAATTGTGTTGACATCTATGAATTCAATTACAGTTATGTTTTTGCTCATTTACTTGTTACCCAAATTATAATGTATACAAGTATTGTTTTTATACGATAACAATTATAGTATTACCCACTTAAAGTGTGATAAGTTAAGTTGCTTATGTGATACATGGAAGGAATCATGTCATATCACTTATGACTGCTATGATTCGATCTTCTTAATTCAAGTAAGGATGACTTGATAGATTCAATATGAAGATGTGCACCTAAAGTGTTATTGTTGAATCACCAAGTCATCGCATAGGCCAAGTGGGAGATTGTTAAATTAATCAAAAGTGACCCATCTAATATATAATAGATTGATTCTAATTAAGGAACCTAGTATGATGGTTAATTAGTCTACAAGCCATAAGAATCAAATGGGCCCAAGCCTAAGCCCTCTCCCTCTCCCTTTAAACTATTGCAGAAATAGTTTCAGATTAAGTTAACTAAAATATTATAAAAAGTTTCTAACCATTAGGAACAACACTTAAGGAAACAGGAAGAGTAGGAATAAATCTTTTTTTTTTAAGAACTTCAAACATCATGGATTCAGGTTTGATTTACATTGTTTTTAATCGATTATGATAAATGTATTCATTTGGATTTTTTGGTTTTGTGTCTGGTTCCAACAAAAGCTATTCGATCCATTAGTTGAGAAGTTCCATGTCAGGGGAATTATGGCATGGTTTCAAAAGCTGCAATACATATGCCGTTTAGGGAGGCATCAGAGTATCAGAATGGAGTAGAATGTCCTACCATTGCTAGGAAAAACAGCTTATTACTGTCCTGCCATCCATTGCTTGTCCATATTGCTATGACACTTGATCCTAAATACTTGAGAGGTATTATAGCAGTGATCCACTTAGTCTTGAAGCACACTTCTTGCCCGGAGAACATTTTCTTTCACTTGATTACTTTCGATTTGTTGGCAGTTACACAATATGAATAGACACAACATGAACGACCACATATCATAACCTTCGTCGGATATTTTTATTTTCATATAAAAGGAGAATTAAAAGAGTGGAACTTTACTTTTTCATTGCAATCATAGTTAAAAACTCTCTCATTCTTCCTCATGTGAAACACACCATTATGGTTTAGAGTTTTAGGCGTAGATTAATGGTGACTCTAGTAGCCAACCATGAAATGTGGATTAGCAAACAGAGATTCGATCGACCGCTTTTGCATTAAGGTCAGTCCTTATAAAAATTCTACATTGGTATTAGAGCCAACATTGTGTTTGCGTTTACATCATACTTAACAAATTGACCCATGATTTGCATTTTTTTGTTCACGTAAAATACATAAGTGTGTCATTTCATTCATTGTAAAAGTGGTTTCACATAAGAACAAAATGACAAACTCATTTAATGCATTTCAATGTTGTTGTGTTTGTTATGACCCACTCATTTAATGTATCTACACACGTTTGTAAAGATGGAAAGATACTTGTTTTTGTTTTGTACGTCAATATACAGAGAATGCAAAATTTTCTATAGACCAATTGTTAAAAAGCTTACATCTACAGTGAAAAACGACAAACAAATCCTTCGTTTTGGACAAATGTTGTCCATAAAAGTTATGTACAGTAAATGCATTAAATGCATTTAATAGAAGTTGGTTTTATGAAAAGTGAGAAACTTTATTTGTTGTTCTTTAAGCATATAATCCATAGAAAGGAATGATTGGAAAGAAGTGAAGGTGTACATGAATAACTAGAGTGGGACTTGATTTTTCGTTTTTTATACATGAAGATACATAAAAAGAGAAGTGTTGTGTTATTCAATATACGTGCATGAAAAAACAGAGAAAAGAGAAAGTATTCTAAAAGTTGTTATTTCATGCGTGAAAAAAATAGTGAAGAACAAAAAGTGTTTTTCTTTTGGTTTTGTATACGTTGATAAGTAAACAAAGTTAAGAGTGAATATACATACTCTGTGATTTGCATGAGTTAAATTGTTAAAAATTTATAAATTTGTTTTCATATAATATAATTTGAAATATTCCATAAATATGTTTTATGGGTAATTTTGTATTATATTTAAAATAATATTATATAAATGAGTTTTGTATAATGACGTATGTAAATTTTGTTTTATATGTATACAGTTTTTTTATTGTAAATTAGTTTTACATATTAGATATTTTTTGTTTTTGGCATCTTTATGATATGTCAAATTAAAATAGGTTAATTAAATTATAAAAATTTCTAATTTATTTTTTTTGTATGAGATGATTATAAGCTTAGCAAAATTTTCGATCATATTACATGAATGGACTTTTCAGATAATTTAATTAATGGAAATGTGCCTTACGTCATGTTTATATATACTTGTAGATATGACAACTAAAATCTTGATCGGTGATTTATCCACCACCGAAAAATTGGATGGATCAAATTATGATATGTGGTAAAGGAAGATTTAGTATCTTCTAAATGAACGAGAATTGCTCTAACAATTGACTATAATTATGACTTCCCCTTTAGTCAAAGACAAAGACAGAAAACATATTGATACTACTAGTGAGCAATATCAAGCATCCTTAAAGGCTTATGTAGATTGGTCCAAAAAGAATCATAAGGTTTGTTATACTATGTTGTATTTCATGCATGACGATTTAATTGGAGAGTTTGAGGAATGTGCCACTGCTAAGGATATGTGGGACAAACTTAAGATCACTTTTGGTCAAACATCTTCTACAAGGCTTCGTGTATTGCACCTCAAGTATATGAACTACAAGATTAGTAAGACTCATACTATGGCTGAACATTTACGAACCATAAGTGCTATGGTTCGTGATCTTAAGGCAGCTGGTCGGGCTATCTCTGAAGAGGAACAAGTCCTGAATGTGATTTGGGCTCTTCCAGATCATACTAAGCACTGGAAATATGTGAAACTTGTTTTGACACATAATGAAAATGTCAAAACCCTTTTAGAGATCACTAGGCACTTTCAAATGGAGGAGGATCCCTTAAAAGCATCTGACTCCTCCAATGTGGCTCTTGTTGCTAAAAGCAAAGGACCAAAAGGCAACAATGCCAATCGAGGTAAAAGAAAAGGTTCTCGACCTTCTCAAAGGAATGGATCAAAAGGTCATATTGTTAAGTAGCAAAAGGTTAAGGTCCAAGGAGAGAAAAACATGACACGTGTGAAGTGCTATAATTGCGGGAAGAAAGGTCATTTTGCTTGGGATTGTCCTGAACCTAAAAAGGTACCTTTCTTATCTATAACTCCTGAGTTATATGTTTGTTCTCATGCATTAGTTACTAATTCTCTTCCTAATTGGATTGTAAATACGGGAGCCAGCAAGCACATAGTTCGGGATTGAGCTGGCTATGTGGACTTTCATCGATATTCGGTGGGTTCACAAACTGTCGTGTTAGGAAATAGTAGTGAAGAAGATGTCCTAGGAATAGGGACATATCAACTTAAGTTATATGGAGTAAATACTATGCTTCTCCATGATGCTCTTTATGCACCCGGGGTGTGATGTTGCCTTGCGTCTCTTGTAACTTTAATGAAATCAGGATTTGTTTTTAGTTCTAGTCATTATGGATTGGATATTATGTATAATGGCAATATTTTTGGCGCTATATTGAAAAATGATTTTCTAATTCTTGATTTGGATGCATGTTATGATAATTCGTCTTTTGTTTATGTTTCATATTTTGATCCTGATTCTGAATATGTTAAATGGCATGTTAGACTTGGTCATATTAGCTAAGATCGATTGCGTAGGCTAGCTAAATAAGGTCTTTTAGATAGGACTCACTAAGGATAAGTTACCTAGATGTGAGTCAAGTTTAGCTGGTACGGAAAATGTGAAACCTTTTGGTAAGACTTCAAGGGTGTCTAAACCTTTAGAGCTTATTCACTCTAATATTTGTGGACCCATGAATGTTAAGGTACATCATGGGGCTATTTATTTTCTCACTTTAATAGATGACTATTCTCGCTATGGGTATGTGTATCTTTTAGCTCATCGTTATGAAGTACTTAATGTGTTTAAACATTTTATGACTGAAGTTGAGACACAATTGGAAAGAAGAGTTAAAATTTTTCGGACCGCTTGTGGTCGAGAATATCTATATGATATGTTCAAAGACTTTTGTGAGAAAAAAGGTATAATAAGACAATTAATGATTCCTCGAACTCTACAACAAAATGGTGTTGCAGAGCATAGGAATCAAACATTGCTTGACATGGTCAAGTCAATGATGGCACACGCTTATATTCCAATTGGTTTTTGAGGAGATGTGTTGCTCACGACAACTTATATTCTTAACTATATGCCAGGTACAAGTATACCCGCCACCCTATATGAGTTATGGAATGAAAGAAAGCCCTCTTTAGATCATTTGCGCCCATGGGGTTCGACTGGTTATGTACACAACCCAACTCATACATATGGGAAACTTGGTCCAAGAGCTACTAAAATGGTGTTTATAAGATACCCTGAACATTTTAAAGGGTACGCTATGTTAAGTGAGCACCCGAATGGTGGCATGACGGAAGTTGCTTCCTGCAATGTGGAGTTTCTTGAGGATGAGTTACCAAGAATGGGTGAAATAAAAAAGGACCTAAATTTGTATGAGTTACAATAGGATACTCTTAGTGAGGGGGAGAATTTAGTTACTCACCAAGTCACTGAGAATTTTCCTACCTAAGAGAACCAAATCGAGAATAAGATTTGTCTTCAATCTCTAACCCAATAACCTGTGGATAGTCCACATGTTCAAAATATCATATCTTAAGGGAATAGTGGGAGTGGTTCTCAACATTATTAGGACCCAAATCTCTAAGAGCTAGGGGAGAGATTCTGACTTAGGGGAGACAAATGTAGGTCATAGACTCCGAAGAAGTGAGCATGGAAGAATTCCTCGACAATATTTTCAAATCGAAGAGGAAATATTCCTTTTTACTCCTTTGGAAATAGAAGAACCAATATCTTTTCAAGAGGCTATTGATTCACCTAACCACATAGAGTGGATGGATGCCATAAGGGATGAAATGGACTCAATGACACGAAATCAGGTTTGGGAACTAATTGATCTTCAACTCCAACGAAAGTTAATTAGAAACAAGTGGGTTTTCAAGATCAAACGTCAGAAGGATGGAATGATCGACAAGTTCAAGGCCTGGTTGGTAGCGAAAGGCTATACCCAAATAGAGGGTATAGACTATGAAGAGACATTTTCTCCTGTGGTGAGATTTGCCTCTATTCGCTTACTTCTGGGTCTGGTTGCCTATTTGGACCTGAAGTATTTTTAAATAGATGTAAAGACTGCTTTCCTCTATGGTAACCTTCAGGAAGAGATTTATATGAATCAACCTATTAGTATCGTATCAAAAGGTCAAGAAGACAAAGTGTGTCGTCTTAAAAGATCCATATATGGCCTCAAACAGTCTTCTAGATTGTGATATTTCAGATTCTATGAAGCCAATACATCTTTTGGCTTAGTCATGATTTCAGAAGACCATTGCATGTATGTCAAGAGAACAACAAGTGAAATTTTATTGCTGAGCTTTCTTTGTTATGGCCGTCTGAAACACAACTTTCTGTCTCTCTTCTATCTCTTTGTTTTTTTTTTTCAATTTATAGCTTTGTCAAGCATTTGTGTATGTGTAAATCTCTCCACCATCTTCTTGTTTCTTTTGTCAGGGGTTCATAAATGCAGGTTATATATGTTGTTCGGTTTTTCACCTTCATTAAGGAAGAATGCGGTAAACGAAATAAAGGTAGGAACTTTCTATAATTTTTTTTTACCTTTATGCTTTTCTACTCTAACTCTGGATTTGAGCACAAGAGCATCAAGGCTCAGATCTGGGACACCGCCAGCCAAGAATAGTACTTTTCTTTCTCTATCATGTATCAATCGTGGTCAGTCATGAGGTAAAGGTTCTTATTTGGTTGGGTTTTTTCATTTCTTATTTGAAGTTTCTTTCTTTCTGTGCTGTAGATGGGGTTAAGGTTGAGATGAGTTTTAATTTTTGGCCCCTCTTTGTGTTGGAATGTACCCTTCAAGAGTCAAGCTTTAATTGGTTGATTATGTTTTATGTAAATGTTTATCTTGTTTTCTCTGGTTCAAGTTAGCGTGCTTTTTTGTGATGGAAATATATTTTTTGAGTGATTGGTTCATTTTGGACTCATGTTGATCATCACGTAGACTTGGATTTGCCTCCAAAACTTTACTTTCATGGTTTTTGAGTTCATTTGTCTAATATCGATGGCTTACTGTTAGTATTGGATTGTCTGTTTGTAGTTTTGTGAGATCTTTTTGTTCTGGTTGTTGGTAAATGACTTTTTTTAAGGTCTTTGATGGCAAAAATATTAGGATTTTGGGTTAAAGTGTTTGGGTGGAGGAACAGTTTCTAGTTCCTTCTTCCCTAATGAATCTGTTGTCCCTAATTTATAATAATTTCTTCTCTAGCTTTTACTTTACCCTTTTTTTCCCTTTAAGAGCTCTTCCTTTTTTGTCTTAGTAGTGGAATAGAAATAACTTAAAAGCAAATTTAAGATTTTTTTTTCACTATATGTATGTTTGCATTTATCTAATGTTGTATTTGTTTCTGATGGGCCTTTTTTTCCTGTGTTGATTGATCTAAAATCATTTATCCATATTGATCATATTGTAAGATAATCAGCTTATTAGGTATTGGTAGATCTGGATACCATCAGGTATATCCTTTGATTATATTTTATTTTTATTTATTTATGTATTTATTGTATTTTTATTTCCATAAGTATTTAGAATGCCAGTTTGACTTATTTACTTTTTAAACCTGCATCATTCTTTTATTGTTACATCTACATATGAGTCTACTATAAACAACCTCTCTATTATGTAGGGGTAAGGTTGCGCATTATCAGCCCCCCCCAGACTCCACTTCAATGAGGGACTTCGGGGTATGATGATGATGATGATGATAATATAACTAGTTGACAATAATTTGGAGATGCTCAAAACCACTAAAGAGTGGTTGTCCTCTATTTTTGATATGAAGGACGTGGGTGAAGTTAGGTATGTCCTAAGTGTGGAAATAACTAGAAATCTTCCCAATATGCTTCTTGGTTTAAGTCAGGAAGCGTATATTAATAAAATCTTGGAACATTTTTGAATGCATTATTCTAAACCCGTTGGTACTCCAGTTGAAAAGAGTCTTACCTTGAGTCTTGATCAATGCACTAAAACAGATAAGGAAAAAGAAAAAATGAGTAATGTTCCTTGTGCTAGTGTCGTAGGAAGCTTAATGTATGCTATGTTGTGTACACGGCCTGACATTTGCTTTATGGTTAGTTTGGTAAGTCGTTACCAAAGCAACCCAGGACTTAGTCATTAGCAAGCAGTTAAAAGGATTTTTCGGTACCTTTATGGTACTTTAGACCTGGTTCTTTGCTATCAAGGAGGGGATTTAAGGTTAAAGGGATATTCAGATGCTGATTGGGATGGTGACCCAGATAAGACTAGGTCAACCTCAGGATATGTTTTCACCTTGGGAGGGGGAGCCATATCTTGGTGCAGCAAGAAGCAAGGTTGTATAGCATTATCAATAATGGAAGCAGAATACGCTGTTTGTTGTCTTGCTGCTCAAGAAGCAATATGGTTGAGAAGTTTTCTTCAAGATATTAATCTGACTCCCATAGTTAATGATCCTGTTGAATTGTTATGTGACAACACTGCATTTATACAGTTTGCTAAAGATAAAAAATTTCATAGAAAATATAAGCACATCAAAAGGCATTATCATTTTGTATGTAAAAAAAAATAAAGAGGTTTCCATACTACTAACAAGATGGTAGCTGATCCCTTAACTAAACCTATTCCCTGAGATTCGTTTAAGGCTCATGTGATGAGTTTAGATTTGCGTAGGGTTTGGTTTTTCCACTAAGTTATATCTTGTAGTACAATGGACTTGTTTTCAATTGAAACGAACTTTTGTTTATTAAAAAACTATTTCTCAAATGTTCATTAGTACACAATTATATGATAAAGCACATTGTAATGTTACCACACACCAGGCTTCTGATTGACGTTGTCATACAGGTAATTGCTCTAATGCTTGAGTAACGGGTAGGATGAGACTTTACAATATTAATATTAAGTGTATGTAATATTGTGTTATCTTCATACTTCTGTAGTATGTATGATAAGTTTTTTATATTTGAATAGTCACCTTATTAAGTCTAAGATGAGACTCTGATGAGTTGGATGTGAAAGATTCATATTTCACATTGAAGCCTTAAAGCCAAATCTCGAGTTTCAAGATTAGCATTAGGTATGTTAATCTAGTGGCTCGGATTAGTTTTTATGTAAAGTTAGATTCATGATTTACATGGCATAAAAGAGTGACATGTCCAATTTAGTGGGAGTTATGTTATGACACACATTTCATACTGTGTGTGTTATATATAACGACCTTCTTGTGGAATGACAGTTAAATCCCTTCCTCTGTCACTGTATGATCCCATAGACTTTAATGTCTAATCGAATGAAACCCTTCGACTTATAACTATAATATGAAGTCAAGGCTTGGTGTTGCTTCTTTAGTGTGTTTTTTCAAGGGCTAAGATGTATACAGTCTAGCGGAGCACATTAAGAAAGTAGTTAAGCTAAGATGGATTATTATGAGTATCTAAGGAAGAATCTTTTCCTTCATCACTATATCAACCCAAGCGACTATACTTGGTGTATAATCATATGATATATTTATTAGCATAAAGGGACAGTGTATGCGTTTGCTGATATTTTGGATGATTTAGGGTATCATGACTATGTGAAAGTGTTATGTTAGTTAGATGGTGACTTAATATAACACTACTGGTTCTTTAATAGTCGCACGCCCCATTTTCACTATGACATGTGAAATTTTAGAGAGAGGATGTAACTTGTGGCCTATTTGGCCGTGTGGGAGTTGTTGGCAGTTGCACAATATGAACGGATAAAATATGAACGGCCATATATCATAACCTCCGCCGGTTATGTTTATTCTCATATAAAAGGATAATTAAGAGAGTGGAACTTTACTTTTTCATTGCAATCATAAAGAAAAACTCTCTCATTTTTCTTCACGTGAAACATACCATCAAGGTTTAGAGTTTAGGGTGTGGATTAACGGTAACTTTAGTAGTCAACCGTGAAATGTGAATTAGCAAACAGAGAATTGATCGACCATTTCTACATTAAGGTCAGTCCTTATAAAAATTCTACACGATTAAGATGTCGGTGGTTCAACCTACGAGCTTCATAAGATTCTGACCTTTGCATTCCCTTCATTGAAGTTTAAGGAGTATCTCTTCGAGGAAAAACTTGTTAAGAGTTGCATCTCATAATCTGTTAGGAAGCTCTCGACAACCCGTTAAACTACGCAAGAATTTGCCTAGCTGACATTCTTGGTCCCTGTGTTAAATGTGTCATATACTTTGGACTCTGAAGATATAGCTATCGATGATATTCAAAAGTTGCAGGATGTTTCTCTTACACATTCAAGAACCATTCGATCTTCAGAATATTGCCACGCTAACGTGACAAAAAATTTCTCTGACAAGTTTTGGTCTGACTCTCAACTTTTGAGGGTTTTTGCAGGAAAGAAGGCGTGTTATTTCAACACTGGTGTCATGGTGATAGATTTAGTGAGATGGAGAGATGGCAAGTATGGAGTGGATGAGAATCCGAAAAGAGAGGAGGATTTACTAGTTGGGTTCTCTTCCACCATTCTTATTGATGTTTGGTGGTGATGTTGAGGCAATTGATCACAGATGGAAACAACATGGACTTGGTGGTGATAATGTGGTTAGCAGTTGCATCCAAGACCAGTGAGTTTGCTATAGTGGAGTGGCAAAGGGAAGCCATGTAAGAGGCTTGACAGAAAGTTGCCATGCGTAGTTAATGCTCTGTGGGCACCTTATGACCTTTATGAAGACCCAATAAATTTCCATGTTTACGAGGAGCAAAATTTTGAGAAATGATCATTAAGGTTTTGTAGTGTGAAATACGAATTCTTTTGATTCATTTTCGTCATTTCTTATTCACAAATTACGGTCAATAGGAACAGTTTTTTGATTGTATGCAGAGGATTCTAAAGAAACAAATACCTTCAGTTCTTTTTTAGTTATGATGAATATGGAAAACAAAAAATTGTTCCGATGATTTGAATTAGGGAGCCTATTTTTAAAGATTTTCTATTTTGGAGTTTTTAAATAGGGTAAAAATCACCGGAGAATTTATATTAATTTCACCAAAATTCTCTATAATTTAAAATTTTCCTAAAATTTCTTTAACCCCAACATTATTGGATTCCAAATTCAAGATTGTTTTATTTATTAGTATTAAAAACTTAATTCACTATCGCGTTAAATTAATAAATATATTGTTAGTAATTAACAAATTTGCAATAAATTAAATTAATGCTAAATGTTAAATAAATGAATAAATATATTTTGTTTTATTACTATAATTTCCTATTTTTTCATTTTTTATATTAAGTAGTCTCTTCAAGTATCACGTGTCTTAAAAATGACAACTCAATGAAAATTAATAATAAATTAATTTTGAACTTTTTACAAAAACTTAAAGATTTTACACAAAATGTTGCAAGAGAATATTTAAAAGAAAGAGCAGTCCCAATTTCTTTTTATTTTGCTTTTAAAAATGTTCAACCAATATAACTTCAAGACTCGTTAATTTTTTTGCTTAAATAAGCAAAGATGTGACACTACTCAATACTAGAAGCATTTAACCCAGAGAGTTGCAGGCAGGCTTTTCATATTCTTAAACACTAATTTTAGGAGCACTCGATTAGGGCATTAGATCATCCGTGCCACTAACTCTGGTCTTATTCTGTGCCACAACAAATATATCAATGTTTTTAACTAAACCAACATCTGCGTCTCAGCTTATTTTTAGCCAAGCCAATTTATTCTTCCTTTGATTTTGCTTCCCGCCTTAATTCTTTCCTTCCCCTTAATTCATGGAACATCTCAGATTGAGCTTTGGGATTGTTAAAGGCTGAGGTATGCTTTGCCACTCTCTCGCTTTCGTTTCTTCCATAAGTCTCGCATACCTTTTCTCTCCCACTCTCTCGCATTCATTTCTTCTACTCTGTCGCACACCTGCCTTCCAAAAGCTTGGGTTAATTCATAGAATGTGAACTGAGCGCTTGAGGTATGCTCTTTGCCATCCACTTGCTCTCTCTTGACCTTTTCTTGTCTACTTCACCACTCTCTTCCATCAACAATAAACCCCAACATGGCTTTGAAGTCCTTCTTTGATTCATTACTTTCTTCTTTCTTACAAGGAACAATTCTTCTTTTTGTTACTTTCTTCTGGGTCGGATTTGATATACGGGGGAAATTAGGCTTTCAATTTTATTTGTGGTGCTTTGCATCGCATGTCTTCAACTCTCTGTGTGGAAATATTCTACCTTTCTAAAAGTAGTTTCAGAGCGATCAAACACGCCTATCTTTCATCATCTCATTCCATTTTTTCTCCTCTCATTAATTCAATGACATTTATCTTCTACATTTGGTATGTGTGAGTGTTAATCATGCCTGTTCTTATTCTTTGGAGATACAAAAGGATTATGTTTAAAAGGTGGAATCATTTTCTATCTTTTCGAGAGTTCTATACTGTTCTGGTGATGTTTTAGGTGAATTTCATGTCAAATTCCTTCCGTCTTCCAAATCATTTTTTTCTTTAATGTGTCAGCTGATTGATCTTTTAAGACAGTTATAATCACCTGTATAGTCATAAATAATTATTCCTTTTCGAGATTTGTAATTGCCTCTGAAGTGAATTTGCCTGGAAATATATAGAAGTGTTTCTAAAAACACTCTCGCTGTGTCATCTTCCAGTTGTTTTGTAGCTAAATTGTTATATTCTCCTTGTTTTTAGTCAGACAAACTTCGACAAAATTGTCTTAAGGACTTGTTTTCCTTTAAAATAGAGATGCTTCTTGAAAGGATTTGGCTTCGGCAGTATTTGTATTTATGTGACTTCGATTGACTTTAGGCAATTTTAAAGTTTCAGTTCTGTTTCAACCCTTGTTAAACCCACTCTTTTAAGAAATGATATGAACGTGTTGGGGGTCCTGAGTTCGTCTTAAATATCCATCAGTTCATCCTCTGTTTCTGGTTTTGTTCCTTACTTGTTCATTCAAAAAATTTTGCCATCTATCTTGCTCTTTATTGTGCTCAAATCTAGTTTGTTTCGCTGTGCTTGTTGAAGAAGATTTATGGATCATATGAAGGCTTTAGTGATTTATCTGGTTGAATTTTGCCTTGGAACTTCTTATCTGTTGCAGTGCTGCTCTAATGAAACAATAACTTCGTAGTTTACAAATTAATGATCATAAAATTTCTTTGCTTGTATTCCTTGCATACTCATACAAATTAGTCTGATTAGGCTGGTTCTACAAATAATTGATTGTACAATTTGTTTCGTGGTTTAGGTGGAGATAGTAATGTTAGGATCATGGGAAAGAAAGGGAGTTGGTTTTCTTCCATCAAGAGAATACCCCACTCCAAGGACAAACTAGCCAACGTAAGTAGTATTCTTATGGTGAATTTCTTTTTTAAATAAAATTTCTCAAACCTCAAATCTATTTTCTCGTAATCTGTTTACCTGAATAGTTATGGATCATCTAAAGTATCATGGGCAAACAACATGAATGACTTTGAGTGTTTCTAACTTTTAACTTCATTCCACTCATCCTTAAAGGCAGAGATTCATGCTGGATTGGAAGAGCTTGATGCAGATATATCTTATAGTATTGTATGAAGATGCAAATTGGTGAAGCTGACATGTTTTTTGTTGCTTGCTCTTGATGTCTGTTGTTTGTCTTTCTAGTTGTCTCCAATGTTAGAAAGGAAACCAAGTGTCTTAAACATGTTGTGTGACTCTCGATCCAACTTTTGCAGTATGAGTTTTGTCCGAGTTTTCAATATTATTTACTCGATAGACATATATAATTCTTTGCTTTTAAGATTATAATAGGTGCCTTCAAAAGTGTGACAACATCTTACTCAACCAAATTGCAGGAATCAGAGAAGAAGAGTTCAAAAGAGAAGAAGCAGAAGAAGGGGCTACCAAGACTAAGGCATGGAGAGTCCACTTCATTCATTCCCCTCTTTAGAAAGCCTAGCAGCATTGAGAAAATCTTGGATGAGGCTGAAAGAGAACATAATTTGATCTTCAGGCCTCCAACGCCACCTGACCAACCAACGACACCTCCTTTTGTACCTGCAAGACTTGCTTCGCCAAGGATTCCTTCCCAAAGAATTACATCTCCTAGAGCTCCGTCTCCAAGAGCTTCCTCCCCTAGGTCTATATCACCAAGAGTTACTTCGCCCAGGGCACCATCTCCAAGGATTTCTTCCCCTAAACGAGTGTCTCCTAAGAATGTTAATCGTCACAAAGAGATATACTGTAGACCAGAACCAACTTTAAGAAACCACTATGCTTCAGCTACTAAGATCCAAGCAGCATATAGAGGCTATGTTGTAAGCTTCTCTTTCCCTTATTGCTTGCTTTATGATTAAACATGTCGCAAGAGTATTGGAAACTATCATGACCTTTTTTATATAGAAATGAACCATGTTCTAGTAGTAGATTGAAAATTTAGCACACTTCCTTTTATGGGAAGTCGTTGGAAGCATAACAGTATCTTGAAAATTGGGTCCTGTCAAGCAGTCAACAGTCGAAACTAGTGTTGCATTAATGAACTTAAATGACATGTTCACAAATTGACCAACACTAGGAATCAGGTTGAATTTTTGTGATAGACTCAACTTGGTTTGGTGCTGACAATGTTGGTTCTTATGCTTTTGGCAACTACTAAATTATATCCAACAACTTTTGCAACTCTTGTGCAGGCAAGAAAGAGCTTCAGAGCTCTGAAGGGCTTAGTGAGACTTCAAGGAGTGATCAGAGGACAGAATGTAAAACGACAAACTGTGAATGCAATGAAGTATATGCAGCTCTTAGTGCGGATCCAATCCCAGATTCAGTCACGGAGGATCCAGATGCTAGAGAGTCAAGCACGGCGTCAAGCTCAGTATAAGAATGAGAAAGAAGTAGAGAGTTCATTGGGAAAATGGAGCCACACTGTAAGTTTCTGGTGTAATTTATAGTTAATTTTCTGTCTAAATTGCTGCTACCTTTGCTTCATTACCCATTTGACTTTATATATGTCTAAATAAACTTTGACCTCAGATTTATGCTTAATGTGATGTATGGCAAATTTTCAATTTATATGGTATGCTAAGTTTTTCTTGTCGAAAATATGCACGCAAGAAGAATGTAAACATGTCTGTGACAATAATAACTGGGATTATTTGTGTAGTCTGAAACAGGTAATGAAGACTGGGATGATAGTTTGTTGACAAAAGAAGAAATTGAAGCAAGGATGCAGAGAAAGGTGGAAGCAGTTGTCAAGAGAGAAAGAGCTATGGCCTATTCGTATTCCCACCAGGTTTATGCAATATATAATTCTAGGAACTAAAGTCCTCACGACACAGGATCATTTTACGAACGTATTTTTGTCATGCTGAAATTCACATTTGTCATTCCAGTGATAAAAATATCGTCTGAGGCAGAAATCTGAAATCTATCTTTGCTTTCGGGAATAAATAGTTTTTGTGATATCATGTTTTCGTTTTGCCTACAGTTGTGGAGATGCACTCCAAAGTCCACTCCATCAGCTCTAACAGATATCCGAGCAAATGGATTTCCATGGTGGTGGAACTGGTTAGACCGCCAGATACCTCCAGCAAATACTCCTGAAAGCCTGGCCTTCAAGAATTTCCAAGTTACTCCACCGAGACCTCATACTGAGCTGAAGCCTAGCTCTCGGCCTACGTCTAGCAACCACAAACAACAGCACACGGGGTTCGATAACATGGATACTCCAACACCCCGATCAACAAAATCAGCTGCTTTTGTGCCAATAAGACCTGCAAGAACTCCTATGCATAGAACTCCACAAGCAAACAGCCCCAGCTTCTCAAAGTATTCAAGAGGAAGAGCTACAGGAGCTGAGTCCCCCTTTGACTTACCATTGAAGGATGATGACAGCCTCATGAGCTGTCCACCATTTTCAGTTCCAAACTACATGACTCCTACAGTTTCAGCCAAGGCAAAAGTAAGACCTAACAGTAACAGCAACCCTAACGAGAGGTTCCCAGGGACGCCAAGCAGTGAAAAGAGAAGGCTTTCATTCCCTGTAACACAAGGCATTGGTTCCTTTAAGTGGAACAAAGGTTCCTTGTTATCTAATAAGGAATCGAGTTCACAAAGGGTTTTAGATAAGCATCAGTCACCTAAATCCATAGGAGATCTGAGTGTGGATTCAACAGTCTCTATGCCTGCTACAGTTGGAAGAAAGCCATTTAACCGATTTGTGTGATTTCTTTACATATATTAACATCTTTTAACTTTTGGATACATTTTGGTGTTATTTGGTTGAGTGTATGTGATTGTTGATGTAAAATAATCGAAGAAACAGAATAGGAAATGGTGGTTTGAGTGTAACACGGTTTGAAACTGAAGATTTTTCTAACATAAATCATTTATGAATTTTTATTTAGTTTTTTTATAGATTAAGGACTTATTCATAATACTTGTAATATTCCTAATATGATCATATCTTATATATGATAACTTCAACACAGTCAACTGCCTTTGGCAATTTTGAAGTTACTAATATATTATGTATAGTAATTGTATCTATCATCTTCGACTTAATGTGGAAGGTTGAATTGATTAGAATTATGCAATTTTAATATTTGATTAGTAATTTATGCGACTATTATAATGAGAGTATGGTGTCATATATTTGTTAAGAATATATGACATGTTGGTCTATTATAATGAGAGTATGGTGTCATATATTTGTTAAGAATATATGACATGTTGGTTAATTGATTGATCATTGAATAGATTTTGTACATTATCCTTAGATTCTATCTTGCATCCTGATATGAATATTCTTGAACATATCTTATATATGACATTTTAGTAGTTAAGAAATTAATGTATTATGTGAGTAGCAATTGTATATATTATTTTCCACTTGTACACAATAAGTTCAATCAATTAGAATTTTTCAGTCTTCATATTTGTCTAATAACTCTTGCGACTAGCATGATGAAAGCATATTGTCATATATCTATTAGGAGTATATGAAGTGTTGGCCCCCAATTTTTTTAAATATTTATTAAGCATGATTTAAGTGAATTATGAGGTGTTGAAGGATTAAATTTGGAGTTAATTATTATGTCAATGTTGTTAAGATTTTATGACATAGATTAACTAAAATGACGTATTAAAGTTATAAGATTATATAAGGGCAAATTGAGCATGACACTTAAGGGTATAAGACATAAGGCATGAAAAGAAGGGCAAAATGGACATTTAACATTCATTAAGAGTAGAAGAAGAAGAAGAAGAAGAAGAAGAAGAAGAAGAAGAAGATGTGTCTTGCATTTAAGAGAAGAAAGAATCGAAAATAAGAAAGAAAGGGAGAGGAAGAAAACGTGGAAGGAAGAAGAAGGAAGAGGATTTGTTAAGCTAATCATCTCTCTTTCTTGCTTTGTTAGAAAAGGGTTTAGAGAAATGAATATGTGTGGGAAGTTGTTAAGAATGGGTAAATGCATATGTGTAGTTTTTAAGGTTAACGATCAAAGATAGATTTTGATGTATTTGTTATTGATATTGTTTTGAAATGAGCTTGGAAATGAAATAAAAGAGATGTTTTAGTGTTAAGATGGGTTATATTTGAAAGATGGGAAGTATATAGATGAAGAATGTCAAAAAATATCTTTGGTTTGGGTTTCTGGAAAAGTTCGTTGCGGTGAACTTCTTCGCTGCGACGAACCTTTGATTTCGCCACGACGAGCCCCATTTTTCTGCACAGATAAGTTTTGGTATTTTGGGCATAACTTTTTGTGTAGTTGCCCAAATGAAGTGGTTTTTAATTTGGTGTAAACTAGAAACATAGAGATACAAATTGTATGAAGGAATTGAGTTCAAATTCAGTATATAAAGATTTCAAATTTTGGATGGAAGTGGAGCATAGAATATTGTTTCAGTATAAGACCAGTCCGAAAATGTTTTTAGTATAACATTTAGAGTGTTGAACCAAATTGAATGATTTTGGAGTCATTAGAAACTTAAGAAAATGGGGAACATTGTTCTAGAA
>JANSVA010000008.1:11067537-11114759 GCA_025504915.1 Erythroxylum reticulatum | reverse complement strand
CTTCTAGAAAAATGTTCTCCCTTGTCTTAAGTTTCTAAGGACACCAAAATCAATCCATTTGGTTCAGAACTCCAAGAGTATTACCTTAAACATTTTCGGACTGTTCTTATATTAAAACAGTACCCTATACTTAAATTCCTTCCATTCATACTCTTCCAACCGATACCCTTACTTTGATTCAATTCATCTTTCTTATATCAATACTAAATGCTATCAATTTCTATGGAGGGATAAAATGTGTTAAGAAACTATTGGTTCAAGAATCATTTCATTTGGAGGTCAGATACAAATTTATGATCGAAAGAATCAAACAAAGGTTTTATCCTTAAACATATTGAACTTATCTCGGGACAAATGGCATAACTCTCTTTACAGATATAGAATCAAAGTGTTCTTTGGATTATCTGAAAGAGGGCTTCAAGATCTACAACTTTCATGAAGACTTTGAAGATCTGAAGGATAAAAAATGGACCATACGATAGGATTAGACGAATCCAATAAAAAAGAAGACGAATTGAAAAAGCAGATGAAGCGAAGTAGACAAAGCAAAGACAGACGAAGCCAAGTAGACGAAGCAAAGACAGATGAAGCAAAGCAGAAAAATCGAAAAGCAGACGAAGCAAAGAGTAGATGAAGCAAAACGTGCAAATCAAAGCAGACGAAGCAAAATATAGACGAAGCAAAGCAGACTAATCAAAGCAGATGAAACAAAGAGAAAATGAAAAGAAATATAGATGAAGTAAAGCAGACGAATCAAAGCAGACGAAACAGAGAGTAGACGAAGCAAAATATAGACGAAGCAAAGTAGACGAATCAAAGCAGACAAAGCAAAGAGCAAACAAATCAAAGCAGACGAAACAAAGAGCAGACAAAGCAAAATATAGATAAAGCAAAGAAGACGAATCAAAGCAGACGAAACAAAGAGCAGACGAAGTGAAATATAGATGAAGCAAAGTAGATGAATCAAAGAAGACAAAAAAAAGAGCAGACAAAGCAAAATATAGATGAAGCAAAGCAGATGAATCAAAGCAGACAAAACAAAGAGCAGACAAAGCAAAATATAGACGAAGCAAAGCAGAGGAATCAAAGCAAACAAAGCAAAATATAGACGAAGCAAAGCAAATGAATCAAAACAGACGAAACAAAGACCAGATGAAGCAAAGAGCAGACGAAGCAAAGACAGACGAAACTCGAGTCAACTTAAGACAAAGTAAAGTCAACTTAAGACGATGCAACTCCTAAGACGAAGCGAGGTCAACTTAAGACGAAGCGAGGTCTTAAGACGCTGTAGGGTCAACTTAAGACGAAGCAAAGTCTTAAGATGATGTAGGTCAACTTAAGACGAAGCAAAGTCTTAAGACGATGTGGGGTCAACTTAAGACGAAGCAAAGTCTTAAGACGATGCAGGGTCAACTTAAGTTGAAGCATCTTTACAGACGATACATCTTTACAGACGATGCATCTTTATAGATGATGCATCTTTTAAGACGAATGATGTCATTACAGACAATACATCTTTATACTCCTAAGCATTTCCCTTTCTAAGGACCACAACTTTCAATCCAGAGGTCCAAAATTTCTATACTATATATCATTGGAAAGCTAGAAAAAAAACTACAACTTTCCAGATCAACTACCAATTTTGTCTCCAAATCTTTCCTTAACACATCTCATACCAAAATCATCTTTTCTACTTCATTTACTTCTCATTCTCAACTCAATATCATCCATAAAGAAATTATAATTCATAATTAATCATGAACACCAATAATAGAATATACACATATATACATATTCTTTATCAACTTACTACACAATTTCAACTTCACTTTCACTCAAATTATTCCCATTTCATAGTCTCTCATCTACTAAAAAGCAAAACATGAATCTATACACACTTCTCATTTACTACTTCAAATCTTCTAAGAAAAATTTTGGGGTCCAACATGAGAGAAGTCAATGCTTCCTAATAACACATTTTTGTAGAAGTTATAACTCTATATAAAACCTCCTTGTTGCTTAATATGATATATGCTAGTTCTTTGTTAAGCTTGCGAAACAATTGTGAAATTTTTATATATCAATTTTTGGTTGTTCTTTTAGTTCATGGCTAATTATCAGTGATTTTAGTTAAGTGCCACATTCTTATGAAAAAAAAGGAGGACACATATAAATAATAAGCAATAGGCATTTAAAGAAAATGATTAATGACTGCAACTCAATAGACCTATAAATCACGAGTATTCCCTTCACTCGGTAGGGAAGGAATATTTTAGGTTTATAAACATCTGGATCGTGGGTTCAGTAATTTTGAATGGCAACATCTCTTAGCTAAAATATTTCATTTGGTTAGTACATACTTGGATCATTGTCCCATTCTATTGGATCAAAAGATTCATATTTGAAGTAGCTTGGCAAACTCTCCCAAGCTACAAGGAAATTATTAAAAAAACATATGGTCTAAGAACTTTTTAGACCTCATTGTTATAATTCAAAAAATAGGATCAAAGTCAATGAGCTGAAACAAAGAAAGCTTTAGATCTATCTCCATTAAGAAGAAAAGGCTTATAGCAAGATTGGAAGGAATATAAAAGGCATTAATGAGGGAACCAAACAATTACCTTATTAACTTAGAAAAAACAAATAAAGAAGCAATATAATTTCATCTTAGACTGGTAAGAATTGTATTGGTTTCAGAGGACCAAGGAAGACTATTAAGTTAGGCAACAAGAATGCAACATTCTTCCATCTCTCAACTATTATCCGCAGAAGATGTGACTCGATTAACTCACTTTAAAGGAATGGGACAATACTGGAAGGTGACCTTCTTAAACAATAAATTCAAGAGCACTTCAAACAACTTTATAAAGTGGAGCATATTAGTGTTAAATCTAGTTATAAGCCAAGATTTACACAACTTCCTTAAGATATTACATTGTAATTACTAACCCAGCTACAGATGAAGAAGTGTTAAATTTAGTTAATAGTATGACACCATTGAAGTCCCTAGGATCAAACAGCCTGAATCCCATGTTTTATTATAAAAATTAGGAAGTGGTGAGCAGTAAAACAGTAGAGATGGTGCGATAAGCTTTTAAGTGCATGTCATTTCTAAGCATTTTAAACTACACCTTGATTGCATTAATTCCCAAGGTTTCCCAACCAACAATGATAAGAGATTTGAAGACTATCTCTCTATGCAATATAGCATCCAAAATTATTTCCAAGGTGATGGTTACCATAATCAAACCTTTCTAAGTTAGCTGGTGAGACCCTATTAAAGCAACTTCATTTCATGAAGAATAGGGAATGAAAACATAATTATAACACAGGAGTTCATACACACCTTGAGAAAGAAGAAAGGAAAGAAGGGCTTTATGATCTTAAAGATTGGTTTGGTAAAATCAGATGATAGAATTAGGTGGGATTTCATCATTACTATCATTAATGAACTAAGTGTCCCTTATTGATGAAGGCTCTAATCACTTAACTGATTTCAACAGTGAATTTTTTTATAAACTAGGAAGGAGAAGAACTGGAGCAATTTACACTTACGAGAGGGCTTCAGCAAGGGGATCCATTGTCACCTTATTTATTTGTGCTTTTCTATAGTGAAATTACACTTTTTGATAGAAAATGAAGTAGAGAAGAGGAAATGAAAACCAGTTACAATATTTAAGGAAAGGTTTATAATATTCCATTTGATTTTTTTCAGATGATCTCTTTCTTTTTGGCGAGGCCTCCTACACATCAAGTAATTTATCTTCTAAATTATTTGCAGAAGTTTAGCTTAGCCTTATGACTTAGAATGAATTTTGATAAATCAGAAGTTTAGTTCTCACCACATATTGCAAGACAAACAAAAACATTGTTGAGCTCCAAGTTAGGTATAAAAGGCATGGAAGGTCTTGGTCATTGCTTAGGAGTTCCAATGATGTATAATAGAACAACTAAAGCTATCGATGGAGGCTTAATTGAAAGAATCAAAACCAGTCTTTCAAATTGATACACATATAATTTAGGCAAAATTACATTTAACTCCTTGTATTTTATCCCTTAGTATGTTATGTCCTCTTCTATTTTAAAAATGAATTTATTACCCCCTCTGACCACTAGTTAAAGGAGCTTATAATTCAAAAAAACTTTTTACCCCATTATTATGATGACATCACCACAATTGTACATGTTGCATTTTCGAACAAAAATATCCTTTTAGTCTTTTGTTAACTAAAATACATTAAACCGTATATTTTTTAGTTTATTTCATTATGCCTTCTATATCAAAAATAAAAATTATTTTAAGCATAAATTATATTTTGACAGTTAATAAATAAAAAAGGGAAAATTACTAAAAATATCATTGTCTTCACAATTGTACTTCATGATCGTTAATTTATAAAAATTAAAAAAGAAAATTTATTTATGAATCAAAATTAAAAAGAAAGAAAGAAAATTTATTGAAGATGCCATTTTTCATAATTTTACGTTAAATTGATGAAAAAAAATACAAATTTTTGTTTGTAGGTTACCTTCTCACCATTACTTCATAAAAAAAGAAAATAATAAAAATAAATGAAAATTTTATTTTCTTCAAAAAAATTTCTTTTCCCCCAAACCTTTTTAAATCTTATTGAATTTGTTCATTTCAAGATTTTTAAAAAAGGAGACTGCAGATAATTTCCTCTTATTCCAATTTTCTTCTCAATAGAGTTTTTTCCATAACCATTCCCTCCAAAACAACATGGGGCAGTTTGGGTAGCTCAATTTTTTTTAGGCCACGAGGGTAGATTGGAAATAACACTAAAAATAATAGGTAAAAAAGTCTTTTTAAATTTTAAACTCCTTTGATTGGTGGTCAAACGGGATAATAAGTTCATGTTTAAAATAGAGGAAGACATAATGTACCAAGAGGTAAAACATAGGACAGTTAAAAGTATTTTTGCCTAGAATTTATCCATGAATGGGAGAGAGACTCTTATATAATCAACCTTATTAGTTATTACTTTATACACTATACAGAGCACGAAGCTTACTAAAGGAATATGTGGTAAGCTGGATCAATAAACGCACCAGATTTTATAGTTCGTTTTGAATTTTATACTCCTTTTACTAGTCGTCAAAGGGGGAAATTTTTTCATTTTTAAAATAGAGAGGGACATAACGTGCCAAGAGGTAAAACATAAGGGGTTAAATGTATGTTTGCCTATAAGCTATCCATGACCGAGAGAGAGACTCTTATATAATCAACCTTATTAGCTATTATTTTATATAGAGCATGAAGCTTCCTAAAGGAATATGTGATAAGCTAAATCAATAAATGCACTGAATTTTATTTTTTTAATTTAAAACTCCTTTGACCGATGGTCAAAGAGAGTAATAAGTTCATTTTTAAAATAGAAGGGGACATAACATACAAAAAGGTAAAAACATAGGGGGTTAAATGTATTTTTGCCTAGAATTTATCCATGACTGGGAGAGAGAGTCTTATATAATCAACCTTATTAGTTATTACTTTATATAATAAATAAAGCACGAAGCTTCTTAAAGAAATATGTGATAAGCTGGATCAATAAATGCACCGAATTTTATGGGAAGTTACTAAAGCAAATATAAAATTGCATCTGATTCCTTAGAGAATGGTATATAAGCAAAAAAGGAAAAGGAGGATTAGACATCAAAAGTGCATCCATTATAAATCAAGCTTTCATCATTAAACTAGCTAGGAATCTTCTAAAACAAAATACCAATAAGTGGAAACAAATTTTGTTTCATTAGTATATTGGCAATGATAGTTTACTAAACTGCTTTCCCAATAAATCTACATTCATCCTCCAAAAGAAAATACTGCAAACAAGAGATACACTTCTGATAGGGGTAAAATGGATAGTGGGAAATGATAATGTGGTAAGATTTTGGCTAGATAATTGGTTTTCCCTAGATCTTCCAATAGTTTCTACTTCACAAGAAATCAGTTAAGAGGAAAAAGATTTTGAATATGGATGAACGATCAATCCATAACAGGCTAGCCCCATGACTCTTATATCACCTTATAAAAAAATTACAAAAGCCTAAAGGTTTTCTTATTGATGATAGTGACGATATGAATGCTAGTGAGGGTATGGAATAAATCAAGACATGAATTGCTTCTTAGAAAAGGAAGCTGAGATATGCATAGTTAGTGAAACAGATAATTCAAGAATCTTTTGATGACCCTTATCGTCTCTCCTAACCATCCAAAATATGAAGATGTTAATTTGGAAAGTTTCCCATGACAAGCTGCCCACTTTTGATACGTTATTTAAGCAAGGAATGTCTCTCACGTACATTTGTCCTTAATGTCTTAATTTCAAAGAGAATGTTTTGCATTCTTTATTGGATTGTGCTTTATCTACTCAGATATGGAAACAAGTTATTCCAGTGAATGCCAAATCTATTTTCTTTTCCTAGAGTTTGAGGTGCTGGTTAAAAGACTCTCAAAATGGGAATGGCATCTGTTGGTCTATTGTTTTTATTGAGATTATCAAGAGCATATGCACCTAGAGAAATAAACTTCTCTATAATAAAGAGTTTCATTGGCTAGAAAATGGAGCAGATTTAATTCACAAAAGAGTTTTTCACATCCATGAAGTGAAATAGAAAAAGTTAAAAATGTTCAGAAGATAAGTAGACAGCTATGAATAAAGGATGTAAAAAGTTAAATGTAGTAACTTACAGCCTTCTTAACCAGACTATTAGCAAAGGTGGTCTCATTAAAGGCCATCACAGGGATTAACTGTTAAGTTGCCAAACATTATGGCTCATTCCATAATCCCACATCGAAAATGTGTAGGAATGATGGAGGGTTCTAAAACCATAAAAGGAGCCTCCCCTCCTTAGTTAAATCATCTCAAATTTGTCTTTCCATAAGACCAAAATTCCTTATCTCCTTTTGTATTATTTCACTTATATTATTTCCTGAAATTAGTAAAATATAAATTTAGTAGTATGTGAGGAAGTAAGTATAATTGGTTAAACCTTGTTAAATTTTGGTGTTCTTTATTTGTCTATTTAATAGCTATTGTCTGGTATAGTTGTAATGAATTATTGTGTTATTAAATTACATGTCTAGGAAATTTGTATCTAGGCGATTGGGTTTTAAGTGGAACTGTTTGTGACCCCTATAGTCTTTCCTAGGAATTTACTTGATGTAATTTTTCAGTATAATTGTTCACATTCTATTCATCTAAACAATAGTGCTCAAGGTGAATTTGTCATTATTGGTGAAATTATCCCGAGTTTCACAACAATTGGTATTAGAATCAAGTTTTTTTCTTAGTATACTCTGTGATTACAACGTAGTTTGATCTTCCATATCAAAAAAGATTTTTTCTTGGACTATTGACATTTCACATTGATAGCTATTGAATAGAAATTGTAGCAAAGATGACAAAAATCAAAGTTACAATCGCAATAACTACGTCGACAAATTCTACTTCACCTATTCTAGCAAGGAATGATGTGACAAATGTAAGGTTTGCGGTGAAGATTTTTTATAGTATGAGTCATTTCGGCATGTTGCAAAGTCAAGTTCAAGACACTCTTTTTCAGTAAGGTCTTAACATCACTATTGAAGAAAAGAAACCAGATGATGTTGAGGAGAAAGATTGGAAGACTATAAATCATTTGGCATGTGGAACAATTCAATTGTGTCTTTCCAGAAAGCAAAAGTATGCTTTCTCGAAGGAAACTTCTGAATCTAAATTATGGAATGCATTGGAAGAGAAATTCTTGAAGAAAAGCAGTCATAATAAGCTTCATATAAAGAAGAGACTCTTTCGTTTCTCTTATGTTCCAAGTACCATTATAAATGATCACATCACCAGTTTTACTCAGTTAATTACTAATTTAATGAATTTGGATGTGACATTTGAAGATGAAGATCTGGCTTTGATGTTGTTGGGATCTCTTCCTGAGGAGTTTGAGTTTCTTGAAACTACTCTACTTTATGGATAGGTTGATGTGTCTCTTAGTGAAGTTACAACTGTTTTATACAGTCATGAATTGAGAAGGAACATAAAGGAAGAACCTATAGGTGGAGCAGCAAAAGTTTTAGTATTCAGAGGCCATTCGTAGAGCCAGATTAAATGAAAGAATGGGAGATAGAAGTCAAGGGTAAAATTGAGCAAAGATGAATGTGCCTTTTGTCAAAAAAAAGGGCACTAGAAAAAGGATTGTCTAAAGTTGAAGAATAAAAACAAATCTAATAAGGGAAAAACTGTTGCAAATTCGAATGTTGCTGAGTGTGAAGATACAGACTCAGATCTGGTTGTTGCGTCCTCAATAAGCCCTTCTAGTCATTGCTACTCGATTTAGGCTATAACTATCACATATGTCCCAATCGAGATTGGTTCTCTAATTTTAGAGAGCTAGAAGGTGGAGTTGTCTACATAGTAAATGACCATCCCTGCACAATAAATGGGATTGGTTCAATTTGCTTAAAGAAACATTATGGAATAACCAGGAATGTGACTGATGGAATATATGTGCCAAGTTTGACGAAGAATCTCATTTCTGTAAGAGTCCAAAAATCAAAGGAATACATTATAAATGCAATAAATGGAGTAATGAAAGTCATCTATGGTGCGCTTATGGTAATGAAAGAATGCGAAGAAATAATAACCTGTATTATTACTTAGGTAATGTAGTTATTAGAACAACAGCAGTAGCTTCTAATGATGATCAAAAGCTACAAGCAGCTAGTTTATAACATATGCGCTTGAAACATGCAGGTAAAAAATCCTTGAAGATATTAGTAAATCAAGAATTTTTGAAAGAAGTTCGGGCCTACAAATTAGACTTCTGTGAACATTGTGTCAAAGGGAAACAGACAAGAGTGAAATTTAGCATTGCAATCCATGATACGAAGGGTATTTTGGATTATGTTCACTCTGATGTGTGGGGACCTTCGAAAATAGTTTCTTTGGGAGGAAAACACTATTATGTGACCTTTTTTGATGATTTTTCCTAAAGAGTATTGGTGTATACTATAAAGACTAAGGATGAAGTGTTGGCAGTTTTCCTCAAACAGAAGAAGATGGTGGAAACTTAAACAGGCAGAAGGATTAAGCGTCTCTATACAAATAATGGTGGGGAGTACATGAGTGATCCATTCTTAAAGGTCTGTGAAGATGTAGGTATTGTCAGACACTTCATAGTCAGGGATACACCACAATAAAATGAATTGGCAAAATATATGAATTGGATATTACTAGAAAAAGTTCGGTGTATGCTATCTAATGCTAGGTTGGGCAGAGAATTTTAGGTTGAGGTTGTTACATATGCTTATCATCTCATCAATCGCCTTCCATCGACTTCTATTAGTGGTAAAACATCTTGGCAAAAATGATTTGAAAAACCTGCTATAGATTATGATTCCTTACATGTGTTTGGTTCCATTGCATACTATCATATTAAGCAATCAAAGTTGGATCCACATGCAAAGAAAGCAATTTTCTTAGGGATCACCTCTAATGTGAAAGGACATCATCTTTGGTGCCTAGATTCAAAGAAAATAATTTTCAGCAGGGATGTTACCTTTGATGAATCTATCATGTTAAGAAATGTGACAACTAAAAATGTTAAGTAGAAAGATGGTACTCCAAAACAGGTGGAGTTTGAAGGAAGATTTGTTACCTCAGTAAATGATGGAGTAGATTTAGAATCTCCTATGGTAGAAAAGGAGCCAGATGAAGAAGAGGTTCTAACCCAAGAACCTCCACAGCAACAATTACTAATTGCATTGAGAAAGCCAAAAAGGAATATTCAAGTACCTGCTCATTATGTTAATATGGTGGCTTATGCATCTCTAATTGAAATTGATGACATTTCTACCACTTATAAGCAGTCCAAAATTCAGAAGAAGATAAGTAAAGGATAGCCATGAATGAAGAAATACATTCCTTTCGTAAGAATCAGACGTGGAAGCTAACTAGTCTCCCAAAGAGAAAGAAGGCAATTAGATGCAAATGGGTATATGCAAAGAAAAATAGATTTCCTGATAAGGATAATCTTCACTACAAAGCAAGGCTGGTGGCTAAAGGCTATGTTTAGATGGAGGGAATTGATTATAATGAATTTTTATCTCCATTTGTAAAACATTCCTCCATTCGAATTTTGTTGGCTTTGGTAGCATAATTTGATGTGGAACTAGTTCAACTGGAAGTAAAAACTACATTTTTACATATAGACTTAGAGCAGGAAATCTATATGACTCAGTCCAAATATTTTAAAGTTGTTGGAAAAGAGAATAGGGTGTGCAAGCTTGAAAAATCATTGTACAGATTGAAACAATCTCAAAGGCAGTGGTACAAGCAATTTAACAAGTTTATGATGGGGTAAAAGTACACAAGAAGTAAATACCATCACTACATGTATTTTCGCAAGCTATAAGATGGATCCCATATCTATCTTCTCCTGTATGTTGATGATATGCTGATAGCTTCAAAGAATCAAAGAGAAATTGAGAGATTGAAGATTCAGTTGAATCAGGAGTTTGAAATGAACGATCTGGACGAAGCTAAGAAAATTCTTGACATGGAGATAAGTAAAGACAGAAAGATGAAGAGACTATATTTGACTCAAAAGCAATATTTGAAAAAGGTACTACACTGTTTTAGCATGATGAAAAGTCAAAATTGGTTAATACTTTGCTCGCTCCTCATATAAAGCTCAGTGTATCTTTATCTCCAAAGAAAGAAGCTGAATGAAAGTACATGACTAAAGTATCGTATGTGAATGCGGTTGGTAGCTTGATGTATGCTATGGTGTGTACAAAGCCTGATATTTTACAGATAGTTGGGGTTGTGAGCAAGTATATGCATGATCCTAGAAAGTAACATTGACAAGCTATGAAATGGATTCTACGGTAAGTTCTGAACACTGTAAATGTTGGTTTGGTATTTTAGCAGGATACGCAAGACGATCAATGTGTAGTTAGATATTGTGATTTCGACTATGCCGATGATTTAGATAAGCATCGATCATCTACTGGTTATGTGTTTACTTTTGCAAAGGCACCAGTCAGTTAGAGGTCTACCTTATAGTCAACAGTTGCTTTGTCGGCTATAGAGGCAGAGTATATGGTAACTACAGAGGCTATAAAGGAGGCAATTTTGTTTCAAGGATTGCTTGGTGAGTTAGGGGTTCAACAGAAGCACATCAAAGTGCACTGTGATAATTAGAGTGCTATCTTTTTAGCAAAGAACCAGGTTATCCATGCAAGGATGAAGCTTATCAATGTTCATTATCACTTTGTATAAGAGGTTCTAGAAGAAGGTGGAATAGCAATCCAGAAGTTAAGGACATAAAAAATCATGTTGATACATTGACAAAGGCGATAACTGCAATTAAGTTTCAAAATTGTTTAGACTTGATCAATATTGCAAAAAATTGAAGATGGGCATTGTAAAGCATATGTAAAGACACTATTAAAGATGAGTTTTATGAGAGCTTTAGAAAAGTAGAATTTGCCAAGGTGGAGATTTGTTGAGTGGTCAAATATTATGGCTCATTCCATAATCCTACATCAGAAATGTGTGGGAATGGTGGAGGTTTCTAAAACCATAAAAGGAGCCTCCCCTCCTTAGTTAAATCATCACAAACTTGTCTTTCTATAAGACCAAAATTTCTTCTCTGCTTTTGTAGTATTTCACTTGTGTTATTTTCTGAAAATAGTGAAATATAAATTTAGTAATGTCTGAGAAAGTAGACATAATTGGCTGAATCTCGTTAAATTTTGGTATTCTTTATTTGTCTATTTAATAACTATTGTCAGGTATAGTTGTAGTGAATTATTATGCTATTAAATTACATATCTAAGAAAATTGTGTCTAGGAGATTGGGTCTTAAGTGGAACTATTTGTGACCCCTCCAGTCTTTCCTGGGAATTTACCTGGTGTGATTTTTTAATACAATCGTTCATACTCTATTCACCTAGGTAATAGTGCTCAAGGTGAATTTGTCATTATTGGTGAAATTAACCCAAGTTTCACAACAGTACCTACTCAGGTACAACATGAAAACTAAAGAAGAACAAATTGAAATTTCAGTGCTTAAAGGTTTACTTGTAAATATTGATCAGAATAAGTTTGTCAAAGAACTAGTTGCTCTAAATCAAAAGTCTCAACTGAGACTCTATATTTTGTATTTTCTCGTAGTTGAATGTTTGGTTCTCTTATTACAAGATATACGTAAGAATCAGTCCTAAGCATTCTTGCTATGTACATGTTTGTTAATTAATATATAACTCTGGCTCAAAAAAGAAAAGGGAAAAACATGGCTTCTATGCCTTCCCTAAGTAGATTAGCTACCATATGGATTGAGACTTTGTCTTATATAAGTTAATTTCTTCTACACCATATGTAAAACCTCTTTATTTTAATATTCTCTAAGTTTGAATTGATATGTTTCTATGCCTAGTAGGGCCTTGGATTGTGGAAGCCTGGATGCTTAGTTCATGAATTTACAAGAAGAATCGGGCCTAGTATAGAACAGAAATTGAAGATGTTGCATTTCAAACACGAACACAAAGAGACCCAAATGCTAGATGGAACTTAAGCCAATAATTTAAGCTCCAATTTGATGAAAAATTTCCTTGGCCTACAATTCATGTTTGTAGTGTTGTACCAGTCATTCTTAAGATGCTTTTGTTCTCTAATAAACATCTATATGAACTAGAACAACATAGCCTCTTCAGATTTGGAAAGGCAGTAGATATGTAACAAATGATAACATTCAGCATTTATTGTGTGCTTATGTTTCATTCTTGAAAAGAATCAGGACTTTTTACCTACATCACAGTACTATGACCATGATGTAGAATTTACAATCAACATAATGGTTGACATTTGTTTAGTACATGAAGATGATACATCCAACAGTAGTCATTGCATAAGAGTTAAATAGACACATAAAGAAAAGAAAAAAGTTATATAGATTGAAAATGTACTTGAGTGCAGCTTTTTATACTAGTCACCGAATCTAAAAGTTAGTGCCTACTGAGAAGAATCAGTAACCCTTTTGGGAAATTTCTATTGCAGCTACAATATAACCTGATTTCCATGCCTACTTGTAAGAATTGAAGAGTTCACTGAGAGCTCTCAATTGGGGATCAGATCTTTTGTTCCAGTTAACCAGTTCTAACTCTGTTCCATTAAATCTCATCCATACATTTATATAAGGTCTATACAAATATGTGGACCAGATTAAGCAAAACAGGGTTGGAATACAAATGTGTGGACCAGATTAAGCAAAACAGGGTGTTCCAAACCTCGATTGTTTCAGAAACAGAACAATGTAATTAAGATTGCTCCACTCGTCAAAACAAAAGCATGAATAAGTGTCTAAAAAGATAAAAACACAATAAAATTTTATTGACATTTACTTTTTATAATTTACTACCATTCTAGCTTTATTTCTAATTAGTTTTGCATGGCTTCTAGCCAAAAAAGTTGGGGAGGAATGAAGATTTTTACTAGGCCTAATTGTCTTTAATTTTTCTAGTTGAAGAAGTTTTTTTGTGTTAATTCTTCTTGATCTTCTAAATTATATCTCATAGAACTCTAACAATCTTTTGTTTATCTTTCATTTCTATGTTTGCTTTTTCACTATTTTTATTTGAAAATTGTACAAGGTATTTTTATCCAAAAATTGTAACAGGTTATCAGAGTAATTTTTCTTTATCATCTGTTTTACTAATTATAGTCCACCTCTGATAGTTTTTATCTGTTAATATTTATTTTCTAGAATATTTTCTATTTTTAATAAAGGTTTTCCTTTTGATCATTTTTTCTTTATATCTCATACCATGCTAGGCTGTGTAAGGTTTAAATGTGATCGGGGGTAGATCTACCATATGCATTTTGGATTCTATTAACTATTATCTAATGACTACAAGGAGTTTTTAAATGCATTTGTTGTATAATAATATCAAATAATATTTTATGAAATAATTGGAGAAAGTTCCTAAAACAATATCAGTTCTAGTATCATAAAAGTAAAATGGTTGATATTTTATTAAAAATGATTCTAATAGTATTTAGGGTTGCTAAATACCTTTGGATAAATGTATTTTATTGTTAGAAACATCTATTCCTATTATATTTTGTAAGGTTTTATGATATTGTAAAGGAAAACAACTTGATTCACATAAACAAGAACTAGTTCCACTATCTATATAAGTAGCAAAGTATTCGACTCTGTAATCTTTATAAGTTATTCCAATTGGAATATGAATACTAGTAAGACTAGTCATTATCTTAGAATGCATTTTACATTGATGTTATAGGATCATTGTATTTCATATTGAGTTATCTTATAAGGTTAAACTTGTTAAAGAAAACTAATTCCTAATAATATCTTTAAATTGAATCCTTTATTTTCAACTATTAATCTTATAAGTATTTCATTGTTTCCCTATTTTAATAGTGGTTTATATCGCGATATCAATCTAACATATTTCACCATTAAAATTTATATATTGATAAAGTTCATTTAGGTGGAAACTTATAAACTTATCAAATTATGTATTAAATTTTGATTAATGTAACTTCCACTAGCTTTGGAATCAATTAAGATATTACAGGGAGCATAATTTGTACCATCAAAATATTCTCTTTTAATTTTATAATTAACCTATCGTTATGTTTGTTCTTATCAAGGTATTAACATATTGTTGACTACTTGACACATTAGTTTCTAAATAAGATAATATAGGAAATAATTTATTTTGAGAAGTTAGTAAGGGTTTTTATTGTAAATCTAATGAAAAGTCATCTTCTAGGTCTTCTATGGTTGCTATATAAGGAGGGAATATTCTTTAAACTTCATAAAATAACTTTAGAAAGTCGATAATATCTTTTTCTGGAAAACATTATGTATGATGAGTGTTGGATAAGGCATAAGATATCATGTAGGTAATATAATACGGTCTATTTCCATTTCTAATTAAATATTTTCTTTTAAAGTCTTGGATTGAAGTGAGTATTCTATCAAAATCTTTATCTTGTATAGTATAAGACATTTTAGGATAGATGATAAACACAAGTTTTTGGTATCGAAGATTGCCTCTCAAAATTCCCATACAGGCTTCTTATTTATTGCGAATTTTTTAATCTAATATTGCTAAATTTATAAGACTATCTATACCCTCTCTAAAAGTATATATGATTATCATTTGTATGGATCCAAGATATCCTCTTTTGTTCCTAATTTCTTTGGGAATGTGATCAAGTTTTCGAGAAATATTTTTTTAGATAGTGGAGGAATTGTTACTTTATTAGAAGTTAAATAATATCGAGGGTTTTTCTTTAAGATTAATACCGTAGAATTTATGGTGTTTTCTAGGTTTTACCTCTATTTTTCTAGTAATTTCATATTAAATCTACTATCAAAATTTGTAGAAAACATAGTGTTTCAAATCTTTTTAAGCATTTTTCTATCACTAAGAACTTATTGACTATAATCTCCATGCATTTTAGATATTTCTATTATATCATGTGTTATTTGATTATCAACTAGAGTGTTAAAAGATTCTTCTATTTCACTAATTTACTTTAGAATTTGAAGTTTCTTCGAATTATGTATTTGTTATTATAAAATGCTTTCTTTAGAAGAGCATTCTTCAAAAGTATTAACTCTAAAGTATTAATTATTAGCATAATGTCCTTTTTCTTTACAATAATAATATTGGCATTTAGTATCTTTTTATTCTTTTTCTTATTTCTTTTTAATATAGTTATTCTAAGTTTGTATCTTTTTCTTATAATATTTTGCTTTTTAAAATTTCTTTTCTTAAAATATTTCTTGTTTTTATATTTATTTTTTATTAATGGCCCGAAGGCTTGTAGTTTTATGGTTTGTTTGGAATCGGGAATTCTAAGACGTAAAAAATTGTTAAGGAAAAGGTTATGATATAAGGTTGTCTTGGGATTTCATAAACAAGACTAGTGGACTCAAGGGGTTAATCTGTTGTAGTAATTAGATGCATTAAATCTTACCTATTAAGTCAAACCCTTAAATAAGGATTACAAATTAGCTTAGTATTGATTTGACCTATTTTAAGTCAAAGACAATGAATTAAATCCAGTTTAGTTATGTTCGAATTCAAATTCGACTATTTACGTTTAATTTAATTCGAGTCTAGATTAAGTTCAAACTTAAATTCGAGTATTCAAGTTTAATTTGACTCAACTTTGATCTTTAGTTTAACAAATCTCTTTAAATAAATTAGTATGAATTTGAGTCATCATGAAATTACGGATTAGTTTAAATTTAATTAGATTTGACTCTTTTTAATTTAAGGTCAAAATGTGTTATTTTGAAATTTTAATTTAAAATTATCATTTCAAATTGAGAATTTGGGTTGTTCTAGATCAACGTTCCAAATAGACATAACAATCTAAGTTGGCCTGACTATGTCCGATCTAAAGGTAATAGGTCAGGCTCGGATTGACCAAAGTTAAGAACAAACTTGTACTTGTTAATGGACCTAACTTAAAATAACAATGTTTCTTCAATAAATTTAAGAAATTTAAGATAAAAACGAACCCATTTTTAAAGCTCCAAACGGACTTGAACTTAGGTTTAGATTATTCAAATTTGACCAAATTTTAGGCTAAACTCAAATTGTCTTATGAAAGGTTCGGGCCAAAACCCATACTTACTGTTACACCCAAACTTAAATCAATTCAGGCTAATTTTATTAATTCTAAATTAGACTTAGGACATGTTTGGTTGGATGTTAATTAATGGAATGAAATGAAACGAAATGGTTTAAAATAAAATGGAATGTAATATAGTGAAAAGTTGTTTGGGAGGTATGGAAGGATTCATAATGTAATATAATGAAGTGTTATTTGAAAGATGGATGAAATGTATTATAATGTATAATAAACGATTATTATACCCTTATATAACATTCCCACACAACCTAGAACTGAAAATGCAAAAACACTCGAATGCTAAAAAATAATTGTTTATATATTTTCTTTTTTCATTAATTTTATTATCAATTACATACAATTTATTATTAATTATATAAAAATATTATTATTAATTATTTAATAAAATTTATTATATTAAATCTCATTCTATTCTATTTGATTTATATTTAAAAATAATTTATTTGTATTTTTATTTATATAGAAACATATTTGCGACTTACCAAAAAGATGTCATGGCACTGTGACAAACAATTAAATAATAAGTTTTGTTATATATTTTTATTTTATTAATAAAAAATTTATTATTAATTATATACAATTTATTGTTAATTATATAAAAATATTATTATGTTGTGTTGATTAGGGTAAAGTAAGAAATAATTGGTATTATGAAAAATTATTGAGGGTATATTAGGTAGTATATATTTATTAGTTTACGTTCCATCATAAACCTTTGAATCGGAGGTTTCTTATTTTTACTGTTTAGAATAAAAGAGAACCTAACATAAAACCCTCCGCTTCTATCTCATTCCATTCTATTCCATTATAAAACCTCATTCCAAACGATAAAACTGTGTTATGTTCTATCTCATTTTATTATAAAACTCTCAACTAAACAAACCCTTAGAGTTCATAATAAATTTTTTTCGTTATAAACATCGAGAGATTTGACCCAATTTGGTCCATTATAAACCCCATCTAACAAAAGATGTTTAGATTTTGTAACCTTTAATTTCCAATCTAATTGAAATAAGGATGAACCATAGGTGAATTTTTTTATGGTCCATTTTCGTTTATAAAAACTGTGAGACTTCCGTGGCAACTTTGCGATGATTTGGAGCGCATCATGAGAGATTTTATATGGAGTTCAACTGGTGAGCATAGGAAAATGTATCTAGTCAAATGAGACATAGTGTGGCAGCCCAAAAAAACAGGGGGTCTAGGTATTAAATGTATGCTTTCTTCCAATGAAGCTCTATTGACTAAGCTAAGCTTGGCTTTGATTACTCAACCCACAGCTTTATGGGTCAGGATATTAAGGGCTAAATATCGGTTGGATCCCTCGCCCATCCCACACACACTCGATAGGAGAGGGGCTTCGGTTATTTGGAGAGGCATCTCCGTAACTTAGCAGTTTGTTCGCCAAGGCCTAAAATGGAAACTGGGTAATGGGAGGAGTGTTTTCTTCTGGATGGATAATTGGATGAATGATTGGAGACCACTAATTTCTATGGTGACCTCTCCAATTCCCGATAGCGCTCTTTACACTACAGTTGTGGATTTCACGAATGAAATCGGCACCTGGCAGTGGAATCTGTTTCAACAATATCTCTGTTCCACAGTCTGTATGGATGTTGCGGCGATCTATCCAAATGTAGAAGAAGCAGCGGAAGATACCATAATTTGGGGACAAACAAATCATGAGAGGTTCACAGTGGCGTCCACCTATGATTTAATCGAAGGCAGTATCATAGCTGCGAATAGCAATCGTTAGGAATTAATCTGGAAATGGGCAAGGCCCAGCAGATCAGGGCTTTCTTTTGATTATTGACGCAACAAAAGCTACTGATGAACCAATAACGAGTAGCTCGCCATCTAACAATGGATAGCAGGTGTCAGTTTTGTAGGTACGAAGAGTCAACTTTGCATGCCATTCGGGATTGTCTACGAGTGAAAGCATTCTGGTGTAAATTTCCCCCAGAAGTGGTTAATATGGAAATTTTTCAACAATATATGGCGCAGTGGGTGAAATCCAACCTTATGAAGCACTCACAAGTGCAGCAGGTTCAATGGGTTATAATCTATGGAGCAGTCTGCTAGTTTTTATGACAATGGCGAAACATAAACATTTTTTAAGCTGACTTTGATTGGCCAGACGATGGTAATAGAGCCATTATGGAATACGTTAATTGGATAGTCGGGACAAGAGCTGTGGAAAATTGTGTGTATACGGCTCAGGGACTACCAGGGGGTAATTTTATTAGTTGGACTAAACCGATAGAAGGCTGGGTCAAGTTAAATACAGATGGTGCAGTTAAACAAGGGACTAATATTGTTATTGCTGAAAGAGTGCTCAGGGAATGTCACGATCAGTGGTGCGGTAGATTTCTCTAACACATTGGAAAGGGCTCACCTTTAGCTGTCGAACTCTGAGGAGTCCAATCGAGATTTACCCTAACTTGGACGCTTGGCTATAGACGAGTTATTATAGAAGTGGATTTCTTAGAGGCGATAAATATTCTTTCCTCTTCCATTATAGCTTCGGTTGAGTATTATTTCTTGGTGGCAGGTACCTGTGATTTACTTCACTGAGCTTGGGAGGTGAAATTTTAGCATATGTATCGCGAAGAAAATCAATGTGCTGACAGTCTAGTCTCTCTCGCAATTTTATCCAATCCAAGTTTACATGTACTTCAGGAGCTTCTAATGATTATCATAGAATACATAAATCAAGATAAACAAGGAGTTTTGTACCACAGATCACTGCACTAATTAGGGTGTTTGTTTTGTCTGTTTGATTTTTGTTTCCTTTGTAACAAGAAAAAAGTAAAAAACATATGCACACGCCGTTATTGGTTGTTTGCCTCACAAGCTTCTCGTTGGATGATTTTGACATAACCTCTGAAATTTGCCTTCGTTGGGAAAAAAATGACATTAAAATTAAAGTTGATTCAACATCCTGCAACGGAAAAGCACGCAAAATCTGTGTTTGAATACACTTCTAAAAACGATCAATTGGAAGTTCCTGTCATGCACAAAGACAATATGTTTCTAGACTTAAAGCAATTCTTTCTATCCCTTCGTCTTTCCTTGCATCCATTCATCCCCATCACCTTGGTCCAAAAGCATTACGCAAATACACAAATTTCTGGATTTACTACTGGGCAAATAAAGGATTAGGATGTTACAATGACCTTATGCTTCTTTCGACATTGGTCAACTGATGGAATGCATGTTCGGTAGTGCAGTCATGAACCCTGAAGAGGAAAACAGCAAACAGTAGCACAGTGCTGGATGAAATCCATCTTCTTTGGCGCCAGAGGTAAAATGCGATTAAATCCACGAGTATTGGTATAAGAAACAGGTAACCTTTATTGACCCCCATCCAGTGATTAAGGTGAGAGGCTGCTTTCCCCCAAATATAGTGTAATTGTTCAACCTTGACTGTAATATCTACTTGACACATTCCACCTGAACGGTCAAATCTTTAACTCCAGCATCTAGAAATATATGTGAAACAAGTGCCTTTAAAGAAGGTTTGTCAGCTTCTACTGAAACATGAAGATGCAAAGTCCCAATGACATCCGTGTTAGTGAAACTCCAAACATGAAAGTTCTGAATACCACGCACTCCATCTATCTTCATAACATCATTTACTGTTTCTTTTATCTCCTTCTCATGAGCCCGAGGAACTCTCTGCAGCAAAATCTCAGCAGAATTCCTAAGTAACGGAATGACAGAAGATATAATCAAAACAGAAATGAATATTGAGCAAGCAGGGTCAGCCACAAGCCATCCTTTGTACTTAATTAAAAGAGTCGATATAACAACTCCAACACTTCCCATGGTGTCCGCAAGAATATGCAAAAAGATTCCCTCCATGTTGTGGTCAATGTGAAGATGGTGGTGCTTTTCTTTTCTCTTCTCATTAGATGCCACTTTTGATTGTTGTAAAGTACTGCTTCCAGAGGAAAAATCACTTTTGTGATCCGACTGTTGAGGATTGGCATGAATATGGATTAAGCTTCCTTTGACACACTTAGGAGCATCACCATGATTATAATGCTCATGGGCTTTATGATAGTTAGAGTGATCATTGTGATCATGAACATGATTAGCACAGTTTAGGTGATTATGACTGTGCTTGTGATCATCGTGGTCATCATGGTCAGTTGTTGAATTTTTACGGAAGTCATAGGAAACAGAGATATCTTCCTGATCCTTTCGATGTGCAACATGACTATGTGAATGATGATGATGATGATGCTGTTGACAGTGAGAGTGGGAGTGGACAGGTGTATGAGAATGAGAATGAGAATGAGTATGTGATTGAGAATGAGAGCATGATCCAGAACCACCATGAGCGTGATGATGCTCCTCATGAAAGAAGACCAAACCAATAATATTCACCACAAGTCCCCCAACTGAAACTGCCAACAGACTACTAGTTGATATCTCCTGAGGGTCCAAAATCCTCTCAAACGACTCCACCACAATCAGTGCACCAACAAGAACCAAGAAAACAGCATTAACATATCCAGACAGTACCTCAAACCTCCCACGCCCAAAGTTAAACTGAGAATTGGCTGGCAATCGTGAAATGTAGGAAGCATAAAGACCAATTGCCAAAGCAGCACAATCAAACAACATATGACAAGCATCTGATATTAATCCAAGACTGTTACTCATGAACCCAGCCACAAATTCCACAACCATATAACCCGTGTTAATCATAAGAAAAAGAGCAATCTTTCGAGACTTTCTCTCACTTAAAATATGGTGGATAGGCTTTACTATCAAAGAACTAAATGACTCGGATGATTCCAAACCCAATTCAATATAACTTGAATAAACAGGATCCAACTTCCTAACAGCAATATACAGCAAGACTCCACTTAACAAAATCCCCCAAAGTGAAAGCTCAGGGAAATAAAACAGCTCCAAAACAATTGTGCAAACAAAGGTAACCAAAAACTCCCTCTGGAAATCTTTAGCATTCACTTGCTTTACATCACCGTAATTCTCAGATAAAAGCACTCCAAAAACAACAGTATTAGCCAAAGGCCAACTCAAGTTCCACATGGACATATCATCATCACTTCGCTCCAACAATGCAAAACTCACAGCGGCAGGAATAAACAGCAGAACAGTAGTATAAAACAGAGAAATCAACCGAACCCTTTTTTGGCCCAATTGCCTAATTGTTCCCCAATTCATCGACACAGACTCGTAACACCCCAAGAACCCAGACAAAAAGGGTAACAGCATAGGCCAAATTCTTACACAACGCTCCCTAGGAAACACAGAAACCCCATATTTTTCGACAAACGAGGCCGATAGCGGAAAACAATCAATCCGATCCCAACTCAACGATAACAAGAACAACCCAACTAAGAGCGCCAAAAAGCCATAAGTCTTACCACCGATACCAGCCCCCATTCGATTCACGCCCACATTCCGCTTACTCCTCTCGGAAAAACATCGAGCAGCGACATTTCCAGACAATTCAGCAAGAATCATAGCTGCAGTACCACAATACCTGAGCGCTTGAAATCTGAGGAGGAAGACAACAGCGAGCAAGATCGATTTCCACAGAAAAAGCCTGTGTTGAGAAGGGGAAATTGAAGAAATAGAGAAGATGGGTTGCTTAGGGTTTTTGAAGTGAAAAGGGGTTTTAGGGGAGGAAGAAGAGAGAGGAGAGAAGGCTAGAGAGAGAAGGAAGGACAAGAGAGAAACGAGGAAAGAAAGAGGAAACAGAGAGAACGAAGGGGATGATCGTAAAAAGGGGAGGAGAGAGTACAGCGAGCGCAGAGAGAAGAGGAGGAGGAAGAGAAATGAGAGTGATGATTTTGAAGAGGCGACGGCTGAGGGCGGTAGGGTTCTGGAGGGAAAGGAGAGGGATGAAGAAAGACGGTGCTTCGACGGAGTTGGTGTTGGAGTTGTGGCCGGATTTGACGGGTAGGGAGGGTAGGGTCTAGAGGACGCGGCAGTCGAAGTGGAGTTGAAAGTGGCGGACCGGGGAGGGAGTGAGAGTCGGTGTGGTCGGTTGTTGTGGTGACGGTGGTCGTGGTCGGTCATGGTGGGATGTTTTTCTTTCATTGGCCGTTGGGGAGAGTTCGAGAGTAATTGTGCGTTTGTTGTGTTCTGAATCAGAACTTAGTCAACTTACTGATCAAAGTCGACAAGAAAAAGTGTGAATGACTCGGTGATCGGAGGAGACCGAGAATAGTCTTAAGAGTTAAGCCTAAGTGGGAATCTTGGACGAGTTAATTTTGATCCTGATGGTGGGTCTTGTGGAGAATATGACGTTACGAACTGAGCTTGGCTGTGCTGGGTTTGTTTTCAGCAAAAACTAGTGTCAAAATACAATAACGCATTCAATTAACGAAGTCCTCTGTTGTACAGCCCAAGCCAATATGTGTCCAACTTGTCTCATTGGATGACTTGGGCTGTTCTTGTACACATGGCAAGTTCAGAAAATTTAGAACCTAACGTTATGTAGCTTTTTAGAAGGAAAGTGCAGGAGGAAATTTTTCGTTAACAGTATGCACATTTTTATTTATAATTTACTGAATTAATTATTAATATCAATTACTACTATACTATAACTAATTTGAGTTTATAATAATCAATTGGGAAAATAATGCTATGAAATCCATTTCCCCACCTTTTATCTTTGTGTTTTTTTGCAATGTTTTAAATACTGTATCACAAGTTAAATTAGCAATACAAAAATATCTTTGTGTTTTTTTGCAATGTTTTTAATACTGTATCACAAGTTAAATTAGTAATACAAAAAATTTAAAGTTTAAAATATTCAAACAGTCATAAAATTGGTTAAAAATTAAATAAAATTAAGGAATTTAAAATATGATTGAAGGAGATTGCTTTTACCTATAAAAATATATAATTTAATCGAAAAAAGAGATTGTCAAATAAAAAATAATTAATTTATTTTAGTTTTAAAGAACTTATTAATTAATAAAATTAACTGGTTAATTAATAAATTGCTCAGTTTTTATTTTTTAACAACAAAAATTATTAAAATAAATCGAAGTAAAAAGTTGAAAACTAAGTTAGAAAGTTAGATAATTTAAAATTTTTGTAGTTGGATCGGCTTAAATGGTTGAATTTTTTATCATTAAAATTATTTGATGATCAATTTAATTAAATTGTCTCTTGTTAATAAGAAATTTACCGTAAATAAGATGCCACTCGTTATGCATCACAATCAAGTGGGAGATATTATATGATCATCTCTGGTTGAACATTCGTAGAGGACAAAAGGATATCTCTCTTTTAAGATCTTGTACATGTATGATCTCATATTTAACCAATGAGATTTGTCTACAAATTAGTAAATTTTATACCAAAATTAATGTTTAAAAAAACTGAACTGGACCTACTAATTCTACAGAAAGTAATTTGAATTAACCACTTGTCTAGTTCATATTTATTTAATAACCTCTATGTCTAAAAACTAGATAGTTTATTAGAGAACTGACCGATTTTTTAACAAACCGGTCTAATCAGTTAGTCAATATACAAATATTATTGAAACATGAACTACAATTTTTCTTCTATTACGAACTCAATCTTTTTGCATTCCTTTTTTTTGCTTCCCCTAATTATTTTCTTCTTTTAAAGTTCCCTTCTTTCTTGCTCAAATCAAAATTCCTCGCAAAACTTGCGCTAAAATCTGGAATCCTCATAAACCCACAAGATTAAAAAAAAAAAAAAGCCATTCTTAACAAAGAACCCAACAAATTGAGGTTTAATGATAAATTTGGGGACAAGGAGAAGTCTCACTCTCTGACTAAAGATGGAGCGAGTCATAGGAATGAGGAAGTTTTCTTTTTTCCTATTTTTTGGTTGTCTATTTTTGTGAAGGTGGAGAAAAGAATAGAAAATTGGATGTTTCTTTTGTTGGTTTAGTTCCTTTACAATAAGAAAGAGTTACATCCTCTAACACACATAGTTGGTATGAGATAACGAGCTTGTTGAAGCAACTTCGATCTCTTACTTCCTCTGCGACTAAGCATTGTCATTGAAGGTATTATCCCTAAATCTATCCCATATTCCTTAGGCTTAGGCTTTTGTTTATTTCACTGTCGTTCATGAAATGTTTATGTTTTAAACAGAACCTTTCTATTTGGTATTTGTCATTATTATTGTATTTTATATTAAATTTGGAGTTTTTATATTTTATTTTGAAGGGGTACTACTTTTTTGCCATTTTGGTGCTACTGCTATTGAGTAGATGGATAGAGGAGCAAAAAATTTTGAGATTTAATGAATGGATTTTGGAGTGAAATGGTGATTCCAGTTGCCAAGTTTCTATAAAGTTCTAATTTGTTCTATGTTATTAAAGTTTTAATTTGCTAAGAGATAACAAATAAGGAGATAAGGATTAGGTAATCGCTTCATGGATATTTCTTCTTCATTCATACTTATTGATTAATTAGTTTTCTGTAACAGTTAGAACTCTATTTCATTTCAATATCTAATTTTGATAGTTATGTTATATATACTCTTTGAAGTATTGAATTTGTTGATTTAAAACACCAAAATTGAAAATACTTTAGCGAGATAACATAGCTATTTGTTGTAGCAAAGTTTCACCATATTTTTAGAAGTAATAGATACTACTAAAACGATAGGTAAGATTTAAGGTACCTTCTTATCATGAGATGTATGTGCCTTTGCTTCAAGATTTAAAAAAGAAATGTCAATTCATTGTGGACACATATAAGTCTACTTGGGAATTAACAGGATGCACTATTATGGTTGATGAGTAGATTGATCAAAGACAATAAACCTTGATTAATTTCTTAGTTTATTGTAATATTAGAACAACTTTTATAAAGTACATTGATGCTTCTGATATGGTAAAAAATGCTAACGCTTTATCTGAATTATTTTCTGAAATTGTCGATTGAGTTGGACCAAAGAATGTTGTGCATTTTGTTACAGCTAATGCAACTAATTACATATCATTTGGGTTCTTATTACAATTAAAGTATGGACATATGTATTGGTCTCCATGTGCTGCTTATTCTATAAATATTATTTCAAAAGATATTGGTAGTATGGACCATATTTTTAGTCTTGCTTCATGCACATCTAAGATCATAATTTTTGTGTATAATCATATCACATTTTTCTCATGGTTAAGAAAGCAAGAAAATTGGGTTGAGATAGTGTGTCCTGCTCCTGCCAGGTTTGCAACTACATTTATTACTTTAAAAAGTATTTATGGACATAAGCAATTACTTCAAAATTTATGACAAATAAACACTTTTCAAACCATAAGTTATCAAAGAGTGAAAAGGGGAAAGAAATTTGTGCTATTATTTTAGATAATAAATTTTAGGACGCTTGCTTAATCATTGTGAACATTGTGACTTCGCTTATAAGGTTGTTAAGGATTGTTGACTTAGATAAGAAGCCATCTTTGGGGTACGTATATGATGGTATATATAGAGCTCACAAAACAATTATACATCTTTTTAAAGGAAAGAAGAATTGTACAAGTCTTATATAGATATTATTAACCAACGATAAGATAAGCATCTTACTCAAAGGATCCACTTAGCAACTTATTTTCTCACTCATTATTACTTATATAGTGGAGATGCATGTACAAATAATATTTTAGGTGATCTATTTGATTTGATTGAATAAAAAGGTATTTTTCTATTGAAGAGCAATCACAAGCGATAAATAAAATTAAATTGTATTGTAAAAGTTTAAAGAGTTTTGCTAGATATTTTTTTATTTTTCATAATTATTAATTTAAAATATAGATGAATGATGGAGATTATTCGACAATAGTGCTCCAACATTGAGAAAACTCAATATTAGATTACTCAATTAAACAACTTCTGTATCAGGTTGTGAACGTGTTTTTGAACGTATTCATACAAAGAAACGAAATCATTTGAATATCAAAGATTTAATGACCTTGGTTACGTTTCTTATAATCTGAGAATGAAGAACAAGTACATGTATTTTATATTTGTGTTTTTATTTCATTAATTTTATTTTTATTATTGACTTTAGAATTTCTCTATTAAGTATTTAGAACGCTTAGTAAAAAGAGAACGTACGATCCAGTTGATATTGATTGTATTGAACATACTAATATTTTGATCAAAGAAGAAGAATCATCCCTTGATTTTGATTATAATGAACTTGAAAAGGTGATTTATGAAAAAATTGCATTTATCACAATGAATTAAACATCTACTGATGGTCAGTTCATATTTTATTTTGATCATATTTAAATTAAAAGCATAATATATTACAAATTTACAATTGATAATAATTTCATATATTACTAATTTGTAATTTATTCGAATGCAGTAGAAGAAGTTGATGCAAATTCTTTGGATGAAAGCGTAGTTTACGAGTCTCTAGATAGCGTTAGATAATTTGGAGCCTTTAACAATGATAAGACAAAACCTTCATAAATACAATTTTGATTTGTATAGATATTTAAGTTTTATATTATACTCATATTTATTTATTATTAGTTTATTATATAATAATGGAAATCGGTTTATTTTTTATTTCAATAAAATATTGAATTTTTACTTACTTTTATAAAATTTACTTCTTATTTATTATATACCAATTTTATAGCGGTTTAATACCAATTGAACCTTTAAACTTTAAACCTTTCATTTGATCGGTTCACTGTTCAATCCAATTTTTAAAACATTAGTTTAAATATGTAATTTACAACTATTTTTTAAACAATATTAATTCCCATTTTAAAAGATAACTGGAACCAAGAAAGTGAAAAATGTTGACCTTTGTCCTTGTTCTTATTAAAGGGTTTTCCATAATTTTGACGATTTGTTTGTTTTTAGTAAATGCACCAAATAATTTCCTTTAGAATTTATTCAGTTTTTCAAATTAGTAGCTCCTAGTCAAAATGTTAAATGTAAAGACTCTACAAAGTAGAAAATTATGTTCAATTTCAATCCATCATTTATGCTACTTATTCTACTTTGCTTTTCTTTCACCAACGTCGATTGATTAATTCTCACGCCTACCAAACTTGTGAACCTGATTTGTGAAGAACTTGTCATGATTCATTAGCTGTAATTACCCGTGAAGAGCATGTTTGCAAGCAGAAATTTTGTGAAATCCCATGTGATTGACACTTCAAAATTTTGGAAAACATTAGAATGAGTAAGGCTAAATGTTTGAGAATTCTATTGCCAAATCACTTCAGACTTTCTCGAGTTCAATTTTCGAAAAATAAATACAGAGGTCAATTATATGTCTAAGACACTATATGCTAAAGTTATTGGATGTTTAAAGTTTGCAATAGTTTGTATGAGGCTAGATTTGGCTCCTGTTATTATTGAGGTGATTAAGTCCATATTGTAATTTGGAAGACCACATTAAGAAACAACCAAATGGATATTTCTACACTTAAGGGTGTGACAAACCATAGAATTGTGTTTATCAGTTGACAATGTGATCCTTTAATTGTGGAATATGTGGATGCAAACTATTTAGGAGATTTAGATAATAAGAGGTATACTACAGGGTATGTTTTTAATCTTTTTGGAGGGACTATTTGTTGAATTTAACTTTATAGTCTATAGTTTAATTGTATATAACAAAAATAGAATATATAACACTGGGATAGGGCTACTAAAGAGGTGTTATGAATTATAAGCTAGTAAAGGTGGTGTGCGTTGATCAAGGTGGAGTTTGAATATAATGTGATAGTCAAAGTGTCATTTACCTAACAAAGAATCAAGAGTATCATCCAAGAAATAAGCAAATATATTATATGAAGTTTCACAAAATCAGGGTTTTGAATACATCTAAATATATATATATCTTGTTGCAAAAGGTCCATATCTTAGAGAAAGTATTTGGTATGTTGACAAAGATGAAAAGAAGTTCAAGCATTGCTTAAACTTAATAAATATCTCAAGGTGGTAGAAATGAATATGACTAAATTAGTCAAGGGTGGAGATTGTTGTGTACGGCTGCTATAAAGGGGCATGCAATTTTGGAATTTCATGATAGAAATAGATATTTCTTGAAAGCCTTTAGGTAGACATGGCCTGGGAAGTGGACATGGCCTAATGCATGGCCTTTCTACAAGTCAAATATGAAGGCATAAGCGTATTAGTGTGGCGAACATATTTCTGTAAGAGATGTGCTTTAGAACACAGTTATGTCATAAACCATGCGAGACAAACGAACGGGCGCATTAGTGGAAGGGAAGTGTTTCCGTAGAAGACATGGTTATATCACAAATCCTGCCAAGTGCGAGGAGAAAAAGTGAGATATATGTCAAACTCTAATTTGGATGAGTATAGGAAAAGAGCTATTTAAATAAATTTGTATTCCAAACCTAATTATTGAATCTATTATCATATTATTCAATAACAAAATAGCCGAATTTAGCTTATGAAGACGTAAGCCCACTTTGCTCGAACCTTGTTAAAAATTTCTTGTATTCTTGTGTTTCTTTTTTTATTGTTTTCAATTCTTTCTATATATTTTCTCAATAGTATACAACATCAATTATTATTATTATTATTAGTTGAACAACAGTATCGGGTCAACTATCCGACGATTATAATTTATATAGTTCTAATCAAAGACCAGACTAACATAGCTGAAGTCCTCACCTTTCTTCTATTTCTTTAATGGTTAATTAGCATCTTTGAAGACGCCAGCCTTGGTCAATTAGGAGGGTACACAAAATTGCTTCCAGAATAAACTCCAAAACCGTGAAAGAGACAACTCATGGCTCATCTTCTTGCAGAAAAGACTTGACTAAATTGTTAATGGTGGAAAGCAAACAAAGAAACAATGTGTATTGTGTCAAAAACACCTACAGGTACGTAATCTTCCTTACAATAGTTTCTTTAAACATCCATTTGTAATACTGAATGAATGAAGGCATCAATTATTTTTGAATTCAACTGTTTTGACTTTCTCTAGAAAATATAGTAATTTATGATTGAATTAATCTCTTTTTGTTATGATCTACAAATTGTTAGACCTATTAACTTTTTTATAAATAAGGACGATGAATTTAATATAATCGTGAATTATGAACGATTTTGAGTAGAGTTTTAATTTATTTGCGAACATTTATTTGTTAGTTCAGAGGTGAGCTAAGGTCTAAGTCAAGAAAATTAGGCCATAAAATTAGTTCAAAGGCTGTTTGAGAACATTTTCATACCCACGACTCAGCAAAATGGAAATTCGTAGAACACTCGATTGTCCATATGCAAAAGCTTAATGTACTTATTCACAAAAGGCTTTTATCCACGGAGGATTTGTTTACTTACCTATCACAAACTATTGCTTCGTTGACTTGAAAGTGAAAAGTTCAGATGTTTAAACTCATTTAATTAGTCCTGACAATAATTGATTCCTTAATTCATTTTAATTACTTTTGATTGAATTAGTAACTTTTTGCAATCGGAATGATAGCTACTACACGTGCTTCAGTGAATGAAATGAAAGATTCATTTGAAGTAAATTAATGCAACGATGTTTTATTACATTTTTCATAGATTTTTAATGAAAATAATGAGAATGAGTAAACCAATTAGTCATATAATTAAAGAGGTTAAAAGGTTGTTATACTTATGTGCTGATTAATCTTCTAAACCAAATAAAATATAGATCTAATATTTGAAGAGGTTCTATTGACAATATTTTAATGTTATGGAATTCGTTTGTATTAATCAAAGAAGTCAATTAACTAGAGACGTTATATATACACACATGTACACACACTTATACTTTAATACTTGTTTAACTAAGAAGTCAATCATTTAATGAATATTATTTAATATAATTCTAATCAAAAACTACAATAGCACAGTTGAAGAACTCGCCTCCCTTCTATTTCTTTAACAGTGAGCATCTTTGAAGAAGCCTTCCTTAGTTAATTAGGAGGTACAGAAAGTTGCTTCGAGAATGAAACTACAAAATTAACTATGATATTTTCTCAATTGCAGATTATGCTATGCGTACTCTAGTATATACCTAGTTTTTATTTAGTGATTTCATATAATCCTAAACATTAAATTACACCTTGCAAAATTTTTGTAAAAATGTAATCGATTCAATTTTAAAACTTACCAATTATCAGGTCATCATTTGGTGCGATGGTTAATGGTATCCATTATTATTAATTAAAGTTGTGAGATATGTCTTGAATTTTGGATAAAACAAAAATTTACTGACCTTAAACATCTGCAAAAATAGAGGTTTATTGTCGTTTCAATGACCCTAGGCTTCTATAGAAATGAATTCTTACCTGTAATCCTAAGCTATAAATAGCTTTATAAGGTAAAACCTTTGGGAGATGGAGAAGGTTGATATTTTCATACTTCTCCTTATATCTTCTTTCTCATAGTAATAATAGAAAATCTATAGACATAGGTCACATATTGGCCAAATCATATACATCTTTTATTTTTATTTAGTTTAGTTTCTTTTCATATTATTTCTATTTTTGCAAAAAGCAGTATCAAATAATTGATATTATAACAATTAGTATCAAAGCAATTGGTATCACATCAATTAGTATTAGAGTATAGGTTTAGCTAACAAGGTATCTCGTCATAAATTCAATAAGGAGGAATTCAATGAATCGAATAATTTCACTTTATGAAAGGTGAAGACGAGGGCAATTCTTGGTCAGTAGGGATGCACGATAATGTTACAAGGAGAAGAAAAACTAATAAATAATTGGGAGCCATCAGAGAAGGAAGGGGTTTTGTTAAATGCATTTCACTTAGATTTAGTTCTGGCAATAAAATATTTTCTTTTATTAAAATAATCCTATTTTACTATTTATAATAGGGATAACCACTAATTGATATATCCAATTATAAGATGAGTTCATTGCAGGGACAATTCAATCAGGGTTGTAACATCAAAGTATAAACGAGGAATACTAGTGCTCTTATGGATTTGCTTAACAGAAATATTTCAAATATGTCTATAGTTGACCACTCAAACTCGGGAGACCAAGTAAACTCTTTCACATGGAACCAAGTCGTACAAACATAAACTTCCCTAAACAAGTTCATCTATAAATAAAACTCAGAACACAAGATGGCACCTCACATCAAAAATCGAACTAAAAGTACTAATTCACCCTGTTGCTTAGCGATCGATAATGGCATTCATAGCTTTTCTCCTCCTTTCCTTTGCTCTCCCTGCTCTCCTATCTCAAACTACATTAGCCCACGAAACTGATACTAAATCATCACCATTTGACTTCCTGAACCATCTTAAAGGATGTCATAAAGGTGACAAGCTCAAGGACATTCACAAGCTCAGGAATTACCTTGAACATTTCGGTTATCTAAGCTTTATGAACTCCGAAAGCAATTCTTATGCTACCGACGATGATTTCGACTATCTGCTGGAACGAGCTCTCAAAGTTTACCAGCATAATTACCATCTGAATGCATCTGGAATTCTAGATTCGGAAACCGTATCGAAGATGATGACACCTAGATGTGGGGTAGCAGATATCATTAACGGCACCAACTGGATGCGAGTTGGCAAGAAACATGATCACCGTCGTGGCCATAGCTCATTTCACACCACTGCTCACTACTCATTCTTTCCAGGAAATAGAAGATGGCCTTCGAATCAGTACAGTCTCACTTATGGGTTCCTCCAAGGTATACCATCAGAAGCCATGACCGCAGTTGATAGAGCATTTCGAACATGGCAAGCCAACACACATTTCAGGTTTACAAGAACCCAAGATCACAGAAATGCTAATCTCAAGATAAGTTTTCGGAGTGGTGACCATGGAGATGGGGCCCCTTTCGACGGTCCTGGTGGCACTATAGCTCACGCTTCTGCACCAACGAGTGGGCAGTTCCACTATGATGAGTCCGAGCGATGGTCGGTGAGTCGGACGGCCGGTACATTCGACTTGGAGACGGTGGCTTTGCATGAAATCGGACACCTTCTTGGGCTAGGGCATAGCTCAGTTGAAGGGGCTATTATGTACCCTAGCATAGCACCAGGAACTACCAAGGGTTTGCATGCCGATGATATTCAAGGTATTAGAGCCTTATACGGAGCTTGAAGAAATGGAGAAGAATATGATAGTTAACACTTCAACATATATGCATCCTAATAAATGCAGGTATACAGAATAAACGCCTGCATACTTTGTTTTCTTGTGTTAAGGTTCAATTTCGGAGTAATGAGCGTGATGATGACGCTACCAGTACTTTTCATTTGATGGAATATTGACTTCGTTGTAAACAAATCAAATTAATTAGAGATACAAGCAAGTTTTATTTTGATAGTTCTTTTTTAAAACTCCCCCAATTAATTATCGGATTTGGAATCTTATAATGATTAATCAAAGAAAAGATTTCAGTTAATACTTTAATTGGAATAGGAAAAGTTATAAAGTGCTAATTAATCTACCGGATAAATCATATCCCTAGATGTTTTAATGAGCGACTAAAAGCTAAAATAAACTTGACTCAAAAAATTGCAATTTTGATTTCCAAACATATTTGTGTATAATGCCTTAATTTATCATATCATACTATTTTATCTCCATTTCCATAAGATGGCCTCTTGCTAGGTTTTGGATTGAAGAGATGGAGTATTGGAGATGTACCACTATTGCTTTGTCCTATATATGATACTCTAAAGTTCACTTTTTAATTTTTCTTAATTTTTTTTACTACAACTAGTGCTAGAGTGTAAGTAGAACTAGCAAGTATTTGATGTGTGCATATTGTGTTTTAGTTTTACATTGATCAGCCTCTATAGCTTATAGTTCAACCAAACTTTAGAAAGTTAGAATTCGTAGAGCTTGAATGTTTTATGTTGAGACATAAGATGACATATAGGTTAATTGTATTATTTTCAATTAGTTGACTCAGCTAATAATTAGGTTGAACAGTGACATTGTTTTTAGATGTTATAACGAGTAGTTTATGTCTCTAACATGTATATTTGGTTATTTAGGATATAATAAACTTAAATGAGTTGTAAGAATAATCTTTGGAACTAGAGCAAACCTTAGAAAGCTTTTGAAAGAGTTTTATTGCAATCATAGGTGTGTGAACATTCTATGAAGCGTTGGTGCATTGTGTGATCAAGAAAGAAGTTCTTAGGTGATATATCAGCATTTACTATATCAATTAAGTAAACAATTAATGTTGTGGTGGCTAATTTATATTACATGATCTACATTAAGGCTCTGTAATAGTATTGATTAAATTTGCGTGAGTTGTGGTGGTGACAGATGGTTAACAACGACCTATTAGCCAATGTTAGATTAGGACATGTAATAACCCAATGTTTAAGAAAAATGATTTGGGGTCAAAATGTGTTGTATATCATTATATTGTTTGGGGCTTATTATCTAGGTAAAATTAAACGTGTACAAGTTCTTTTATTGAGGAGAATTAACTAACGCTCACCTTGGGACATATATATGACATTGTGTTCGATAATTGAAATCTTTATATATTGTATTATATTGTGATGTGTTCTAAGATATTCATATATAGTATGTTTATCTCTTGATAGGTGTTACAAAAATGTGTATAGTTCCAAAAACACATAGGATGTAAGGATTTGCATATATAGAGATAATGGAATAATGTTCTACTTTCATTTATTTATTTATTTATTTATTCTATGTAGAATTTACTACCCTATGTTATATTTTATGTGAGTAGAACTAGGAGAAATGTGGAAATCTAGGCATAGAGTGAAAAAAACTGGGGTTATATTTAAAGAGCCTTAGATTGAAAATTATTATTTTAGTTGTTAATTTATTATTTTAATTTACTTATAAGGATAAACTATTTGATTGCGAGACTAGATGATTAAAACTTTAATTTAATAAAAAATTATTTTAAAGCATATTGGATCATTATAAAGTTATGCAGGTTTTTTGGCCTTATTATGATGATGAGAACTTGAGTGGTTGGGCTTGTCACTAGATGGCAGTCAATTACATACCTATTAAGGTTGATTTAGGCTTAAAGCTTGACAATAGGCTTACAAAAAGAAATTACTTTTTGAAACAGTGCTTATTAAGTAAACTAAAAAAAATATGGGTTAAGAAAGGTTTAGAAATTAACTCTTAAGGACCCAAGTTTACCTAGGCACTTAGAACACACTGATTTCTTTATCTTGCAAGTCAATATCAAATGACATAAATTGAATACTAGTAATTGACATCATGTATCTTGGTGTCAAATAAGAATAATAATGGTATCCCTAGCATTAGATTAGAAAAATCACTAAGATCTCTTGCATGAGCTAATTAAGAAAATTGGTCTAAAAGGCCAATTGTTTGACAAAGTAATCAAGAAAAAGAAGGTAACTGTTGGTCATACTTAATGAAGATAACAACTTGTTTTCAAATGAATAATATTTAAGCATATTAACTTGATATATATGTATTTAAAGGAAAAAGTGTTATTATATATACTTAGAGGAGAAACATAGATTAATCTAATTTGTATTAGGAAGGGTTTAAAGATTCTAGTTCTATAGTTTAGGGTGATGATCAATCAATTGCTAAATAAGTGCATAAGCTTTTTGAAAATCTTACATTCATATAATAAGCACTTTACATGTACACTTCGCTTATATCTTTAAAAAGGAGGGAGGGAAGGAGAAGTTAGTTATTTTTTCCTTTTTATCCTTGCAATTTATTAGATTGCATATCCTTTTTAATATTGACAAAGAAGAAAATAATGAAATATTGAATCTTGATATTTAAAAATCAATGATATATGAATTAAGGGAACATGTATTACAAATTTTATTTAACATAGGAGGTTATTCAGTGGTATTTATTTCTCCAATATCACTAAATTTTTTGTCATTATGGAAAACGATGAGATTGTTGGACCAAATGAGGTCATAACCATTTATTTTGATGATAATAAATTATATTACTTTTAATATTTTCATTATTGATGATATTAGTTTGTTAGTTTGTCAAAATTTTGACAAAAATGTTAAGATCAAGCTAAGTAAAAGGTCAAATCAATCAAATGATGAACAAAATGAGCAAAGTGAAGTATAAACATAATTAAAGATAATTTTTGCAGCAATTTAAACGAAATGGACTAAGAACAAGAAAGAATGGAAGCCATTATATATAAAAATAAATTGTCTTGACACTTATAATTTCTTCTGGTTATTTCAATGGTCTAATGACTCAATATTATATGAACATATCATGTAAGTAAAAGAATGATAATAATGAAAAGCTCCAAGAGGAGTTACAAGGAGGCATAAAACCTTAACATGATGACTTTAATTAATTGGACGCAGACCAATTAATATATAGTTCCTAAAAGGGGGACCTAATCACATTTAAAGAGTTCAAATACATAAAGTGCTAGGATACTAATATTACGAGACTTCTAGAGGATAACCATTGATGCAACTTAAGAAAGTGGTATAGGTACTTATATAAGAGTTATAATCTCAAGTATTAACTATATCTTTTAAACATGTATGAAGAATCTATAATAACAAAGCTTGCTCATCTGTTAGTGTAAATTTTGAAGTAGCTCATCTCCATGTTCCTCATCTTGTTAGTATATTTCCAAAGATTCTATTATCTCTAAGAGATAACATAATAATTTCTTTTATTCTTGAGATCTTAGAATGATAGAAAGAATTGATGTATATTTGTTTGTTCTTAAATATCTCAAGGTTTCACTCCCTATAGATTGCATGTACACTTATGCAAAAGCAATTCGAAATAAAGTGAGATCATCTGGTGAGAGATGGGTTATTGAACTAGCCCATTGAATGATGTTTTCTCTCTTATGTTCTCGATAGTAGCAGTTGTAAAAGGTTTTTATTTTCCTTCATAATACATTTAAGAACAAATATTGGAAGAAGAGATGCTTATGAGTCTCTATTTCATTTTTGGAAAGGATATAAAAAAAAGGCTAGTGAGTTGCACCCCTTTAATTTCGTCGAGTATATTCACTATATTTCTTATTCCAAGACAAGTAACAAAAACAACTTTAGGAGGGTTTTTCTTGAACCACACCAGATTACACCATTGCACTTTTAAAGTTAGATGCTTAAATATTAAATAATAGGTCTTCTAAGTGAAGACCTCATATGAGTGCCTTGTTTAAATAATCCAATCATCCAAGTGTTAAACTAGTCTATAGTTAAGAAGTGCCTTAATAATGCTATTGAACCCTCTGAAGTGAATATCCCATTCATTTTGGTTTATCAATTCCTTCACTATAGCTTTGGGAGTAAGCATATGTCTAAGATGAAAGATACCAAGTATAAGGTGTAAAGGCCCTTTATTGCTCTAGTTATCAAACTAAAGACAAATTTGCGTCTAATTATCTATTTTGTGTTTGATTTTCTAATATAAACCCCCTCAATTTAAATACATTATACATAGTCTTGGAGATGTTGGTTTTATGTTTTATTTCCTAAAAGTTTTTACTCTCTAGATGGTAGCATGCACCCATTAAACCTAGAGATTCTCTTTATCAGTTAGTAGCCTCTAGACCTTTTCTGCCAGAAGAACCTTACAGTTGAGATGGATTGATTATTACTAAACCATATTCATGCTTTGAGTTACTAATTTCTCTCCGATTAACTTTAGTACCAAATGACTTATGAGAATCTCTACTCTATAGGAAGTTCCTTAACAGTCTACCAATATCTTTGGATGGCTTTTTAGGGAGGACTATATAGGAAATCCAATACTTAGATAGGTTATTCATAATTGAGATTATAATTGAACTCTTTCTATATATGATAAACACTTATTGCATCATAAGTTGATTCTTGTCTCAATCATATCATATAAAGGTTTACACTCTTTGTAAGGTTTCTTGGTAGTGATAGGAATTCCTAGGAGGGAGGTTGTTGCATCTAAAAACTTATCAAAGAGAAAAAAAAATGGCTTAGAGGACTAGTATTGGGTGAGAGCATTTTGAAACTTTTATCTATTTTGATTTAGATATTTGATAACTTATTTAACCAATTAACAATCTGTAAGCAATTTGACAGTAGTATGATCAAGTTTGAAAAATATTCAATGATCATCCCTAAAGGAAAAGCAAAAAAAACATCCAACCTGCTACATTTCTTTTGGAATTTGAATAAGGTGCTTCCTCATATATTAAAGTGTATTAGCATTATTAAGATGTCCAGGTAAATAGTAAAAAAGTATGGTGAGATGGGTCTCTTTGTCTAACGCCTCTACCCCTTCTGAATCTTTAAGTTAATTCTCCATTGACATGAATGTTAAACGATGGAGTAGTATGTGGAATTCAAAAGCTTCCATTTAGTGAATTATAAAATCCTAATTAATAGAGTCAAAAGCTTTTCTTAAATCAATTTTAATTGCACAATACTTTCTTATAGCCTCCTATTGGTACGTCGTAAGAAGTTCTTAAGCCAAAAGGAATATTATCCCTGATGTCTCTTCACTAATGTAGGCTCCTTAGGATTTCCTTATGGAAGTACTCATAATAAACTTCAGTCTTGATAACAATATCTTAGAGATGAACTTATAAAGGGTGTTATAACATGTAATTGGTCTGAAGTTCTTAAGAGAACTAAAACTAAGGATTTTGGAAACCAAGAAAATGTGTGTAATTGATATCCTTATATAACAATCTAGTATTAAAGAAGTATAAAATGGATTTAGTCACTTAAGCTTTAGTCTATTACTTACATTCCTTAAAGAATAATGTATTGAGCTCATCAGGGCCTAAGGCTTTCTTAGGATTGAAAGATTTTACACCATTGTCCATATCAACTTTAGTTAGTAGTTTATTAAGATGAATAGCTTGGTTTTTAGAAATAACTTTAGGATTGAAAGAGTTTAGCTTAATGACTAAAGCATGGTAGATTGAATTAGATCCCAAAGAGCTTTTGAAATGATTTAAAACTTGTTTCTTAATATCCTCTTAAGCCTAGATCATTGTTCTATTATCTAGTATTATACTAAAGATTTTATTGTCATTCCTCTTTATTAGAATAGCTCTATAAAAAATCTTAATTATATCACCTTCTGATAACCATTAAATCCTCGAGTTTTCTCTTATAAAGGAGTGGTGAGCATAAATTGTTGTGATATATTTATCCTGGGTAGCTTTTTCATCTCCTTCGATGCTTAAATTCAAAAGATCATTTTGAATATTATTTTGTACTTTAGAAAAGGATCTCTTACCTAGCTTCATATCTAAACTATCTATACTAATAAGGTCTCCATACAAAACTTTAAGATTCTCCTTAACTTGCCTCAACTTTTTAATGTACTTATATTATTCATATCCATCCACTAACAAGTTAATTTTCATTAGAACTACTTCTTGAAATCCCTAATGCTTCACCAAGAAATTGAAGAATTTAAAGGGAGTTACTTAAGTATAAAGAACTATTAGACTATAGATCTCCACTTAGGTATGATTTAAAGTTAAAGGAGAACTGGAAATGGCCTTGTTACCTTGGAATTCAACTAGCCACCTCTGATTTATAAGTTCCCATTTAAGTTTCCTTCTAAGAACCATTTCCCTCATTGCTTATTACACCAAGTGAAGAGGTTTCCTTCATAGTTAAGATTTATGAGTTCAAGTTGCCGCACAAAAGATTTGAAATTGTTATAAAAATCATTAGAGCCCAATTTGCCTTTAGACTTTAAGTTGAATAAAGTGCAATTAAAATCACCTATGATTAGCTAAAGAGAGTTCATACTTGAAGAAATGTTCACCAAATATTTCCACTTGGAGCTTCTTTGAGATGAGTTATTGGCTACATATACAAAACTAAAGTAGAACTCTCTTCTAATGGCTTTCAAAATAGCATAGATGTGAAATACTTAATCGATGACGAGGTTTTAAGTTTATTTTAGTTAACATTGTAAGCTAGAATGATTATACCATAATGATGAGCTCTATGATTAATAATGATTTTCTAATTAGTTTAAAATAACTATAATTTATTACAATTTTCTTCTTTGATTTTTATTTCTAGTAATAAAAAATGAAAGGTTTTAATGATTTAAGGTAGTTTTGTACTATCTACTACTTAATAGGGCTATTGAGGCCCCTAATATTCTAAGTTAAGATTCCTACTAATGAAGTTTGCAGGGAGAATTATCTCTCTTAACTTTCTTTTCCTTCCAAACTTCATCGACAAATATGTGAATTTGGATCCTTCACAAGTGACTATTACCTCATTAGCTTCTTATGGAGGATGTTTATCGATTGCATTGGGGTAAGCTCTTAATTCCTTTATAAAGAGAGGTTCCTGTATATTCATCACCTCTTTCTCATCTAGTCTCTAGTATTTAAAGAGGAAAAGTGGTGAATATAAAATGATTCATTTAAAAGAGTCTAGTCCATTTCTTATTACCAAATTATGATTAGATTATAGGTCTGATAAGCATCACTCTTGTGCATAGTTTGAGGCAAATTCTTAATTTGAGACAACATTGTTGTTGTTTTTTTTTATAGCTTGATTTTACTTACTAATTCATCACTATCTCCCTTAGTAAAGATCCTACTTGTAGTATTCTAAGTAGTTTCTTCTTTATTCTTAGGTTCTCCATTAGTAAATGACTAAGATTTTAAATTGTACCAAGTTGCCTAACAGATCAAGTTTCATCAAATTTAGAGTGTTTGGAAGTTTCTTGTTTATATTGATCTTAATTCATATCCTCATGAAACCTATACTTTCTAGAGTATTTGTATTACCATCCACACACAATAGTTTTCCAATTGAGTTAGCCAAGTAGCTCAATCTTATCGTGCTTCAACATTCTAGATGTACAGTATTAAAGTATGTTTAGATAGGAACTAAGTGAAGCTTGGTTTTGTCTAATTATATTCTTTCTTTCCATACATAAGGTAATTTTGGCTTACTAAGGGATAACTAGGGACTTTATACAAGGACCTTTAAAAGCATTTTCCTTAGATGATAAGGAGAACAAAAAGTGGTCTTTTTAGTTAATTAGAACTCTTTGAAGACTAATTGCTCTAGTTAGCCTTATCTTAAGATTTTAGAGAAAGGAATGATGGTCTTTTGTCAACAATGTGACCAAAAATGGTACTCAATCACTTGGAAACACTTATTTGTAGTAGTTATAAGGGGGACCTAAAGGCTCAATAGAGGCCTAGGGGATGAAAAATGGTTTGATACTTAGAGTATCAACCACTTAAAGCCAAGAATTTTCAAGTTAGGGACTTGGTTCTTACAATGTGAAGACCAATCATTATATGAAACAAGCTCTTGTATAGGGGTTATGACCCTTACATTACGCAAGACATGAATGGTGCATATAAGATTCTTGATTAAGAAGGATTGTGAATTAAACCTATCATTAGCTAATGTATCAAATGATACTATACATGAAACACATTATACAGTCCTAGTCATCGAGTCTAAATTGCATAATACTCTTCATGTACAGGAGTTAAAATTCTATAATACAAAAAAGGTGATTTTCCTTGAATTATGTAAAGACTTAACATTTCTTAGTTATTCGTCTTTAATGGCACCCAGAAGGGGTTCAACTGAGTGTTGATAGATTTTAAATAAGATAAACATTAGATTAATATGTTAATGACAATAATTTATAAAATTTGAAAATATGATATAAAATAATAAATGTCAACAACACAATTAAGTAATAATGTAAAAAGGGTAAATAAAGATAGACACACTAATTTAGAGTAGTTAAGGAAATAACACTTTCTAATGTCCACTCTCAAGACTCTTCTAGAAATTCACTATAAATTTTCTTTCAAAGAGAAGAATAACTTTTGTACAATTTTTTCTCGATAAAGAGAAAGTCTTTTGCAATCTTCCTTATAATAAAGAGGAGTCCTAATGTTAGAACACCCCTAAAAACAATATAAACAACTCCACTAAAAGCTTATAACTCATAATATCTCACTTTCTTACTTTAATAAAAACATTTCTAAATTTAATCAAGAAAGTCCTTTATAATATTTATTTAGAGATTAATATTTTAATTATTTATAAAATATTTTCTTAATAATTAGAAACTTTTTTCAAAAATATTTTGAGAAGCTCATTTTTCTTAGCTAATAAGTAAAAACACATTTTTAAATTTAATCAAGAAAAGTAATTTTTCTAATAAATCAAGAAACTTATTATTAAAATAAATAAAGAAATAATTTCTAAATAAATAGAATAATAATTCTCTATATAAATAAAAATAATAAAATTTATTTATCTCAATCAATTTGAACTAAATAAATTTAATTTAAAAACTTCTTTCTTAATTACTTAAGAAATACTTTCTAATTCTAGGAACATCTCTTCTAAATTTAAATTAGGATCAATTTTCTTATTGATATTAATAAAATTAAGAAAACAATTGATTTAATTTTTAAATTAATTTTAAATTTAAAAACTCTTTCAAATTATTAGTTGAATATGGGTTATTCTAAAATTGGATTATTCCTAATCTAAGAACCAAAAGCCCAACTCCTAGTTTGGAATACATTACTCCAATAACCAAATATTCTATATTTAGACTTCGGATTACACTAATCCAAAAGCCAAACAATCCTAATTCAAACCTAGGATATACTATAGTATTTGCTAAACACTCCATATCTCAAACCTATGACCAAATTCCCTTTTTCTTCCAGTTTAGAAAACCCTGGGCACTGATCATTGGTACTGACAATTTCACATAGCACCAATTGGTATTGTAAGTTTTGAAAAAGCTAGGGACCTTTTCTTCAAAAGTAAAAAATTTTAAAAGAAATAACCCCCCAGACTACTTCTGCCTCCCTCCCTCTCTCATTTCTCTCTCACTATCTTTCAGATACTCCTACTGTCTCTTTTGTTCTCCTCTCTGGCATAGTAGACTCTCCTCTCCTTCTCTAGCAACGACTCTCCTCTCCATCTCCAGTGACTGTCCCTCTACTCTCCTTGTTACCGTACCACTCTCCTTCCAGGGCACCGTTTCTAGTTGTCCATCACTACTAGAATCACCAAATCTAAAATTTTAATATTCTAGATTCAGATCCTAACTTGGATCAACTAAGAAATTTTTTGATTTTTTGTGTGTTTTTTCATCTGAAATCTGAATAGCAATTACATTATATTTGGTTGTGTATGTATATTTCGTGATAGTTGGAATTGTTCGAAATTATAATTGTCGAAAACTTGGAATTGTTGAAAATTGGAATTGTTGGAAACTGGAATTATTGCAATTGTTGGAAATGTTGGAAACTTGGAATTCTTGGAATTCTTAGAATTGTTTGTGTGAGTTGGTGCTGTGTGAAATTATTGGAAAATCAATGGGTTGGAAAATTTGAAATTTTTTCTGTGAGTTGGTTCAATTTCAATATAATTTAGACATTATCAATTTATGAAGAAAATTAATGAATTGGAAAATCTAAATTTGGAATTTGGAACTGTTTTTGTGAGTTGGCTCAATTTCAACATAACTTAGACATTGTCAATTTATTAAAAAAATTAATGCATTGGAAAATTTGGGTAAGAAATAAGAATGTTAATTAAAATTGGTGAATGAAAAATTATTAAATCAAAGTTGGGAATTAGGATTTGAGCAACAATATTGATTAAAATTAGTTAAGAAAATAAACTAATTATAAGCATTATAAATTGAATTGTATAAGTAAACAAAATTTATTAGTTTATAGTTGAATTATGATATTACATAAAGTAAATTGTAAAATTATACTTGTGAGTTATGGTTGAAGTTAAATATCTTATAGATGTTAGTGTATGTCTTTAGTTTATGGTTGAATAATGTAATCATATAACATGAGTTATATTATATAAGATATATTGAATTGTTGGTTTTTGAATTATTGTTGAATTGTGTTAAATGAAATGGAATTGTATATGATGCAATCATACAAAATGGGTTACATTATATAAGATGTATATATGTATTGTGTAATTGTGTTAATTTGGACTTTTGAGTTAAGCAATATATATTTTGTGATAGTAGTTGATAATGAAATTATGTGTTCTTTATTTTAATATGTGTCTTCATTTTTCAACGTATAAATAGAAGGAAGTTTAAGTACTCTTGATCATTCAACCACTTCAAGAAGATAGAATGATCCAGCCTGGGTTTATCCTGCATTGGTCCCCGATAACAAGCATTTGAAAGGTAGAGGAATCACCAAATTAAAGAAGCATTTAGCTAGGGTTAAAGGAGATATGGAACCATGTAAAAAATTGAGTCATGATGTGAAGTAGGAAATGAAAACTTTGTTTGAAGAGTATCAGCATGAGAAAGACAGAAGCAAGAGATTGAATTATGATAGTGGAAGTTCAATTGCTGATGTTCAGGATAATAGTAGAAATGTTGAAGGTAGTAGTGTTCTTACCCAACAAGAATTGATTGTTGCATTTGGACCTGATTTTAGGGGGGAAAAAAAGAAGGTAGATGTCAAATTTTTGTACTAGGAACAACTTCTGGAGCTCAGTCTTCAATTTATAATGCTATGCAATCAAGAGAAATGACTCACAATGTAGATATGCAATGGTTAAACGGTGGTATGATTATGGTGTAACATTTAATGCTTATCAATCTTATTATTGTTAGCCTATGGTGGATGTTATAGCATCTTATAGTCCGGGATACAAAAATCCTTCTATTGATAACTACAGAGGTAAATTTTTAGGTAGCTCGGCTTATAAATTAAAAGTGATTTTAAGGAAAGAAGAATGGCTTATACTACTTATGGAGTTCAATTATGTGTAATGGTTGGATAAATAGGAGATATGAGCATATTATTAATTTTTTTGTTTATTATGTAAAGGACTCAATGTTTTTAAAGTCTGTTGATACATCTAGCCTTGTTAGGAATGCTGATAGTTTATTTGAAATATTCAATAAAGTTGTGAATAAATTAAGGCTAAACAATATTGTTCAGTTCATTACTGACAATGATTTTGCTTATAAAGTGGTTGTAAGAAGATTAAAAAGTAAGTATAATTCTTCTTTTTTTGGATTCCTTGTGCTTTACATTGCATTAACTTATATTAGAAAATATAGGGGATGCTAGTTGTTTTCCCATTATCGATAAGACTATGCGAAAAAACAAAAAAGATGACCAAGTTCATCTATAAAGGTGATGGGTCTTGAATTTGATGAGAAAGGATTTTATCAATGATAGAAATTTATATTGTCCTACTATTCTAAGATTTGCAAGGATTTTCTTATTACTTCTGTGTTTTATTATGATGAAGAAAGAGTTGAGACAGATGTTTATAAGTGATAATTGAGTTCCATCTCAATATGCTAGGTTTAATGTTGAATTGGAGACTTCCAAAATTATACTTGAAGATACTGAATTTTAATCCCATTGCCAATTTGTAATATAAGTTATGAGCCTTTATTGAAGGCATTTCGTTTAGTTGATAGTGATGAAAAGGTAACAATGAGTTATTTTTATGATTCCATAGAGAGTGTGAAGGAAGCAAGGCCAATCTGAAAATAGGTTTTCCTTATGCACACCTTATCTTGCAGTCATCAATAAGAGATGGGAAAGGCAATTTTATTCTCCATTGTTTGCAATTAGGGCATTTTTGAATCCTAGTGTCTATTATAGACCAGGTTTTATAAAGAAAGTTGATGTTAATAGAGGAATGTTATTAACTATTACAGCAGTTGTTGCCTATAAGATGATGCAAGATCCCCTAAACTCACAATGGAGATTTATAAGGTTTCTTCTGGAGATTTTGGGATGTAGAATAGTATACAAAGAGCAAACTTAACCTAGGTATATTTTTTTTTCACTTTTTTTACTTGTTGAAAATTAATTATCACTTTATTTTATTTCTAACACTATTTTTAAGGTCATACGACTTACTGTTTTTTGGTAACACTAATTTGAAAGTGGTGTTCCAAAATTGCAAAGGCTTACAATTTGAATTCTAAGCCAATGTGAACATGCAACAGGTTATGAAAGGAATTTAAGCACATTTAAATTCATCCATTTTAAGAAAATGAATAGATTGGAGCACTAAAGATTAAATAACTTGGTATTCATTCGATACAATTTAAAGCTTTAAGAAAGATATGTTATTATCATTATTAAGTTAGATATAATTTCTAATAATTTCTTAATAATTTAATTTTATTATGTATTAGGACTCTTAATAGAACAAGTAGTTCATTGGATCCAATTTGCATTGATAATATCGATCTTGTAGCACCCCACTCTCGTAGGACCCATACCCGACATCTATGGCTAATATCCAAGTCCGTGCCCCGCGAGGGTGGCATGCTAAAACAGTAAACGGACGAAACTCATTGTAAAGTTTTCTTACCCAATATACACATATACGGAAAATCAATAATCAATTTGAGGGCCAATTGATTTATAACCAATTTCGGTCACAAAAGTTACAAAGATTATTGAATACATCAGAATTTCAGTAATCACTTGGGCCTATTTCAGAGCAAAATACTTGTATTCATAATGTCCTTACATTTCAAAAACTATTTTCACATACATTGCACAACACTTAAGACTAACCTTATCAATACGACATATCGAAATACATATATAGGCGCAAACTGATCCCGACCTGAAACTCTTACTCGAAGCCTTTCTAGAGACCTTTAGAAAATCTGAAAAGCCACGTTACAATTTTTTATGAGTTTTGCGAATTTGATGAGTAAATCATCATTGATGATTTCGCCGGATCACAAACACACATCAAATATTACACAATTATTCATTCTAAGCATACATTTATTATTCAGATACTCATATAACATGGCATATCATATGGTCATTTATTTCATCTTTTCAAATCATTCAAAGAATTTCAGCCTTATATGAATGCTATATGAATGAGACTCACATTTGTTATTATTGTTATGACTAAGTGCCTATCATATACTTATACAAATGCTGGCCCATAGGGCTCAGTCAGAATATAATCACAAAGCATAGCTCTACGTGTAGAATCAGAAATCACGGAGCAAAGCTTTATGTGGAAGTGCTTCATACTGGCAACTCAAGTCACAATGCCTTTATCTGAACATGTATTTTATGACATGCATCAAATACATACATGTCATATAACACAATCACATATGACACTCAAACAAAGCTCATAATTATCGGACCTAAGTCTCGCATTCAACTTTCGATGAGAATTTACATAGCATTCAGAAATTTATAGCAATCAAAACCACAATCAAAGTACTTCCAATACATTCCTGAATATTGGTCTCTTCGGATAATTCAAGTCCAGAATTCATAACAAATTGCAAACAATTTAATAATATTGGCACTTTAAACAAATCAAATTAAATTAATCCTAGGAAATCATCTAGGTTGACTCACAGTACACTCCAAAATGCTATTGCCTGGATGGTCTATCAATGTTCGACTACCGTCCAATGAGTTCTTCTATATCATACAAAACACATTTACAAATATCACACTTTTGCACAAATATATAAGTATTCATTAATGCACA
>JANSVA010000008.1:11053943-11067029 GCA_025504915.1 Erythroxylum reticulatum | reverse complement strand
CTTCTTCTCAAGCACAAAACAACACCTTTCCTTTCCCATTTTACCCTTAATGAATGAGAAAAGTCTACCTTGCCCTTTCTTTAATGCCTTAATGCTTTTAACCTTAAGTAAACTACCCAAAATACCCCTTTATGAATTTTTACCACCTTTATCAACTAACCCATGAAATAAATTCTACTAACATAAACATAAATGAAAGTAAAAAAAATTAACTCCCAAAAATTCACTCATCCAAGCCTCATAATTATCTAAATCATACTTAACTAAAAAAAACATTCGGGAGCCAATAAAACCACCTCCTTGGAAAGAACTATATGCTTATATTTCCTCTTGCTCATTGGTTCAATTTTAATGATACATCTGTAACCATTTATCATCAACATGAGTTTCGAAAAAAGGAGTTGCATGATTGTAGGTAATTGAAGTAATCAAAATTTATGCAGATGTTACGCTAAAAATATCAACATAAGGTTCTGAAAAAGGAGTTGCATGATTGTAGGTAACTTAAGTAATCAAAATTTATGCAAATGTTACGCTAAAAAGTAAGGTCTTCAATTTTTTTCAATTTCATGATGCAAATGGTAAACTTTTCTCAATTTCTTATAAGGTTATTTTGAGTTTACAGAAAGAACTACACTTTGAATTACTCAAATAGGTCATCGATATAGAGTGGAATTTTTCATCTTTGTATGTCATAATTTATTTATGCATGATATGATTGTTAATTATGGTGCATTGATTGGTATCTCTTATTTGAGTATCTATTTATGGTCAATCGTGGAAGAAATAACTACTGGTTTGTCAGTTATCAAAAACCATAATAGGTACTTGTGCAACCCAACAGGAAAATTATAGCTGATGACATTTTCAGTGGACTGGCTAACTAAATAAACTGGTCATCCTATTTTGTTTCAAAAGAGAATATCCTTAGCAAAGAATACAACAGGATAGTCAAGTTATCATTTTAACATGGCATGTAGTGGTCCCAGGTTCGATCCATTTGGTGTCTAGCTACTTAAATCGTATTTGTTAATGATACCATATTCTAATAATCTCACTATTAGTATGTCCAACAAACGGTTGGAATGAGTTGTTGGTTCGTCTGTTAAAGACCAAATCACCACTTACAATGTAATGCAAGTGGCATTCCTCCGTCCTAGGTATTGAATTGTCACCTACAAAAATGTCCCATCATGTTACCTTAGGATTAAGGATAACCAAATCCCCTTTTTTGTTATTGAAGATGTCACTTCCCTCCATTACCTGCATTTAGAAACATGACAATAATATGTTGCTGATGATGCCCAAGAATGGTTTTCTCTACTTTTATCCCATTCACCTCTTGAACACATGAAATCTCATTTTTTAGCTACTTGTTGCTTGTTAAAATCTCCATTTTTAGAATATAGACCAGTTACCACGAAGAATCTACTCTCATTTAGTGAAACCTCACTCATAGGTTAACATACATCAGAGTGAAGTAGATCTAACCTTTACTTTGCTCTCCAAAAGTTTATAAAAGAAAATCTTGCTTGCTTACTGAACTGATGTAATTGACAATTTTCTTTAGTTTTGATCACTTAGGAAAGATCTTGCACAAAATCATTGTCGTTCATGATTTTAAATACATCAGAACAAACACGCCCCATTTCTCTATTACCTTTGCTTCTTGTTATATCTCTTTTTCACTATTATTACCTAGCTTTTCAACATGCCCTATCTATATGTTCGACAATTATTTTTTGAATTTTTTAATGTAGATCAATATGGCTCGCCACCCTATTCGCAAACGACAACACAAACTGTCACTAAGAAAGGAAAGTTCTTACAAGAAAAAAGATCAACAACACTTCATAATGCTATTGAGTCAAGGTTAGACAATTTTACTGCTAAGTTTGAGTCTATTTGCGAACAAATGGCTTTACAATATGAAGCTGTTACAAATGCTTTAATTGCGAAGTCTAAATCAGGTTCCCTAACTAATGAGAAGATGCAAGAGCTCATCAGTGAGCTTATTAATATTGGCATATATCAAATGGATGTTGGTAAGGCTGTTGTGTTATTATGTAATGATCTTATCAAAGTTCAGGTTTTATTCGCTTTGCCAAGTCATTTAAAAAAACGTTTTGTACTTGGATTCCTCTATCTATCTTCTAGTCTACGAATCATTCGAGGAAGTATATTAATATTTTTGTAAGTATTATAAACTTATGATGCAATTGATGTTGCCTAACCAAGTTATTTTGTATTAGTTGGGTCTTTTGTAGTTGTAATGCAAACAATGTTTGTAATGTTAACCTGGTTATTTTGCATCAATTAAAGGCTTTTGATTAAGGTATTATATATACGACAAATATTTTACATCATTTGCATTATGAGAGGAATGTAAATTGTATTAAATTATGTTACTTAAATTTACTATAGTAATGGAATGGTGGATATTATGTTATGTTGATGAATTGTACAATATTTTCGATTATTAAACTATATTTTGAGGATATTATGTAACTAATGAAAAGTTGATACAAGAAAATATTGGAATATTTTTTTCAAGAGCTATTGGAAATGAAATACAGCAATATACTTGATTTTAAACATTTTGTCATTATAAATAGGGTGCATAAAATATAATTAATTAAATTATATTTAAATTTTAATATAAAATAAAAATTTAACAAATTTTTATTTCTCAAAATTTTTAACAAACCAACTACCATCAAAGGCAATGGTAATCATTCATTCATCTTAACCAACCATCATAAGTATAATGATTATATTCATTCTCATTCCTTTCTATATTCATTCTCATTCTTATTCTCATTCTCATTACCTTCTGTGAGCCAAGTGCCCCCTTAATTTTATAAACCCCATGTACACCTAATAATGTTTTATGTAAGAGAGAGAGGAGACAACAGCCTAAGTGTTATTTTTTGTGACATCCAAAAATTCTTTGTTTATGGCATCACACTAGTAAGGATGCTTGTGAGCTTGGGTATATAAGGTTCACTCCATTTCCTAGATAGAGATTAAGGACTATGTACATAGGGGAAAAAATTTTAGTTTGTAGATTTTGCTTTCTGGAATAGGTAATCACACATGAGGATTAAGTTGACTGTTGTATTTAAGGTATATTAATAATAATGTTTTTTCTAGGTCGACTTGGATTACATATAGTTATGATATTATGTGAAGTGTAAGAGGATGTAGCAAGTATGGTAGAGTTATGAAGTAGAGAAATTGAACTACAATCCTGTGTTAAAGTATGATGAGAAGTGATAGTTGGTGAAGGTGAAGTTGAGGCAACTTGTGACATGGCACTTAAGTTTGAAATAGGATTGTTGTAATGAGGTACATAATAAGGTAAGATGGCATGATCAAGATCATCACTAGTAGGAGTTTTGAATCAATCATGAGTTTTATTTGAGAACTTTGAAAGATATTTAGAGAAGGAGAAAATGAAGATATTTAGATTTGAAGAGAATTTACCTTGATATGGAAAAATATCATTAAATAAAATAATACGTCTAGACATAAAATATGATTTAAAGTAGTGTCATAACAAATGAAGGACTTAAGTGGTAATGAGAAACTTTGATATACACATGACCTAGATCATGATTAGGGTTTATGAGTGTTATAAGGTTGAAAACATGGGTAACAAAGAGAACTAAAAACTCTAAGCAAGGTATATTTTGGATAATGTCCAAAGGGTTTGTTGTATAGAGTATCGTGATTAAGGATATGAGTGGGCATTCTATTGATGAGATATGTAGCACTTTGAAATGCATAGGACTAAAAATAAAAGGCCAAAAGGCGTCATCTAGAAGAACAAGGCTAGTTTCCACGGTATGACAGTGTTCGTATTCTCTAAAGCCAATATATTCTAGTGTATATGATGGGGAGGTCATGCGTTTGATGCCTTATTAAGAAAACATGAAAATGTTTTATACTCACCTCCACTACATGTATAAAGGATCTTGGTTTTGGTGTGAAAATAGTTTCAATGATTTTAGCAAAATTTTCAAAAACCTTACACACATCAAATTTCACTTTTACAGGTTAAAATTAAGTATATTTTGTGAAGTAGTTAAACAACGAAGATGTACTAGCAAAAGTTTCCTAGAGAACTTATAGTTGTAAGTCCCTAACGTCTGAACATATAACTTGAAACGGTTTGCCACAAAGGATAGAGGACTTGGTAAATGAGAGCTTATGGCTTTTATTAGTAAGACAAGAGTTACATGCTTCATTTGTAAAAGTTGAAGAAGATAGAATATGATTATTAGTTATACTTTTTTCTTAAAAAGGAGGAGGGTGATCAACGTCAATTGGGATGATGAGGTCATTTAGATAGAGAAATTTCACAAATGCTATTATTGGGCTAGTTAAACTTGTTGATAGTAGCTTAAATACTAAGAAGTAGGAGATGATTTTAGTATGTCCAAATAAGGTATCCAATATCATTTTTATAGTGAGTGGGGATTAGTTCAATCAATGTAATCAAGAATTATAGAATCAACAAGTAGATTGGTCATCTAATTTTTCCAAGAAGCGTAATTTCCACCCATGCTTACAAGTTTAAATGAAATTTGAGGAGCAACATTGAAAGATTAAATCCTTATTAGTTAGAGGAGAGTTACATTGACTTATTTACTGCATTTATTAGTGTTGCATTTGAGACATATATTCTCCATTTACTTTATCAAAACTCACAAGATTCTTCGAGATTTGGTGTCGGCCTGGGCTGTATAGGCTTCTTGAATAGGCTGGGTTTAGTCCTCTAACTAAAAACTTTTCTTGAAGTTAGGCTGGGCTTTGTATTGTTGGGCTGGACTTTGTGAGTTGGTTTAGGCTTTATACTTTGCAGCAGCGGGAATGGACGAAATTGCCTAAGAAACTTCACCATACTTCACGATTGGTCTTCTTTGTTCCCTCGAGTCTTTTGAGGCGAGGAAGCAGCTAAAGGGGCTGGCTGTTTCTCTCCAGGTCCCCTGTCCCAAACGCTTGTCCCTGTTTTCCGTTTGGCCTCAGCGTTTGGTTGTAAATTAAATAACCAAAATTTTAGAGGTAGTCTTTGAGATTATGGATGTCTTAGTCTTGCTTCCCTGTAATTTCGACACGAAATCAAATGATGATGGTGGCTGTCTGCGGTAAAATGGTTGAGTGAAGAAAGTGACGAGAGAAAAAGGTAGTGTCTGATTTAGGGTGTTGGGTTTAGCGGTTGAAGGCTCGGTTGGGGTCCGCTCGATTGCGTTTTTGTTGGTCTAGGGTAGGCTTGGAGAAGCATACACTATACTTCAACAAAATTCTTTTTTCCATGGTTAAGGTGCAGAACCAATTATCACTAAAAAGTTTACACTTTTTTTAAGTGGATAACTCCGATACTATAAAGAAGATTTAAACGTTTTTGTTGTGCATCAATAATTGAAACTTAATATTAGCCTAGGGTTATTGTACAGCTATGATCAGGGAATGGATACAACGAAATGATCATGGAATGGATCTTTATTATTACTATTTGGACATGAGGCGAAGATGGTTGTGTTTGAGATAACCAATCAGAACGAAGACTTTGATTCCTCTGAAGATGGATTAGATGGTATCGAGGAATAAGGTGGTTGCGCTTGTTGTTTCTAAAAGACAGACACGGCTGATGGCTGCATTTGCTTCCACTTCTATGCTGTAGCTCGTTTGTATTCCAATTGCTTTACTATTGATTCGGTTGAAATCCTCCAATCTTTCATGATTGGGCTGTTGGCTTTACTCATCGGACAAGTAAGTCTTCCAAACAAAATAGAAAGGATCAGTTGAAACCTTGTCTTATCTCTCAACTTTCATGACTGGTATAGGAATAGGAGAAAGTCTTTAAGCTCTCGTGTGATTGACGGTAGGTTCAGTTTAGCATTATTATCAAAAACTAATAAAGCATCAATGTTTAAGTTTCTTGTAAATAGGTGGATTTGTCATTCCATGATGTCAGACCGCCAAATAAATAGATATACTCAGATGTAGATTAAGAAAAATCTCTAAAACAGATGACCAACCATTCACCCATCCAAGCTAGACCAGACCTCAAAAAGATAAAATTAAAGCCCATATCCATAACAAACCCCATAGTTGCTCTTCCCCAAAGAAAGAAAAAGAGGGGACCAATGGCTTGAAGTTCTATCCATTCATAATCTGCTACAGGCAAGTCCGAAACAAAAGGCCACTTGCTTGCGCCTTGGTATTTCATCCAACCCATTGCATCTTCAAGGTACAACTGATGCAAGCTCATTATGAAATATTCTGAGCCATGTCCAGAGAATGATTCTTCCATTGTCCTATTAGGCGGCAGACAAGAATGGTTGTGTATAAATAGAGATCGGTCCGCTGTTGATTGACGCTCACTTCCCTATTCGACAAAAACATGGGCAACGTTGTCCTGAACAGCTGTTTCTATGTTGTCTGTGCAGTCTTACTACATCCGGGTTTTCTAGATTCTGCGCAAGGAAGGTTTATATCAGTCAACAAACCTGACCCACGGAATGCTGCTGCTACAGCTCGTTGGTTGGTCTCCCACAACTCTTGGGGTGTATTAAAGTAAGAACACGAGTTCGTCTTCTGCAAGCGTAGTTACACGGTTCCTTGATTTTGACTCTTAGGTTTGCTTGTTTTGTTTGTTCCCAATTTGTGGTCGGATATGTTTGTCGTGAGATTGCCGAACCTGAATTAAATTTGGAACGAACTTCCTTGATTGGATTGTGTTCTATACTTCTATTTGCTATCCAACCAACTGATGGGAAATATTTGGGATAGATTGAACGTTTTCTCGCATCTGTTACTGAGATCGGAGATAATGATATTGTGAGATGTCGTGGTTATTGAGTTATAGTCTTGTCGCTGTTATGTCTTCTATGATGAATCTCATACCTGTTTAGGTACTGTAAGTTGATTTTGCGAAGCTTAGATATGACTTCTGTACATAAGAAAATTTGGATCTTATCAAAATTGAAGTTTAATGATTCTACTTTACTTTTGCAGCACCATATCAGTCGATCTGGGTGGAGCCCCATTTGGGTAAGTCTAAGCTGTGATTTTAGTGTCAAGAATTTTCTTATAATTTTGTTGCGTGTATTTTGCGATTCTCCTTTAGAGCAAAGAAGCGATGACGTAGAAAGATGTCTCACGTCACTGTTTAATAATAGAAATTGTTCATGTTATAGATTGGTGTATGAATGCCTATGTATGAAACCTCTTTCTAAGTTGAACAGGGAGTTTGCCATGAACTATCTACGAAACCAGTGTTAAGTTTTCTGCTCATCTTGTTCATATTTCACACTAAGACGTGTTGATATATAATCATGTCATCAAATATCAAATAATAAGGCACTTGAAGGTTGCTCCCTGAATCTCAATACAAAATTTTGGCATAAATTCTTCTACTAAGATCTAGGTACCTGGATTGTATCGCTGTCCTCATACCTTGTTGCATTATCTTTTCCTGTAGGAATGTTGTTTCATTCAGTGACGGACAACCTAATAATGGTAGTGGGATCCCATATTTCTATTTGACTACTCTTGATCCAACTGCAAGAAATGCATTAAAAGACGAGAGGTCTTCATTGACAATCAGTGAGTATCCTATAGGAACATGTGGGAAGAAAGATCCTGAGAACCCTTCTTGTGCAAAAATTACTCTGACTGGAAAGGTATGCTGTTTAAGCTATTATCTTGTGTTCTTATTCTTGTTTGTAATGTTTTAAAAACTGGAATGAAAATTAATTCGATAAGATAAGAGGTTTAAAAAATTAAAGGTTTAATTGGTATTACTCCGTTAAAACTGGTAATAATAAAAATTGAACAAAATTAAAGAACTTAAAATAAGATTATTATATTTACCTATTGAAAATATTGGAGTTTAATTAAAGAAAGAGACTGTCAAATAAAAATTAACTAATTTATTCTGGTTTATAAAAGTCAACTAGTTTATAAAAATAGGGCAATTAATTAATAAATCGATTGATTTTCAATAACAAAAGTTATTAAGATAAACTGAACCTATTAATTAAACTGTTTAAAGTTTACATGATTAACCTGACAGAATTAGTTTGATTTTTTAATCATTGCGTATTTCACACTTTTAGACAAAAGACTACAACTTATGGGAAATAAGTTTCTTAAGAACCAAGTTTGAGAAGACTACGTGTCAATCTTTTCATTGTAGTACGATGACGACATATCCTACTGATTGATAGTTTGTTTCAGATTTTCTAGACATTTTATTTAGCATATCTTTAGATTGCTGAGTAGTAATCACATTCTATGATCTAATCATGTTAAAGGCCCGCTTTTTATTGTCATCAAGCATCCATATTCTCACATGGAATTGAAGAATAGATGATGAAAGAAAATTTGTGACAACCTTTGATAGTCGTCAATGATTTCTTTGGAATGGTTTGTCCAGTAAATTCCTAGTGTTGAAGACCCTTTTTTGTTGAAGCAAGAAGAAATCTTTTAGAAGTTTTAAAACGTTGTATCCAGCAATCAAATGTGATACTGGTTTCTGAGGAGTTTTCTGATCTGAAATTGATTTTTTTCCTATAACGTCAGTTGAAGTTGATCAAGGCAGATTCCGAGGACGCAAAATTTGCTCAAAGTGCCTTATATGCGAAGCATGAAGAAATGAAGGGTAACCACAAGAATTATTGCCATAAGAACCTGGCATTATGTCCCAGTGACTGACACCTGTTTGTTTTACCATAACTGCTTACTGAAAATGATCTTCTGTTTTGTGCCTTTGGATTATTGGCAGGCTGGCCAAAGGATCACAATTTCCAGTTCTTCAAGTTAGAAATTGAAGACATATTTTTGATCGATTGGTTTGGCGGTCCAAAACCTCTCACGGTAGAACAGTACATGCATCCAGAAAAGTGAGTGTTCAATAGAAAGTGTTATGCTTTATATGCAAATAAATGGTGGGAAAGAAATATAAAGATACTTGTACCAACTGTTACCTTTTTTTCAGAATGAATAAGTTGACATTAGTCTTAACCTCTTGGTTTATATTTTCTGATGCATTTCTTCTTCCAAAATATTTCAGGTATCAGTCTGCTGCCAGTAACTGAAAGTTTTAAGTCTTCTTTCCTCCACGAACTGATATTTTACGTTCAAAATGTGCATAACCAATGCACTGTAGATAAGGAAGACAAAGTGCTGCACCATTCAATTATTTGTAACCGTTGATATAATCCTATTATACATCATCTGTTTTATACCACCATCAGTGGTTGTTTCAATGGTCAATATGTGTTGGCAGAACTAGTGGTTATCTTTGATTAAACAAGTGAAAGTAAAAAGATGCTATGTTTTTGGTATGAGATAGAGATTAATCCTTTGATAATAATATTTACCACACACCTCCCACCTCTATGCTTGAATAATGATCTGTTACTAATTTGAAACCGAGTCTTCAGGCAATTTGGATCAGGATCAAGAAGATTAGCTAGCCCGCAAAATCCAGCCCATCAAAGATCTCTAACCTGTTTCAAACTGTTTCAGTTAAACCATCAACTATGAAATGTCCCGGTTGTTGTTAGAAGAAGCACTTCACACTTCCACTTCAGTTGTGTTTTGTGTTTTTGTGTCTTCATCCTATGAAAAATGTCCCCTTGTCTTAACGAGCTCTATTAGTCTATCCTCCACCAAAAACTCTCATTAAACCCCGGAACCCTTCTCCTCCTTAAGCCCTCCCCCAACTCCCACTTTGGACAGCCCCCAAACTACCTCACTCCCGAGGCTCCCCTCCCTCCCACCGCTCGAAAGTCTGCCGGAGAGATGTTAATCCCCTCCCCTTGTCAATTGCCTCATCAATGAAGGTACCCCTGATGACATACAGTACCCAGATGATAATTTGGGAGAAGATGATGGGGTAAATAACTCCAACTAACAAAATGGCTCTATCAACCCTCATAAATGGTGCTGGTGCCCCCATTGTAACACAATTTCAACTACCAAGTGAGGCATAACTTGCGGTAGAAGCTGACTGTTTGTTAGATGAATTGTATCCAAGGTTTACTGGGTGCTGGGTGCGTTTATTAAACCCTTCCAATTGACGCTGTTCTTCTACCTCCTGTTATTCCTGCACATCAGAGACCATTCCGCATTCTATTTTATGGCATTGATCCTAAACTAACTAATGACGAAATGTTAACATCAAATAGGCTTGAACGACCTTTTGCATTGCCATTTGCTCTTTAAGTGAGAATGACTTAAGATTTCATATGCTTGTATCATCCTGGAACATTAGTTTTATATTCTCCAAGGATTGGCGGCCGCATAAACTAAGGGAAAATGTGAGATTGCTAATTTTGCAGTCAAGAGAAGAGTACAGACTACAGACTACAGAGCATCAATAATAAGCTGATCGCTGAAGAGTCGGAGGTTTGTTTGCTGATGAGAATTTTGTAATTTGATTCGTATCATCTCTTTTTCTATTATAGATCATATTCAGTGTGGTGAACTTTGGAACTTTTCACAGTATTCGGAACGACCGGTGAACCCATATGCAATGGGTATTATAACTCGGCCAAAACCTTAAGACCCTATTTTTGTTCATACATCATTTCCTTCTTTTGTCCTTGAAGGGATACAACTTCACATACGAATCTTTAACATGTACAACTTCTAATCTTTTGCGTTCTTTGGATTCAGTTTCCAAGGTTTCCTTATCTTGTAATCCAATTGCTGCCCTTTTAGCGAGAACTGGAAAGCGAGAATACATTGGTAGTGGCTGATGATTGCAGAAAGATATAAAGGTGGAGGTCAAATCATTGGTTCGTGTAGAACAAACTTAAAAAAGGTCTACAAGCTTATTGAACAACTACAGAGACAGCTGGATCCATAACTCACCTTTCTGGTTCACATTACATTTCACGCTTAACAATTCTATCTAATTCCTTTGACTGGAAAGACTCTTCCCTGGTGATATTTGACCCATCTACACTATGGCCTTTAGAACATGTTGGCAACTACTTGATAGCTTCAGTACAATACCCATTCCCTCTAATGACAACGCACTCTTAAACGTATGACTGGGCGGATATTTTGGATGCTTTAGTTCATTTACTTTAAAATGTTTAGGTTCCAAACATTTTTCAAACCTTCTTATTACTTTTGCTTTCAGCATACATTTATAAATCCAGCTTAAAATACGTGGTTGCAATGGCTGACTTGAGGAACTCTGATTTCTCGGAATAGAGTGCGGTTTTGTCTAATATAGGGGAAAAGATTTTGTACTACCTGCCATTTCTTCTGCAATAGAGGAGAGCTGGAGAAGCAGGGCCTATATGGTGATAAACAAAGGGTAGATGGGAGGTTAGCAGAAGAGTCTTCTTATTAAAGATGGGACTGCGCATTGTGGTGGTGACAAGAATGGCTAGGCAATGGAAGCTAAAGTCACTGGAAGCTGCAATCAAAAGCACTAATTGGAAGCGCTCTTGGAAGCTAAAGTCCGTGGAAAGTGGTGCTGTTTTTCTTATTAACTTCTATTTCTCTTAATTATTACATGATCTGGTAGGCATTGGAAAAGAAAGCGAAGGCAGAGAAAATCTCTACAGATGCAGAAAACACTGAGATGCATCATGTAAAGGTATAACTGAAGTAGAAAGATACATGCTGCACAAAATTGGCTTGAAGATGAAGCCTTTTCTAATAACTGGTGACTAGTGATCTTGAAAGGGATGGGAAAAAATAATCTACCCCAATCCAGTCCGAAGTCAACAGTTTCAGTAAATATTAATATATCACCAACCATCTTTTTTCATTCCTTACTCATTTCTTTCTTCTAATACCAACAAACCAAGCCCCTCCTTAGTCTTAATCTCTAACTCACATTCAGTTTAACTAATACCTTTGTTGACACCATCTTGTCAATAATTTAGTCTAAGATTGTTTCTGTCATTTAGCCATTGTCTAAGAATGTCCTCGATTCTCTATCATTACTCGAGAGAAGTATGATATTTTTAGTTCGAATCTTAGCCGATAAGAAAAACGTGATAATTCCCTTCCTCCTGCATCTATCGAAATGTGGTGCTTGTAGACCACGTTATGGCATGACCATGATACTGGCAGGTTTGTAGTCTAGTTTTTTTATATAACAATTACTTTTTAATCATTTTAGAATTTGATTTTTGTTGAAATAATTAGATAGATAGAATAAGATCATAACACAATTAAAATTAAAAGAAATAAAACACAAAATATTATAATGAGTAAAAGAAGAGTTATGATGCAAATATTTATTAATTATAAGTGGTGAAATCTATAAGATTTGGGCTCTCACAATTTCTTTTTTAGATGCTTGAATTTGTTTCTTAATATATAAAATAAAAATTGGATATGTATTTATAGATAAATCAAACCAATTATAGCCATACATTTCAATTTGTTTTAATTACAATATTTATTTTTGCATTTGACTTTTTTTATCTTCAATATTTTATAAATAACATCTAGATTCTTCTAACGTGAATAATATCTATATTTTTCTAGTAATCTCCTATTTGAAGATTTGTTTGAGAACTAACTAATCTTCTTACCACTTTATCATAAAATATGATATATTATCTTTTCTATTAATTTTTTGCTCCTTCCTCTACTTTGTCACGAACAAAGTAAAATTAAACTCATGTATGCTTTGTTTGATGAAATATTGTTATATATTTTGTTACTTTTGTTGTAGTACCCACAAATGATTACATCTTTAACACCCAAGTTACAACCATACCAATAAGTATTGTTGGGACCCGATCTCGGGACCGGACCCCAACTCGAAAAATAAAAAAGGGTTTACAACGCGAAACAAATGACGGATTACAAGGCCAAACGAAGCGAAAGTGGGCCTAAACAAATGCAAAATGGAAAGCGAATCGGAAATCATAAGAATCGAAAGCGAATCGAGTCGAAAATTCGGATAACAAAATGCGGAACAAAAGTGAAAGTATCGAAGCAAAATGAAACGAATCAAAAGCGAAACGAATGCCCCTAATTCGAAGCAATTAAACGGATCAATCAAATTATAGAGCGGAAACACATCAAAAGCGGATC
>JANSVA010000008.1:11031809-11051616 GCA_025504915.1 Erythroxylum reticulatum | reverse complement strand
TTTTTTTCTATTATCCATATTTAAAAAATATATTTTTTCTATTATCTATCCTTTAACATTTGATCTTTTTACCATAATAAAATTCAACGTGCGCTTTGAAAATTTTAAAGATTGAGAACACATCTATTTTCCTCTAGATAAGGTGTACTTGCCATCTCTTAGAAACTCATTAATGAAAAAGGAAAATTACTTTGCTCTTCTTAATGATAACAGAGCTAGTTTTACCATACATCAAAATAAATTAATTCAAGAATAATGTTACTTCTTGGAAATTAACGCACTAAATTTTATACAGTGCTACTTAGCAATGTTTAAAAAAGGTAGCAATACCTTTGTGAGTTAAGTAAGAAACTTTTGCTCAACAAAGATCTTCATTACTTATATAAATATATATCCAAGTTTTTGATGTCATAACAGTGAAGATACTTCACTTTGATTGCTTCAATTGATAGATTTTTCTATTTATAGCAATGTTTCTCCTTTTAACTTGTGTAAGTTTGCACATATTCTCTTCCTTTATGAGAACAGACATGTCTCGAATTTTCTTTAAATTTTTATTAATAATTTATGTTTTGCAACCAACATCTAGTCATTCTAAAGACATGTCTCGAATTCTCTACAAATTTTAACTTGATAGTTTCAATACTAAAAGCCTTTTAAAAATTAATTATAACCACTGTAGACATATGCTTGTGAGATAGGGCCATATATTAAGCAGTGACTTCCTGCTTAATCATTGTTACTTTACAATTTGGAATATTGTCATCATTTAGAGTATTTGCAAAAAAAATTTGAGTAGTGAAAATTGTTCTTATTTGCATTCTAATAGTGTTTTTTCGAATGATTTTTTTATTATAATGGTAACATTTAAAAAAAAAAGGTATTCATTAATTTGGATCTACTACCATTTTGACTCCTACTTAGCTTATATTATGTTGATCTTTCACTTGTCAAATTTAGAGTTTAACTTGTGAATCTTTCTTACTCTTACCTTGACTTTATTTCTCTAAATTGGCTTTCTTAGTTTAAATTTTTTTATAAACTAATGTTTGTTTTTAATATATTCTATAATTATTAAAATAAATTTCATTATTTAGAATTAAATATTTGATATTTAAAATTTTATTTCAAAAGTAATTTTTAAAATTGTATAACTTATGCATTTTAAAGATATTATAAATTGAAAATATATTTATTAATTAATTATCAATTTTATTTTTATTTTTCGATCACTTTTATTTTAAATTAATAATAAAAATATTATATTATTCATAATTTTTGTCAGTATTTAATATTAAATAATCTAATATTTCTTTGACAACAAAAAAACTTAAAATTAGGAATTAGGAATTCAACTAAACAAATATTTTTATTGAATTAAAAATTTTTTGAAAAATAAAAAATAAATTGAAAATAAAGAAATCTTCAAAAATTTTAACATTTTTTCTAATATCATTAACACTTCTCGAATTTCTTGAGCTAAGAATAGAAACAACTTTACATTAGTTTAATTACATTATTGAGACCGACTAATTTTGGATGGCCTTTGACAAAAATTTTAGAGGTCATTCAGGTCACTTTTATTTTCTGTCCTAATTTTTAGTTTTAGTTGGCCTATTTGTTTCTATTTTTTCCTTTTTTTAATTTTTATTTTAAAAAAACAAGTTGTTAAAACGTGTTTTATTAAATATTATTATCACTTCTTGTTTTAAAAAATAGAAAGAAAACCACAACAACTTTACAAAAACATAAAAAACATGTTTTCTTTGAATTTTTGGCAACAAGTTTTCACATGTTTTTGTTTCCATTTCGTTTTCTTATAAACTTACTTTATTGTAGAAACTCTATCTTTTCTTTCTTCTCTCTTCTCTTACGTCCCTCATTTATCCCTTGTATCCCTTTTCTATCTATGCAGAAAGCGAAAGCTTGGGCTTTTAACTAGGCATTTTTTTTTGGCTACAAAGGGAAAATAAAAGGATCTACACAAACAAACAGCTCCTAATTAGCGGAGGCCTCTATGGTATAAGGCGCCATGTTGGTCCCGACGAAATTGCTCCTGTATGATCACCGGGAGTTCCTGCAGAATATGCAATCCTGGGGGGAATGCTGCTGCTAAAGAAACCATCCGGTCAGCACACTGATTGCCTTCTCGATACACATGCTGGAGATGGACAGCCCAGTGGCGTTGCAAAAGTCTTCGTGTGCCTACCACCAACAAAGAATCATCAGTAGCAATCATCCGAGAAGAAGAGAGGATGTTAATTACCTCTATCGAATCCACTTTGACAATAACACATCGGTAACTCATCGCCTACGCCTAAGATAACCCCGAGTAAACGTCCCAGAGCTCAGCAGTAGTAGGCGAGCCCCTTCCTATATTGTGGATGAATCCACTACACCAATTACTGTGCCAGTCTCAAATGACGCCCCCGATTGTGGCTAAGTTGGTCCCTTACAGAACAACCCCATCTAAATTCAGTTTGACCCAATCCTGAATCGGTTTAGACCAACCTACTAGAGTGCCAGCAGGTAGTCCTTTGTGCTGCATGATGTAGTTCTCCGCCATACGTGCTCTCTCAATCCAAGCGACATAGTCCAGTACCACAGGCACACCAGTTTCGGACCACACGAATCCAGGTTCAAAAAATGCTTCAGTTCTGCCACTGTCAAAGGAACCAACAAGCTACCCCAAAAAGCATAGGTCACTCAACCTAAAATTTTTGACGGTGTCAACTGAGGTTGTGGGCCACTCACTCATCCACAGTATAGTGAAAAAAAACCAGTATCCCACCCAATGGAGGGAAATTTACCCCAGAAAGTTTTCACTCACGACCAATCCCGAAGGGCATGCAAAATAGATTCGCCCTGGTCACAGATGTGACACCTACCATCCGTGGCGAGCCACCCGCTACTGATTGGTTAGAAGTTTGCCATGAGCCAAAAGCCACAGAAAAGCCCGAATTTGCTAAGGCCCAGGCCATTTCCAAATAGTGGTCCAGGAACCATTGTGAGTTGCCGTCATTTTTAAAACTAATTTGATATTTTTCTAATTATATTGTAATGAAAAGCTTGGGCTTTTCATTATAAGCCTCAATCCTCGTGCAACTCTTAGTACCTGTCTTCATGATATTTATCTTTGAGCCTCCTCTATATCTGTGTCAAATTCTCTCTCTTTCTCTTCATTGCACTAAATAAACCCTTTCTCTTTTTGATATTTCCCAAAGTCTCTCATGTCCTCCGACCACATTGAACATTAAATCGTCTACTCATCATCAGAGCAGCAACTAGCTTGGTTTATCTCTTTCCAACCATCGCGTGAATAGCAACGACAACAATTCTTCTCTCTAAAGACTAACTTGTCAAACTCCCATACCTTGCGACTTATGTCGCCTCTGTATAGCCGCCATCGACGTCCCTCAACCATATGAGTACAAGTTCCATCTCCGGTTGCAGCACCTCAAATCCCAATCACTGAAAATTGCTATTATCGGATTCGAAAACTTCGGTCAGTTCCTAGCGAACAAAACATTAGGCGAAGAACGAACAAAACTTTGGGCAGAGGAGGTGGAGCAATATGAAAAGGCGAAGAAACAAGCACAACAGGGAAAATTTGATAGCGCGTCGTAATGCTAATTAAAATAAACTAGATGTACTACTATAGCAGAGGTGAGTCTAAATCAATTCCACAAAAAGTGTTTGGTTAACTTTTGAAATGGAATCAATGGTGTTTAAGTTTTGAGAGGTTATGGTTGATTTGAAATTAAAAAATAAAATGAAACTAAACTAAAAAAACAAATTAAAGAAAGCATGCAAAGTGATAGAAGTAGTGAATTTATTAGGAGTCCGATTTTTTGGTTCTATCTCGGCCTACACCCTAATTAAACATATTTTATTGATTTGTTGTTCTTTTACTTCTCCTTGAATTATTGGTCCTCGGTTAACAAATTAAAAGCTCTATTAATCTCTCTTTTCCCTTAAGTCCTAGTTAATTAAAAATAGCTCGTTAATTAATCCTAACTATCGGATAATCTAGGAGACGCTTGTTAAATTTTATCAGGCAGTTGCCTTACGAGTGAGAAAAACAAATCAATCTAAGCAATAATCATACAAACTCAGATTATTTAACCTAAGTTATGTTATCCATAATGATTATGAACCATTAGTCGTTACAAATGAAAAAAAAACAATGATTACAGATTGTATTCGATTATAACAATAGGTTCACACATTAAAACAATCAAATAGAGCATTCAATCTTTTTTACACAAGATCCAAACAATAGACATAAGATAACACAATTAATTTATAAAAGAGAAAGAAACAACAAATACAAAGAAGAAATATACTTAACTGAATTTTCAGTGTCAATTTTACCTCCGAACCGGAGTCGAGAAAGCTACCCCTCCATTGGTCCTCCATATGTGCGGGCTTGATTGCACTCTCTTCTCTTCCGAAGGCTCCCAAAGCTTCAACCCAAAAATACTTCAAAACGTTCATAAAATTCTTACTCTGTTGTCGTCGTATGTCTATTTAAATTAAAAATTAGGATTTTGGGCATGATATGTGTGATAAAATTTTAATGACTTGTTTTATTTCTTATAAATATCACAACAGAAAATATAAAAAAGGGAAACAATCAGGCTCTTAATGAATAAAATTTAGGAGGAGCTTGATAAGAAGAAAAATGTGGACGCAGACTAACTTTAACTCAATACCAAGCCAAATTTCCATTTGTACCGGTGATATAATGGCAGTGGATAAAAGTCCAACATGTCATGTGAATGCATAATCTACTACATTCAACAAGATTTCCTCTTTCCCGAACAAAACAATAGTGCCTTCAATCTGGCAATTGGTGGCTCCTATTCATTACCATAACAAGCTTTCCTCTTAAATTACACGCTACCAGAGGCTATTAACAACAAAGGAGTAATCATATATTCTTACTACATATCCTATGAACCCTGAAGTCGTTTCCGTTTATTCAAATATTTATTCAACTATTAGCTTCTCTTTACTAAATTTGATAATCTCCTTAAACATTGAACAATCATTTTAAAATCCAGATGAAGGTTGAAGTGTTACCTGGTAATTGGTCAGGAAATGTCTCCCAAAACTTTGATTATGGTTTGTTTTCCCATTTATATGGACACACTTCACGAGCACAATAATGAGAATCTACTAATATGAGAATTAGATTTTTCATTAAGAAAAGTAGTCAGTTTTCTAATTGTATACATTTATTCTTTTCTTTTCACTTAAATCCTTTAATATTAATAGTTGTTTCAATCCGCTCCTATTAGCATAAATTAATAAAAATGCAAACATATCATACCATATAAGAGAAACATCAGTATGTCACAATAGTAAAAATGATATATTATGAGTCATAACATATACAAATTAAAATTCGCATGTCTCACTTAATAAGTCGTTTTCATTTATTTACAAAATCTTAAGTAAAAATGAATAATAATAATAAGAGGACTTATTCAAAAAATTTAATATTAATATAATCACATATCCTTATGTTTCATATCATTTTTATTAATCGTATTAGACAATGGAAAGATATTGCTATGTTAGTAAGTGTAAATTATACATTAACTTATCTTAAATTTATTAAAAATTATTCTTTTATGTAATATTATTACACTAAATAAATATCCAATATTTTTCAAGGACAAGTATATTGAACTTTTTCACGAAAATCTCTAACCTCATTTTGTAAGATTTTGAGCTTTGTACACTAGCTTTAATTTTGTTTTAATCTATCAATTCCTCCTAAACTCATTTATAATTACATAAATTATTTTGAGAATCCTTGATCATTTTAAAAATTAACTTTTTGTGCTATCAAACATCATTTCAATTTTGAGACCATAAGCTTTTGTACAAGAAATTAATTTTACCGCAATCTTAATGATTAAATTCTCACCTATTACGCTTCAGTACTAATGATGGCCTTATATATCTAATGATAAGTGGATAAATGGTATATTTGGTTGCTATTTTTGTTCATTTTTATTTGATAATATTAAGTAAGATAACAAATTTTTTATGGGTTTAATAATCAATTTATATGTATAATTTACAAGCATTAATATTACAATATTTTCTATTATATAATTGATTAATATTCATTATTATTTTAGGTACATCTCTAATATTTCAAACTATAACAGTCCAAGATCTACTATGACCTTGAAAGGCTAATTTACTTTAACTACTTGGATAAATTGGAGAAAAAAAATATTGGTTTACATGTTGCATGTATAATGATTCAAGGAATGTTAGAAATATATATTTATTTTGAAAATTTTAATATTCATTGAAATTCAACTTTGGCGCGTGAAGAAATATTCTTATGTGTTTTTTGTCAAAAGTTGGTTGTTGTGACTTTTACAGTGTTGACATGGATGAAAAGGTTTTGCACGCTTAAGAGAGACTGCATGTGTCTAACATTGACTTTAAAAATGAGCAAGCAATCATGGCACCCCAACCCCAATCGTAACTTAACTTGTTAATAATTAGGAGGTCTATCTAGGGTTTTGGGTACCTTGCTCGCACCCGCTGCACGCGCTATGATGTCTGTAGTGCTTCTTTCTCACCATCTACATTACATGTGTGTATTTTATTCCAAAGAAAATTCTTGGGTTTCGTCAATTATCATCGTCATCACTCGGCTTCTCCCTTTCTCTCTTTTTCACACTCTGACAATGGGGTGTGTGTGAGAGGGAGGGAGCCAGTGCACAGAAAACCTTGAAATTTCTGTCTCTCTTTCAACGCCAGAGCCCAACAGCAATCATCATGCCCTCTTCTTCTCCACCTTACCTTCTCCATAGCCATCATTGCTTCCACATCCCCCTCTTCTTTCGTGATTATCTTTCCCAACAACTCCACTCGATAAAAACCAGAAGCCATCATCATTATTATCACCAACAAGGCGAGACAAGAAAGGAAAAAAGAGAGAAAAAGATGCCAGTGTTCTTCTAACAAAGGAGGTTTTCCTCTAGTTTCCAAGTGCGAGCTTTGTGGTCGTTCTTGGTTTTGAGTGAAGTACTTCAGATTAACTTTTGAGACATGAGAAAAGGAAATCTTTTTCTCTTCTGGGGAATCAAGCATCTCGGTCCGATCATTTGCTAGATCAAGCAAATCGCTTTTTAGTCAAGTTGTTAGCTACTGTTGCTTTTCGCTTTCGTCCGGGTTTCTTCTTTCTTTTCGGTTGCATGAAATCATAGATCTTGTAGTTTGTATCTTCAGGATTTGCTTTTATGCTTCTGGCTTTTGAGGACAAATATGAGTTCATGTTATTGTTATCATAAAGTTTATCTGCTAGTTTGTGCTCTCTTAACCTTTGCTGTATGCCTGTCCCGTAAAAGAACTTTATGTTCATGATCTCGTGATTATTAGAAAAGAGACCATATTTCCTTTTCCGTTCAGATCTTTGAAGCACGTTAATGATTTGTGACTGCGAATCTTGATTTATTAATTAAACAAGCATCGCATGATCTAATTAATTTTAAGGCCTTGAGGTATCCACGATTATGAGACTAAAAAACATCAGTGATCAGATCAATTATAAGGCGATGGGATATCCATACTTTCGTGGTTTTTCTTTAGCTAGTCTGTGCTTATCACGTAGAGTCTCTCTCATAGAGTCACTGGCGTAATTGTATTAGGTATTGGTCATGTACATGCTTGATATGTGCATGTGCTGTTATATCTTCTGTCTCCTTTTCGTTGGCAGAAATTTGACAATCTGCAGTTCAGCAAATAAGAAACTATGAAACTATATTGACGAATTTGTGATCTTGATAGTCCTTCCTATCATCTGTAGGGGGATATATTCAATATCTACGGCCTACCTAATATGGAAAATTTTCAACACAAACATTAGAAAACGTTTTGCATATGATACGGTAGATTAATTTGCGCTTTCAGTTATTCTTTCCTCATTTCATAGTTCGCCGAACTACGACACACTCGCCAAGTCGCAGATGTAATGCTCAAGAACAATGATATGGAAATTGGCACTAGCTACGATTAAGGTTCTGGAAGAGTCACAATCTCATGTGGCTTATCAAACTCTTCATATAGATGAAGATGTATACATATACGTATATGTAACCATCTAAACTAATATCTCTGGAAGCTAAAATTATATCTTAGGTAGGTGTGAAGAAGTACGAATTATTCTTGTCGTCTCCCTTTTGTTCATAACGAAAACGTGGCAAGTTCTTCTCATTGGTTGTCTATGTTATTTAGTGCTTATGCAGACATTTGACTAGAGTTGTACTTTGACTGATTGAAAGACCTAAATGTGAATTGGGTTTACATGTCATATAATATTGTAGGAGAATAACGCAGGGGAAGAATCCCGAGTTCATGATAACTGTGAGAAGAATACAGAGATAGAGATCAGCTAGAATCTTTGTCTTTCATTTCAAGTAAAATGGTGACTTTCTTGCTGTACCTTCCTTATGTCAGCTTAGCATGTAAACTCAGGTTGCTGATTCCCTCAACCTTCCTTGAACGCCGTGAATGATATTTGTTTCCTTTTTACATTTCCAAAATGAGAATTTTTCTGCCCTTATTCAATGTGAGGTAGAGGTACTAATTTTTTTCTAATCATTTTCATTTTTAGAAAAGTGGGCTCCGTTTGGATATATTCACGATAGATGGTGTGACTGTAAATAGTTTTTTGACACATATGTTACTGATTAAGAGTCTGCTAATATCAGTTTATCGCTAAGATTTAAAAGTCAAAAAGTGCAGGGATTGTGTTAAAAAGGGTTCTAAATCCAACTAAAAACATTGTAAGAACAGAAAGTCCGATTGGGATCGTGTTAAAAAGGGTTCGAAATCAAACTAAAAACACTGTAAGAGCAGAAAGTCCGATTGTATTCAGTCGGTATTGAGTTACAAGCGAATCCCACAAATTTGATTTGATTTAATTTGCATACATATTGGCCCTAAAACTACTCTTCAATTGTCCAATTGATTTACACCACTTGGTTTACTGTGTACTGAACAAATTTCACGTCTTTATTGCTTCAAATCAAAGACTTTCAAATAGCAAATTTTGATATTTTCTTCTAGCCAATGTGTATTTCACTGTAAAGCCAACAAGAATTAAATGTTGTAATTTTAGGGTAAAGTAAATAAATCAGATTTTTTATTTTCACATTATATTTTAAATAATCTTGAATTATTTAGGGGCATTTGTTATTATTGAAAAATGAATTGTTTTTTAAGTCAAACATTCTTCTTGTTGCTAGACCTAATTCTGTGATCCTTTAAAAAAAAGAAAAAGAATTGCATGTTATTTTTCTTGAGAAGGAAGGGTCACTAATTTTCTCTAATATCTCTATAAAAAATGACTCTATTGCCTTAAAATGAAAGAAGTGAAAAAAAAGGGCTAAATTATTAGATTTGTTTCATTTGACTTCTCCACTAAAATTAAACCTAAACTTATGCTCAAGAAATAACTATCCATTTGGCAATATAAGAATTCTTGAGATAAAATGAGTTATAATCAGCTAGTTACTAAACTTGATATGATATATACTATAATTTTACAATTAAGGCAACTAATTGTTATGAAAAGATTAATAATTAAACACTCACAAATGAAATGCTATCATTGTATTTATGAGTTGCATCGAATGCCATCTATGTTATGATGAAACACCTGTCCTAATTGAATCCCAATTTTATATGATCTTTTTGTTGTTAACCAATCTATCAACAACACAAGCATTATCTAAAATTGACCATGGAAAAATCAAATTCCCCAATTTTACTATTTAATTAAATTACAAATATACTCACAACACTCTTACTTTCAACCAATTACCTTGTTTGAAGAGATTAAGTTCCAGCAGTACAATTGCATATGACCTTTATAGATATGTTGGTGACTCACTCTTACCACTAATAACAGTGGATTTCATCTTATATCGTTCTTTTGAAAAATTAGAGTAGGATTTGATCCTCCGCGTAGCAGAATAGTTATGAATTTTTTTTGTATGATTTTCCAAAAGTCAAGAACATTTAAATTCTATAAAATAATTAACATATAAATTATAATAAATAATAAATTTTATTTGTACCTTATTATTAAGTTTGATCCCTTTCTTATCGTTTTTCTTGAATCGTTTCTAAAATTGGCTCATCTCAACCATTGTAACCATACAAGTGTTCCGTCTCTTACAGTATCCATAAGTGTGTTAAGAGAACTGTTTAACTATTGTAAAGAGGGTTAAGCAAGGAGTACTAGCTCCCTTAGAGCTTAAGCATAATTATACTAGATTTTAGATATTTTAACAATTTAATTGAATTTAAATTCTAATTTCAGTTAAACTTTAGTTAGAATTAAAAACAAATTTGATTAAATATCAATTTATGCCCAATAAGATCCAATATCTCATATTGATCCTTATTTATTAAATATATCATATTTAGTCATAAAACTTCGTATTATAATCAAATCCAACTTGATTAAAATACTTTTCTCTCTTAAATCCAACCTTTATGTGTGACCATTAGGTTTCCAAATATACTATCAATGGATATAAATTATAACCCTAAATTATATCTAGGATTAGATAAAATAAGTTTCTTTAATTTATCTATAATTCTCTAATTAAGCAATTTATATACATAGATCAAGATTAACATATAGCAATACATCATGACCATCCAAATATTTAAAAATGTCACAGTAGATTTGACAAATCTTTCTATGCATGATTTTTCTACATAATTCAATCATTTTATCATATAATATTCCAATTAGATATAGAGCATGGAAGTAATGTTTACTCTATTTTGGGTCTAATCACATTAGTTCCCCACCACTAGTAATGAATTATATTAATTATATTTGTAAAATATTTAAAAAAATGTCATTTCACCTTTGACAAAGATTCCTCAGATCAATTCTAATCGAGAACAACAGAATATTCTCTCTAATTACTTTAAGATGATGAATTATATATTAATTTCTCAACTACCTCCATATAGTTCATGCTACATCTAGTGACTATCGGCTGAGCTATCCTTGGCTACAACAAGTTATAAGTAATATCAAAATATAGTAATCCATATACAAGATAACTTTGGAGATCTTAAGTCAATGATCACTTATATAATTATCACAACAAGAATTTTAATAAACATAAAAGTAATATTTCAAATGAGTTTCTATTTTTGGTTAATTCAGTGAATTTGTTTTCTAACAAGCACCTACATGTTTGTTTAATTATCTCTATACTTTAGCCTATGAGATCGACTACTTCCTTCATAAGGAAAGACATAACATGTGCTAGTCTTTTATATTCTATCACTACAAGAAAAATTAATTTTAACGATGAAAATTGCCAACAAAAAGAGTCATCGGAGAAGTAGTTGTAGGTAAAATTTAGCGATGGATATTTCGAATCCATTGTAAATTTAACAACAAACTATTTTAATTCCGTCAGTAAATTTAGCGACAAAATTTTCAATACTGTCAAAACATTTAGCGACCGTAAGTTGTTTGTCAGTCGGTAACTTTACCTACAAAATATTCTTATTCTGTCGAGATATATCAGTAAATTTTACTTACGGATAAACAATGTCTGTCGCTAAATTTACATACGGAAAATTTTCAATACCGTCATAATTCTGTCGAGAAATTTACCTATGATAATTTCAACCACCATTTCTCACTTCCTTTTTGAGTTTTTTGTTGGTAATCTTTGGATTTTTTTCTATATTTAATTTCTCTAAACAATAAGTTGATTGATAATATAAAGTAAAAATTATCCTAATTCTTAATATATAATAAAAATTATAATGTACAACAATAAATATCTTGAAAATAACTGTAAATTAAGAATTCGTACAAAATTACTTAAGAGTAGCAAAACATCTACTTTCACTTGTCCATCTAAGCTATACAGTTGGTAAAGGCGGATGCTCTGATTACTGTGATGAGGTGCTACCCTTCCCCTTCAACTCATCTATTTCATTACGGAACTAGGCTATGTACTCCATCAACTGTTATAACTGAGTTGTCAACCTCTCTATTGTGCTTTCAAGCTAAACGACTCTCACATTTAATGTGGATCGCCTACTAGATCCAGCTGTAATGGGTGTGGAGGATTGTGAATGACATGTGTTTATAAATAAACCTAAGCCGAAGATCCTTTCATGACGGTCCCTACTACTTACTGCATCAAGATATGTCTGACTCTTATTAATAGTTTCAAAGTGTTAAGACTGTTGTTAAATGTTTTCTTATATTTGGTCATATCATTATAATTATTTATGTTAATAAGTGGTAATTTTTAGATATTAAAGTATAAATTTTAAATACATTAATTTCTATACATCGGGTGTTAACAAAGGTCACACCATCATGATTCTTAGTGTGGGTGTGAAAAAGGAGCTGACGTAGTGTAGGCTTCCTGTCCATGGACTTTTTCTGCATCAAGATAAAGTGTTATAAGTGAACTACAATTTACAAAATATTCGACAGAGTTTCCTCTATTTTAATGAAATATACCCCCTGTCGAACAAAAAAGATTACTCAACAACACAGCCATTAATGGCACCAGACATTTATGACATTATCATTCTCCATAATATATATATATTTTCATTTTAAATTTCATACATCAAAGTACAAAAATTAGAACATAAGTGTAAAGTTTAGATACTTACAAGTTTCTGTGCATGGTCCTGGTGGGTCATAGATCCTTTAGTGTGTACAGATAGACGTTCTCCCTCCGATCCTCCACGTTTGTTTGCATAATTATGCTCTGAAATGAACATTACCTTAAGTGATGCCCAATATTACTATCAACTAGTCCATATTTCTTTAGATATATAAGGAAGTTGCACATTATTCTTGTGTATCGAACCAAGAAAATCTCTATAACGTGCACAAACTTGCCTCTCCCATACATTACAAATTTCAACATCAAATTTTGGATCCTAAAAGAATTTTCTAAAAAAAATACTATAAGCACTTATAAACTACAATTTTATCTAATTAATATATAAAATTAGATAAAATAAAAAAGATTAAAGAATATATTTTTTGTATCTCAAACTCCTGATAATACAAATTCTTTGTCGTCTAAGAGATATTCTTCCATATATAACCTTTAAGATCTATCTTCTCCTTGAACTTGGATGAGATATTTCTTGAGCAACTTTCAAACGAAACCAACCTAATATGTAAGTTATTTTAGATCTTTTCAAATTAAAACCTACAACTTTAGTATAAACCTATGGTGTTATCATGTATTACAAAATTTTTAGAATTTCACTCACAGATTGTTAACAATTATGATGTAAGTTGTTCCATCAACTCCCTTAGTTCTAAGATGGAGGCCACCTTCTTCTTCATCAATGTTTACCACTAATATCTCTGTCAGTATAAGGGTGGTGGATAGTGTAGTAGCAAGTGCAGAAGGAGACTGTACAGGAACTGTAGGTCGAGAAGGTGATGCTTCATCTGGATGTGTAGTAGTTGGACTTACATCACCTAATTTTGTAGCATCTATAGAATGTGATCCTTCATCTGGACCTTCACTACCTCATCCAAATGGTGATAACATAATCCATGGCTGCATCATTTTTTGTTTTCTCTTTTGTGGCATATTTTTAACCTGAAATTCACATTTTATTGACTATTCCAGTAATAGAACAATATAAATTAAATATATAACAATATATTGTTAATGCAATAATAGATCTATTCATATAATATTATATTACAAATACAAATTAATCACTATTATCACTTAATTGTAAATCAAAATCATTATCATCTTCTTTTTCTGAAGAAGTAGAATTAAACTCATGCTCCTCTTTAAATCTCTCGCCCTCCTCATCCTCTCAAGATGAAATTTCATCATATGCATTATTTAAATTGTTTAAAGGTTCATTCTCATTATATGTTACACATGCATTTATTTTATAAACATCTTCCTGAAACGCTTCACTTTCAATTCCCTTATTTTCTCTTTTTCTATGTAATTCAAAAACACCTCTAAGTTTTACTTTACAAACAACCAACTAATATGACTTATCTTATCATAAGCTAGGAAAAGGGATATACTATACCTGGATCTCTTTCATCTCCAACACGAAAGGTTCAAATTGTCTGTATCTTCTTCGCTGGTTGATTTAAAATAGATTGTATCAACTGTGCACTTTTGTTCCAACATTAAGAGTTAGATCAAATCATTCACACTTAAATATCACACTCCATTTTATTAACAACGCAAGGTACTCAATTCTGGGTATCTCAATAATTTTACCATAGTAATCCATCAATTCTCCCTATATGCAAACCCCACTATTCACTATTGTCATGCTATGACTATGATATTCTGTATGAAATTTGTATTCATTAACAAAATACATTGGAAACAATCAATTTTTTCAACTAGCAAACCAATACCCCAAGTAAGTTTCTTTATATTGTAAAAATTATCAACCATTGTATGATGAGGAGGCAATGATTCATTATACCAAGTAAGAATTTTATCCAAACTTTGATCATAAATATGCCCTTCAAACTTTATATTCAATATTCTATCAATTAAAGATAATTGAGTCATGGTCTCACAATTTGGCTGCAATTCTTGGTCAATTGATTTTATTAAGTCAAAAAACTTTTTTGCATTTGGGTTTGGTTCCTCTTCAAGATTTTCTATATTTTCCTGAAAATATAACCGACTGCATCATAAACCATCTGAGTGTAAGGATTTTCAGTTGCACTCACATTATTTGTTATAAATCCAATCCCCCTTTAAACCCATCCACATTTATTGATGAGTTTACTTCATTACCCCCTGAGATGCTACAAATTAATAGCTTCCCATCTCGTGTCCACTCAAAATAATTTGGAACAAACCATTTTCTTAACAAATGGAGATTCATTTCATCTATAGGAAGAAAATGAATATGTTTACACTTTTTACATGAACATCTGATCTTTGAACCATCCATATATGCATGTTGAGAACATGCATAGTCAATAAAAGCTTCAACTCCCTCAACAAACTCAGGATTAATGAAACTATCAGGGGTTAATCTTCTATACATCTAAAATCTATCAACATTACTCATTTATGAAAAACTATTATTTGAAAAGGTGATGTCATAGTTAGATATAATAATCGTTATGGTAGTATCCATATTAATCTTATATAACATTTAATCTTTACTTTACACATCATTAGATTCTTAATTTCCCTCAAGCTTTTACAGGTCTCTAGCTATTTCCCCTCCAAATTGAAACCAACTAGTCCCACCATATGATTTCACAATTAGAAAACTCAATCATAATAGATTCCACCTTAGTGATTGGACAATCATCATATTTTAAGTCATAAAAACCTTACAACTTTATAGAAGAATTATAAGGAAAGATAAGTCTTTGATCTTTATTATCCTTCATATATCTTAATACTTACAAATGAACTATACTTGTCTTATTGATATATTGACTTAATTGAAGGACAATATATGTGAGTATCAATCAAATAAAGCAATTTGTCAACTAATATCCTGTAAAAGGTGACATTGAGAAGTTAAAAAAACCTACATATTAGTTTTCTAACTTTATATTAAAATAAAAGGAGTAGATTTTGGTTTACAATAAATAAAATCAGTATCCTCAAAAAGATCAAAAGCACATTTTTTGCTTACATATATTAATTCCAACACTAGATCAAGCAATCTCCAAGCTAAGATTTTTTTTTACTGGCCTCAAATCTTTAATGTTGAAAGTTGTACAAAGAAGCCAGTGTAAATTGTTGAGAAAACATAGAATTTGATAGCATAGTGTACCACTGACTACCTTGTTTCCAGTCATATAAGGATTAATCAATTTGTAAACTTTTAAAGAGCTTGAAAAAGCACTATGGTAAGTGTATTTCTTACATCAATACTAAGTTTGAATTAATCACCTACAAGTTTATTTCCAAAGTTTGATTTTAAACAAGCACTATGGTACGTGACATCGTTACACTACATGAATCGAGAAAGAAAGTTCTCGCTGTGACTCTTAAGTTCGTGAAAATTTTCACCGATAAGTCTCATGAGAGTTACATCATGGGTTTTCAGCTCATATACTATCCTAGGGGTTTATTATGCAAAAGATTGTCATGTCAAATACATGAATGTTTTATGTTAATACTAATTTGAATTAATCACATTGAATTTCAAGTCTTTATCTACAAACTTAAGCAATGCCCAAACATAAATACTTAAACTATCAAACCCTAGCCTAAAAACTCATCAATCATTATTAGAGGTAAAATTTCAAACAACAAGACAAAACTGATCACATTGTAATCATTACTTAGTTGAAAGACTTACCTTGACAGATGAACAACTGCAAATTACAAAGAAGATAGACGAGGTTGGACAATTATCACGCTCTTTAACATAAATCACAGCCTGTAATCTAACCTATATACAATTAGCTAGTTTTTGATAAGTTTTGAATTGAGCATAGGTATAAATATGCATGAAGTAATACAAGCAGCCAAAATAAAAAATGCTTAGGACATAAGTTGTAACAAGTCCTTGATATAATATTGAGTCAATTATAGTAATTAATTAAGACTAGAACAAATCCATAATATCAATCTCACATAAACTATATCACTATTTCTATAAATTTGATGTTAAAAATAAACTAAATAAATTGGATGACTACTAATGATAATGATAATGAAATCATTAAAATAACAAAAATAATTCAAATAAACTATTGAAGGAAAATTCAAAGTATTAAATGTTAGGGATTTAGAGTTTACTTATATAAAATTCTAATTTTTATACAAGATTAGTTATCTAGGTTCCAATAGTAATTAAACTAAAGTATCTATGTTTTCTCTTCATATCTGATTATTCAATTACTAACTCTCAATATGCAATTTAACTTATTTAAATTTATTTAAGTATGGAATACTTTCAATCTCTAAAGCTAAATAGTTTATTCACTTAGTGCACATATCATATTCCACTTCTTAGTCATTCATACAATCCTTAATATTACATACACGATGGCCAAGAATAAACTAACTAAAAATGAAAAGAATAAATTTAATAATAATAAATATTGTTAAAATCTATATCACTAACCCTAAGTAGGGTTTCTAGCCATTAAACATAACAAAAACTAAACATAAAAAAATAAATCTCAATATAAAGGAGAGAATAGAAGAAAAGTTTGAGGAGAAATTGTCAAGAGCTCCTCTACTCTTGCTTTAAATCCTCCTTCAATGTTAAGAAAGAATGAACTACAGGAAAAAATGTAAGATAGCTCTTAAACAACTTTCAAAATTCTTTTAGGTGAAACTTAATACAAGTATTTATATTTAGCGTTATTAGTATATAGTCATAAAATGCTTAAACTTGAGAACTAACATGTCCTTATAATCTATGTGTGAGAACCGGTAACAAACTAGTATTAATATTGATGCCAATTTTACTAGGGGACTTTTATGCATCATAAATTAGTCTGTAACCAACACTTGAAACCAAATTATAACTAGTGCCATTTTAGTTCTAAATATGTATCACAAATTAGTGTGTAACCAACACTTGTTTCTTTTTGCTTCTCAACCTCTTTAAAATTAGTGAAAGGCATCTATTATGCTCTTTTCTACCAATTTCTCCATATTTTAAATATCTTTAAACTAGAAATAACATCCAATATACTTTTCAAAATTGTTGTCCACCTTCTTATCATCTAAATGACTTCAAAATCTCTTCAATTGGAAATTTATGAAGAAAGTTGTCGTCAATTTTTGTATTTTATCCTTAAGATTATCACCTATATAATAATGAACTAAACATAGAAAAACATTATATAATCCATTTATACCTCTACAAAAGTACCAAATATCAAGTATATTATCCCCAATATCATATTAAATATAGACCTAACAAATTCTTACATATTTAAGTCATTTCTTGTCCTCAAGGAATCAATAACAAATAAACTATAAGTACTAAGCTAGACTTACCTAACTAAACATGAAAATTCTACTTTAGCATGTGTATGGTGACATCGAGTATATGACATAAACCTTTAAACCCTCAGGTGTCCTTAATAGAGGAGTTATAGCTCTTAAGAGATTCCTTTAGTGCTACGTATAACGTTGACCTAAACTCATTAATTAACTTCATAATTAATACCATAAAGCATACAAATTTTCAAGTCTCAATTGAACTACAAAATTTTAAACATATAATATTTCTCAAGTAATTACAATATAAACAAGACAAAGTAAATACTATTCTACCTCCTTCACTAAGTTCAAATACTTTAATTAACGTATCCTTATAAGATACCACTCATTCACACAAGTTTTTTAAATGTGAGAAAGGAGCTCTCATAATCTTTTATGAAAGTGAAATTACCATAAGTTTGAAAATAATATAATCTTCACTACCTAAGTAGATATGTATAAGCAAAAATCAAAAAGACTTTGAATATGATTATAATGGGGCCTAAGGCTTAAGTTGGCTAACCAAGAAAAAGGATATAAGAGAAACCCAAATATTCACAATTAGTAGAGCAATAATAAATAAATCAGAATACAAGTAAAACAAATTTCCCTATACTTATTTCATTGCATCTCATCTGTAAAACACCAAAATACAAGTAAAAACTCTACTAATTATGAATTCTAGAGTAAATACTTATTTTTCTTTTAGGCTTAAAGTTATTTAGGAAAGATTACAAGAAAAAGCTTGATTTTTAAATTAGGCTAAAAAAGGACGCACTAATATATTAATGTCTAAAAAGACTACAATTTGACTTAAAATTCAAATCCTAGGTGACTTTATCATTTTAAATATTTCTATGCGTCTTATATGTAATCTCAAAAAGATGAAATTCAAGTTCTAGAAATTCATAATCAAAGAACATATCCACATAAGAAAAGAAAATTTGCATGAATGCTTAAATCCTTATAAGATCACTCATGTCCTTTACTTAACAAATTTAGTTTCATATTACTCATAAAGTCAAGATTTGCTTAACATTTGCTTAATTACATTATGAATTTAATTTTTAACACTCGATCTCAATCTTAAATTATGTATAAAATTATTTCATCAACCTAAAGATACTAATGAGAACCTAAACCCATAACCTAACAAAATCTAAAAATATATAAAAATGACAAAAATTAATATAATTAGATTTAACTCCAGTCCACGCCTACTCCTAGATCAACATTATCCTCAAGATTATGTATCAAGGGTAATAAAAGGATATAAAAAAAATCATTGAACAACTAGACAGTTGAATTGGAAATTCTCTGTTATAAAATATTCTTTTATACTTAAAATCTACAAGATACTTAACATTGGTGGAGAGTTACAAAATAATAAAATCTAAATTGCAATTTGATTTTCAATAACTTCAATTTAATATAACAATATATCACAAGTTAGTAAAACAATATATATTGTAAAACATCCTCAATCTAACTACATATATGTATATGCATAGGGCTAAAGTCAATGGGTTAATGATGTTAGAGACCTCTTACAGAACTTTCTTCGAACACTTGGTATGCTTCAGAAATTCATCTATATATTTTTTTCAAAACTACTGTCTTTTTCCATTATTCATCAACATAACCACACAACAACAAACAATGACCCATTACCCAATTAACTCAATCCTAAACAACAAAATCAACGAACATACAATGATTTACATAAAAAATTGAAGCAGAAATAATTAACCCAAGAGCAGTAAGTGGACAACCAACCT
>JANSVA010000008.1:11009470-11027772 GCA_025504915.1 Erythroxylum reticulatum | reverse complement strand
TTCTTTTTCTGATCTTACTGAGTATCATAACACTGTAGGTATCCTTCAATATCTTTGTCTTACTTGTTTTGGTATCCAATTTATAGTCAACAAAGTTCTCAGTTCTTATATTGTCCTACCGACAATCACTAATTAGTTGTCATAAGAATTTTGCAACATCTTTGATCCACCACTTCGCTTGGCTTTCACTTCACTTGGCCCACCATTTACCCTTCAAGCTTAATGTGATGCTAAGTAGGCTCGTTATCCTAACGATCGTCGCACCACACTTGATTGTTGCATGTATTTGAGTCCCAATCATATTTCTTGGAGTGCAAAAGAGCAATCTATTGCTGCAAGATCTAGTACTAAAGTTGAATATAAACCTACAATTCTTGTTGTTGCTAAACTTTTTTTTGGAAATTAAAAGAAATTATATTAACAAGGCATAAACTTGTACATGATCCTCACCAAGGATCCTACATTCAAAAACTACTCTACACTACACAAAAAAACAGCAATTACAACAAAAGATTTAAATTAACCATAGCATATAAGTTCATAGTTGATGAGGTCCTATTTTCTGTTAACTAAGATAGTCTCTCTAATCAAGTTGACAATTACTTTAGCAAGTTTAGATTTGTTTTGCTCCACATTATTATAGATTCTTCTATTTCTTTCCCTCTAAATATAATACACAACCACCGAGAAACAAGTTTTAATTAGTTGTTCATCCTTGTAACTAGGTTTAGCATACCATTGCTGGCTCACATCTCTTCTTGATGATGGTCTTTTTGAATTACGCCTTATTTTTTGGTGTGATAATTTTAGTACTACTTTTTTAGCTGCAAATCCAATCTTTTATGCTCGCACAAAATATATTGAGATTAATATTTACTTTTTTGTGATTTGGTTGCTACAAAAGCTCTCTTCATTTGCTATATTTCATCTCATCAAATTGCTGATATTATTACCGAAACTTTGTCTTCTTTTGCATTTCATCGACTTTGAGACAAACTCACGATTGCAGCTCACCCCAAGTTTGAGAGAGGCTGATAATACATGTTGATAACACATACTCTAATTGAATCTTAACCTTACATCTTTCTGTTGCTAACCAATTTATCAGACTTCTTTGGTTGTATCTATTATTTCATCTTATCATTTACATATAATCTGTGTATAATAAGGGGTCACCACCTCTGCATAATTTAAGAAGAAAAAAAAACCAGATCTGCAATTTCACTACTTTGTCAATAGCCAATAAGACCAAAAAGAAGCGATGCGTTGGGAAGCTCTGTTGGGTCGTGACTTGTTGAGGGTAAAGTTCACGCATTGGACCTCTAATGGGTTCAGAGTCATAGCCGTAAAGACACGAACGTAAACAAAGTGGTTTCTGTGTAGTCTGTAGTTTATGACATGGCGACCGATCTGTACAAGACTGGTGGCCGCGAAACCACACAGAAAAACAACTAAATTGCAAAATTCCCACCAACAGAAACCATACTTAAAGTCAATCAAGGCAAGGAGACATCTAGAGGGTGTCTATCGGGTTCTGTTACAACGACGGGTCTGTTCCTTGTTTCAGTATATTGAATTGAAACCCACTTCGGCCATGAGTCTTCAAGCCAGCTCCTACAGCTTAAGTGGTGGCATTTCCTCCTTGGTTGCACCACCCAGAACCTCCCCTCATCGCACTCTACACACCGTGGCTCGAGCCAAAGCTAACTGGTTTACTTTTTGTTGAATTTATCTTCATTTTTATGTAAAGATTCCATCTTTATGTTTGTAGGAGTTATCCTTGGTCCAATTTCACAACTTTCTATCGCAAGGTTAAACCTACAGATGGAAATCTTTAATGGTTTTCAGTGTTTGGTGAGTAGGTGGGAGCATTGTTCTATGGGTTATTAAATTCTCTTGCTACTGTTTTATTCTGCTTGGATGTTGTTGTTCAGTGGAACCGTCAGATAAGTCTGGAAATATTGAGGAAGTTCTCGGAGCAGTATGCGGGCAAATCTGGAACTTACTTTTGCGTTGACAAGGGAGTAACTTCTGTGGTCATTAAAGTAATAACAATGTTTCTACCTTTGGATTATGATATCTGTAATTCGATATCTATTTTCTCTTTGAAGTATAAATTCATCTGGGTCAATTAAATATAATTTGCTCATATGATTGCTGCTATTCGTCCATATAGTTGTCTTGTGGTAGTTTGTTTCTGTTTCTATTTTGTATTAAGATGCTGTTGTTGGGAAACTACATCTTGTTATTTGATTCTCTTTGACCTGCTTTATGTGCTGGGTTGCCTGTATTTTATGGTTTGTTTAATTTTGATCCTGACAAGAGTATGTTTTTAATTAACCAGGGATTGGCTGAGCATAAATATCAGTTGGGTGCACCCCTTTGCCCTTGTAGGTAATTATCATTTTTAGATATTATGCTATTTACTCATCGACTATTGGCATTCATTTTAGAGTATTCACTGTAATGTTTTTAATTAAACAGGTGTGAAACTATAATCTTCTGAGTTAGGTTATATGGTATACAGTCATTACGATGACAAGGCTGCTGAGGTGGGGCAGGGGTTTTGGAACTGTCCATGTGTCCCCATGAGAGAGAGGTATATGCACCTTCCCCTTTTTGAGAGAACACAGATATTCAGATGGTGGCCAATGCCATGGATTGTGTGTCAGGAATTTAAACAATTTTCATTTTATAGAAAGCATTATTTTGAACTTAGTTACCGGTCAAAACTTCCCGTATCAGTATTTTTAATCTTGTTAAATTTTATGTCAGACTTGTCTTTGCCTGGACTCATGTATTAAGATCTCGCAATATTAATGACCACAAATGATGCTGTTAAGGAGTAACTGTGCAATGGAAAGTCCTTGGGAATTACAAATAATTTGGAGTTAGAAGAGTGATATTGAGTAGCTTCAGGAAATGGTAATTGTGCGTTTGATTTATGGTACATGTGTGGAGTTGAGCAGATATTTATGAGTGGAATTGGTTTTGGAAGAAGAGAAGCTGTGTTTTTACCATTCTTTTCATATTAGGTACTTTTAAATTCTGGTGATGGTTAACACACCAGTTGTTACACATGTATAGGATGCTAGCTTAGTGAAGCCAAAGAACACGAAACAAATACCAAGAAGAATAACAATAGAATCATTGGAATGGAGATTAGGATTAACACTGATTTATAAGACGGGACGTTTTCTTGCATTATTATTTGCTTGCCAAATTGCTGTTTAAGTAGTGATGCGGTTGATGTTGAGTGGTGCATCTTGACTGTTACCTTTTCATGACCTTTGGTATGTCACAATTGAAGCGAGATATACTTAAGTGTCAGAGTTAGAACATGCTCTGAATTCTCAAAACTTCTGTCGATCCATCCCCGTAAAGAAACGTTTCTGACTTTAGCCAGGCATTTCTCAAAATGTCACCAAGCAACAATCATTAGCTGTGGGAAAGGCCTGCAAAGAAGTTGACATGGTAGCTTTGGTTACCTGCTGAATGGTAGTTGGTCACTTAAAGCGAGAAAGGAAATCTATTTGGTCCTTTAAAGCTGGAATTGCTTGTTTCTGCAGGATGATGAGGGTGACGTAATAGTTTATCAGTCATCTATTAGTGATTTGGTTTTCTTTCGACACTCTTAACTGTAGACAGTAGTGAGTGTTCCCAATTAGTAGTGTGTGGATTCCATGTCACCTATAGCCTTGTATAGGAGAAGGACACCATTCTGATGGCCTTCCATTCAGAAGTCTGGGAGAATAAAACCTTTGAAAGATTAGTTGGATTTTCCACTGCTGAAACTTAACAACTTATGTCTCAAGGCTTGGGAGCAACTTTGTCATGTTAAAATGAAATTGCAATGTACTATTGACATGCCAATCGTTTGGAGCTAATCAGACATAGAAATAAAAGATTTTAGCTCCCTTTAAGGTATATATGCTAATGCTTCAGAAAGTTTGGGTCACTTGGTTTCAGCTAGATACAGAAGCTTGTTAGTTTTTCTCGGACAATTTTAGCTGCTGCATATTACTAGGGTTCTGGCGAATGAATGATGTCAATGCATAGTTGAGCTTCATTTTTAACTGTAATATTGTTCTAACAGGAAGGAATGCCACTGCATGCTATTCCTTACTCCAGAAAATGATTTTGCTGGGAAGGATCCGGTAGTTCTACATCCTGAATTTGTGCTTTTTATCTATATATTAGCATAGCACAGCGTGCACCAAAGGAGAATAGTTGTGGTCCCTTATAGAGGATCTGGTTATGGGTCGTTGAAGAGTGCGGTCGTACTCGTGGAACTGTTGCTGTGAAGAACTCTTGTTAGTATTTCTACCTTTTTTGTTAGGATTGGGCATGAAGGGAATGAGAGCTCATTTAGAGAGAACTCTCCGATTGATCCAACTCTCCGATCTCTGGATCAATGTATTTGGAGTAGGCAAAAACTTGCCTCTGCTGTTTTCCTCTATTCATAATATGTAGGCGTTAATGCCACTGTTACAGTTACAATAATTAAGAAAAATAACTGCAAGAATGCTAAAATTAAAAAATGACCAATTCCAAACTATTCCTCAACTGCTGCAATGTTCTTCTGACCCCACTTTCCGTGAGAATAGCATCGGTAGACCTTAGGACCCATAACAGCATGGAAGTCTGATGTATCAAAAACCGACTGTTGCGATGCACGATATCTCTTGACTCAAGTAATATATCATCTTTTCATTAAGGTGGTTGTAACTTGCAATTAATGTGGATGAGTTCTTTTTGTTCCTGTGTTTGTATGGCTTCGCTATCAGAAACTCAAACTTGATGTATCTTCCCTGATATAGAGATAACAGTACATTTTGCTCTCGCCAATATGAACAATCTTGGCTAAAGGTCTTTATCTTTCGGTTGTGTACTTTGCACTCATTTTTCTTTTCTTTCTTTGTGCGCCTTTTTCAAGCATGTCTGATTTTTAAATGAACTTTTCATCGTCTCTAATGAAATTTTGTGGTTTTTGCTCTGCAGACGATAGCATTGGAAGAGATCAAGGAAACAACTGCAAAGCTGTGAAGTTTCAAGTTAACTTGCCAGATGAGGGTGTCACTGTAGCCGGCTAAAAGAAATATCATATGGATCATGTGTATGTATATTACGAATTATATACAGTTATGAAAGAAATCTGCTGACAATGCCCTCACTGGCTGTAACCATCATCAATTATGAAGGCAAACTGGTTTCTCAAGTCATTTAAACAGCTGAAACAATATCCCTCCTGTTACTATGGTATTATCCCAATCATTTATCTCCTGTACAACATAGATACAAGGGATGAATCTAGTAGGGGCAATTGCAGAGAAATTGTTAAAAACGTGAGACGAGTGTTTAATAGCGTGTGATTGGCTGGCGATCCTTTTGCTACAGATTTGCTCTAGGGAGAAAATAAAAGTTCCATTCGATGATTTTTCTATCCGAATGTGGCTTGGGCAGTGCCTCTTGTCGATTTGGAGTTTTACTTTTTTTTGTTTTTCTTTTTCACACGTGTTGCTGATAATTGGCTGTTTTTTCTGTTCTTTTCTTTAAGAAAAGCCCACACAAAAATATGAATTCCCAATCAATTTGGAGATATCTTTTCAATCTGAATATGAATTCTAAAGGACTTATTCTAATACTTGAGACACACACAACTTTTGTCCCTCTCAGTGCACTTTAATAGATGGAGTCCTAGACAGAGAAGGCTGCGGATGGCCATTCTTTCCACAGGCTTTTGCGTTTCTTGAAGCTAAAGCAACCAAAACCCTATCTTGATCAACAGCATTCCCGCCAGTCCCAGAAACAACTTGTTTGCAGGAGTGGTCCGCCGGAAACCGATGCTTCAAGCATACCTTCAAATCACAACTCTTGCAAGTGCAGGTGTTAGAGAAGGTCAATATCTCCTTGCACCTCCTAACTGCACATGTTGGTTTCTTCTTCTTTCGTGGATCGCACTCTCCCGATTTTATGTGCTTCTCCAATATCACCTTCTCATTGCCCACCACTTGCCCTGTAGTCTCAATCGAAGTCGAACAGATTTCGCAAACCACAACCTTCCTGCTCTTGGGATCAGGCTTCGAGCAATCATGGGACTTGTATGATCTATGTTCCAGGCAGAACACCTACATAAATCAACCAATACCAACTTAACGAAACAAGTAAAAAAAAAGAAAAGAAAAAAAGATTTATCTTTTTCAATCGACCAAGCAAAACTTCTTGACAAAATAACAAATACCCTTTTCAATTAAGAGCCCAATATTTATGGGGCGAAATTAATCTTCATGGACGCTTACCTTCTGGCAACCATCGCACGTGAAGGGAAGAAAATCTAACTGATGACATTCAAACTGTTGGCAGTGCATGCCCAGATCAGGAAAAGCCTCTGTTCCTCCTCCCATGTCTATAGAATTTTGATTTTGGTTTGCTGAGAGAAAAATCGTTAATTTAAACAATGGGTATTAAATGGCAATATTTATAGGATTTGAGAGGTGGCTTAGGTCCCAAGACAAAGGACCAGAGACTATAACAATAGGTTTTGGAGTTGTACTGCGCATTTAGGTGTCTGTTTCCGGGAAGTTATCAGGATGTTTCCAGAAATACGCGGTGGCGAGCAGTTTACACGGTCCTTTCCGTCGTCAACGACTACCGCACCACTCTGTTCTCTCTCTCTCTCTCTCTATGTGGATACCAATTATTATGTCAGACTAGAACTTTGGGTAGATTCTGGCTTCCTTTCCCAACTCCAATCCCAGTGGGCCACTACATTAAAAATATAATTGAAAATAAATTTTAACACAAAAAAAAACTACAAGATCAAGTTATCGTGTGTTCTGAAACAGCCAAGAACTTTCTTGCCGTCTTCTTGAGATTAAAAATTAATGAGATTTGTTTTGCGTATCTCACGTTGCACACTATTTGTATCATGAACTTGCTGGCACTACCCAAAAGTTACAAATTAAGCAGCAAAACTGATTCCAAACTCTCAACATATCTTGTACCACTATTAGATTAACATGACTTAATTAGGGGGCAAGGACTTGGAGTAGAGGTATTTATTACTTACTGTTAGAGAGACTGTGCACCAAAAAAACCAAAAACTTGGAGCCACATCATCCTTTGCCCTTGCAGTAGGTTGTGGAATTCCAAGCTGATTATCGTATTTTTGTCTTTTAGTAAGGGAGAAGACGGCGGTAGCATACAAATTGGAAATTCTACGCAACCGCATAAAGCAAAAAAGAGTCCCCTGTTGATTAAGTTTACAATTAGGCAAGAGAATTGTGTACGAGTATCCTACCCTGGTATGTTCAATAACTTAACCATGTGGTCCAATATAGCAATCCAATTAAGTGCAATGGCCATAATAAAAAAAAAGGAGCTTTCGTTACAAAGACAGTTGAGTTCCTGTTGTGAAATCCGAAGGCAACCAACTTCAAAATATCTCCTCATCTCATTCTCACCAACCAAAGCTCCCAGCATATCTCACTCTCTGTCCCAAACACATCCCTCAAGACCTGATCTTCACTAAGCTATTTCAACAACATGCCAGCCCACAAGTCCCCATCACAAATCCATGTCCAACGAATCTCTCCGTGTTTGGCTCATTAACTGCATCACATAGATCTTGATAGTTTAGGTCCTTTCAGTCAATCATTTAGATATTATTATTTATTAATAAAAAAGATATTCTTTTTCTTTTGTTTTAAATTAATTATATTTGATATTTTAATACCGAAGATAAAATTCTTAGAATAATTACTGTGTAATTGAATGAAATTATGGTAAAATTATAATTGTGAGATTTAATTTACATCTACGTTATCATTATATCCAGTTCAAAGTCTCGTAATAAAGTGGAGTCTGAGAATGTCTGGTAGTATATAGCCTTATGTTACATAATAGAGAGGCTGTTTCCGGTAGATTTACATGCAGATGTGATAATAAAAAAATGATGTAGGTTAAAAAGTAAATAATAAGTAAAACGGGTACACTTTACGTAAATAAAGTTACAAATAAATAAGTAAAAATAAAATATAACCAAAAATAAAATATATTCAATTTACATCTATGTATTATTCTTAAACGTTCGTAGTTGTAGTTTTACTAAGACGAGATATTGTTGAAACGGTAAAACTAGCATACATTATATTTTTTCTTATGAAGAAAATAATTAATCTCATAAATTAAAGTATGGAGATACTTAAACTAATGTGTGAGTGATTATTAGAGAATAACTCACTGAACTGACCCGACTATGAAAATCTCAAATGGAATATTACTTATGTGCCTGTGAATTTTTTTTCTTCATAATGATGGTTATATAATTGATCCTTAGACTTGAGGTTACCAAGATATATTATGTGAGAATTATTATGTTTTGATCCTATCTATGAACTGTCTTAGGATAATTCAATCGGTAGTACTTGAATATAGTATGAACTATATGGAGGTAGTTGAGTAAGTCAATAAAAGATTCGTAACTTTAAAGTAATTAGAGAGAATATTTTACTGTTTTTGATTAGTAGTGATTTATAGAATTCTATGACCAGAGTAAATTGACATTTAAAAAGGATATTTTCAATTTTCAATTATAAATCAATTACTAACACTACAATAGATAAGCTTAGTGACGAATTCAATTGTCACTATATATTAAAAAATCGTGTCAAATAATAACTTGCGACAAAAAATAATTTTAGCCCTGATGGTTACTAAATTCGGGTCTCAAAACAATTCCCAGACGTTTTCATAAAATCGTCGCAGAAATGTTTTGGATACACAATATATTTGTCGGTAAAACACATAACTAACGAGAACCAAAAACATCGTATATAGGAATTTGCGACGTATATGTTTCGTAGAGAAAAGTTTTTACCTATAAAACCATAGTCGTATGTAATTATTTTTACCTACGATTTTGTTTCTATAGCAGAATAGTTTTAGCTACTAATTGTTTGTTGTAAGTAAAATTTTTTTGAGACGTTCTTCAAAATATAAGGAATAACGTTTTGTGACGAATTTGTTTCCGTAGATAATACTTTTTTGTGACAAACATTTATTTTTAAATGTTAATTTTATTATAATGGTTAAAAACAAGTTAAATTTAATTTATTACAAATTTTAAGACAATTTGAAATATAAAATTGTTACAATTTATAATTAATGTTGTTGACATATTTTTAAATAATAATAAAGTGAAATAAAATAAACATTAAAAATGGAATGCATTTTATAAAAAAATAATTACAGGTTAATTACAAAATTTGTACAATATTTATAATCAAACTAAGACTCCTCATTGTCACTACTATTGATATAATTTGAGTCAAGTAATTGCTTGACCATCTTTTTAAGCTTGTTGACTTCTTTTACATTACGATCTAACATTTCTTCTTTACATTGTAACTTAGTGATTAGTGACTGGTTCTTCTCTTAAAGCATCGTGACATATGCTGGTTACGGCGAAGATGCACCAACAGGCTTAGAGCCATACCCAAGACCTTAGATATATCCGAATCTTGTATCAAGAACATTATTGCAAATGTCATCGACATTAGGCTGATTCCCTTAAGACAATGATGTATACAACAACTCCTACATCTTGTCCTACAATTTAAGGTACAAAATTGAGTTAAGTAAAAAATTATTACTTAGTATTCCATAAAAAATAAATTGTAATATTTATTTTTTTGTACCTACATAATTACTTTGTGCCTATATATAATTACTTTGTGCATCTTCAAAAAACCCTATACACAATCACCAACTAAATACAAAATTTCTTCTTTATGGTACTATAAAAACATATTTAAATCACAAAAAGGATGTTAAAGAATTTGATAAATTATTTTAAAAGTGAAGAGATTTGTCACCTACCAAACAATCATTTTAACCTATAGTATATAACATACGAATCAATAATTATTTAACTATTGAAAACATGAATCAAAATTTTTAATACAAGCAGTTTTTTTCCAATGATGTACTCATTTATCTTTCTAATTATAAATACATGAATAAATATTTTAATAGAAGAAGAACATTCAAGAGATGGATAAACTTACCATTCTAACCATATTAAAGCAAAAATCAAGAACCAATCAATCAAGCCAATCACTATTGAGTATTGACACTTTCCCTTACCTCACTTCACTTTCCAAACCAAAGAATATGTTGTTATAAACTGACGATACTTTTCAACTTTGAAATTCAAAGTTTTTGTTTAATGTTTAGGTGTCTTCGCCATGTGTGATTGTGTCCCTCCTATCCTTTTTGCCTTTTCCATTACCCAGGCTCCAAACTTGGTTTTTAATATAACAGAAAATATAACATTATAATTTAATTTTTAACATAACTGAACCTTAGTTCTCCAACATCATAAACTTAAAACACTATGAGGAATTTTGTCAAACACCTTAAGGGTAAGTAATTTTCAACTCAAGAACACAAAATAGTCTATTTTCCCTTCCTTCAACAACAATAACACAACTTTTGCTCCAATCAACCATTATCATCAGCATAAATGCAAACAAATTGACAACAAACTTAAAACATAACACAAAACCATCGGACCAATATTGACTTCAATGTCATGTCTGAAAATCCATTCAATAGTACTTAGCAAATGAAGAGAGCAAGCACATGCAGAAGATTCTTTGCTGTTGTCCAAGATAGAGGAGAACATAGGGCATGAAGAAGACGTCAGTTTTGAAAAAACGAAGGAGAGAAGGGGGTGTTGGTCTTCGTTTGTTTTCATCCCACAAATGACGTTGTCTTAGCGTCGGTTTAATTTTTCTCATTTGGTATGTTTTGTGACAAATCTACATTTTGTTGCCAAATGTAAAATTTTTGCTATAAAAATAAACTAACGTCGCAAATTGTACAACATTTTACTACTAAATTGATAAATCATTGCCAATACTAAACCTTTTACTTTTTTTCGATGTTAAAACTATCGTTGCCTATCACTCCTATTCGCTACCAACTATACCCAATGTCGTCAAAACCCAAGCATTTTCTTTACATTCTTAATTGATTAATACCCGAGGGTTTTTGCAACGAAGTAAGTTTAGTCGCAGAAGACCATTTTTACAACCAACCACTGCAGTTAGTCGCAAATGGTAGACAATTTGCTACCAAATTTTCACATCGTGACCCAAAACTGAAGTAATTTCTTTACTTTCTTAATTTTCTTAATTAATTAATATATATGAGGTATTCCTAATACATCATACAAAATGTTGGGGGGAAGAAGAGAGGGAGCAAATGTCTATGACTAAACAGAAGGTAGGACGATGTCGTTTGTTGTCGTCCAAAAACGACGTTATCTTAGCGTCTGTTTAACTTTTCTCATTGGTCATGTTTTGCGACGAATCTACATTTCATCGCCAAATGTAAAACGTTTGATATAAAAATAAACTAACGTCGCAAATTGTACAACATTTTGCTACCAAATTGATAAATCATTGCCAATATTAAACCTTTTACCTTTTTTCAACGGTCAAAACTATCGTCGCCTATCACTCCAATTTGCTACCAATTATACCCAATGTCGCCAAAACCCAAGCATTTTCTTTACATTCTTAATTGATTAACACTTGAAGGTTTTTGCAACGAAGTAAGTTTAGTAGCAAAAGACCATTTTCGTGACCAACCACTACACTTAGTCGCAAATGGTAGACAATTTGCAACCAAATTTCCATATAGTGGTCCAAAATTGAAGTAATTTCATTACTTTCTTAATTTAATTAATTAATTAATATATATGAGGTATTCCTAATACATCATACAAAATGTTAAATTAATCTTCTCACTTATATTATATATGCAATTGTTTGCTTAATTTTTGGGAATGACTAATCTTTAATTTTAATTTGTTAGAAATAGTTTTCTAATTATATTACAATGTTTTGTTAAATTATTATAGTTTAGTTTTTTTAATTATAATTGTTGGATCAAAAAGTAAAGCATGCACGATTTAAATAAAATAGTAGATTTTAAAACTTTTTAGAAATCAAAATAGCAGCAGAAGCAATATAACCAAATCAACATGCATAGCTATATATGATACGGTAATAATCATTTGCATAAATACAAGATATAAATTATTACTGACTCCCTTACTACATCTTTAACTCCTAGTTGTGCTATCCTATCCTTGGCAATGTATCCTCTCCTAAGTGATGTATCCTCTTCTTATTAATTGTACCCTTTTCTTGATATTGTATCCTCGACTAATCCGATTTACCACTTGTTCTTCTTGAACAACTTAGTTAACAAGATCCTTTGGTGGGAAAGGAGAAGAAAACTTGAAGCGATTTTGCCTTAGAAGAAAGAGGCCAATGACAAGACATTTCTCATGCAATTTTCGGCTCTCACATGCAAGGTAGGAGAGAGAGAGATAAAAATTCAACAACCTTGCCTCTTTTCTCTTAATTTCGGTTAAGTCCCAAAAGGAAGAAGTGAAGTGCATCCAATGCATCATTTCCTTCCTTAATCAACCATAAAGAAGCCAATAAATGAGACTCTTCTCATTTATTTTAAAATGGCTATATGAAAAGAACATTAACCGAAAAATACATATCAATTTGGTTTTGTAATGAAAGAAGGAAACTGGTACATCAAATGCACCTGTTTCTTCTTTAATCCAATAAATACTAATAGGTTACATGCTATCATTAAAAGACCACCATTAAACCATTTAATAATAAGGTTATTACTCCATTTAATAATGATAAAGCATGTTAAAAAACTATCTTAAATGTAGAAAACTAATGCTAAATGTGCAGTTGCACATTTAACACATTAAAACTGAAATTCTACCTCCTTATATCTTTGTTTTAATTTAATTAATCAAATTAAACCAAAGCTTAGCTCATTTCTAAATGTTCATATAGGCTTATAATTAACAATTAATTAAAGTAAGCCCAATATTCAAACATAGGCTTTAAAACTTCTATTTTTATTTCTTATTTTTCTTGATAACCTTCCTATAAGCCAAATGGGGAATCTAATTAGACTTATATAATTCAAGCTCCAATAAACTCGGAATTAATTTAATCTCATTATAATTAATTATTGTTTATTAACTAAATGTCATTCCACTAAAGACAATTAGTTGAACTCTTAAATTACTAAATATTATGATAACATATATTTCAAATAAGATGTTCAATTACAAACTCTAATATGAACCATATTATAGCTATCCACAAAATAAAGGGTAAAATTACCCTTTTGCCCTTATGATGTTTTTTTCTTCTAGATCTCCCGTTTTACTCTATATAGTGATTAACACACAAGATCTCATCATAGTGTTAAGACTTGATGAGTAGTTAGTCCATCAAATTACTAGCGCCAGTTTAATCACCAATCTCCATAAAATATCTAGAAGTGATGATATCACTGTAAACTCTTTATTTGAGTGAATGTTCCATGATATATATTTCAATTAATAATTTCAACATACAAACACTGGATTGATATTGTGTAAAAATCCATTCCGATCATATCAAGAATTATAATGAAACATATATGAGTTCACCACTCATCAAGATTGTGGTCCATAACAAATGAATGCTTAAGTTGTATGTTTTAAGATTAAAGTAACGACTCACTTTATTCTTTAAAACATACTTGATTCTGTATTCATTTAATAGTGCCATTATCGATAGTTAACTACTATCATAATATGAAACTCATCATTCCCTTGAAGTAAACTCTTTTACTTGTGCAGAGATAAATCACAACACTATAGTCTAAACCATAATCAAGTGACCAACTTGATTATTCAACTATAAATCTATTATTTTAGATTCTTATAATATGTATGTTTTCCATACATCTCTATGTATATGTATATTACTTACAAAAAAATCTAGGTATCTTATTACTAGATATATAATGCTCATAAAAAACAAAACTCTTTTGTTTTATTAATAATAAATATTTTCATTACAAAAGTAACTGGAAGAAATTAAGTTATAAGTAAATATACTTGCTTTCTAGGGTACTATATTTACATAACTCCAATAATAATAATAATTAAAATATATAATTTTTTGAAATATGATTTTCGAAATTATAATAATTAAAATCTATAATTTTCTGAAAATTGTGTGCCAATTATAATTTATTTGAAGGATCAATCAATTAATTTGGAAATAGTTTTCAATCAAATAATTTAATTTTAATTCAAATTATGTTTTATTTGGAATAGGAAAATAAATTTATTAAAAATTATTTATGAACCCGCGGGCTTTGGTGACAAACCATGTATTAGTCGCTACATCTGACGTTTGTCGCTCAAACACAATAGATTGTAGCAAATTAATTAATACTACTTCGAGACAACTACAATAAACAAGAAACGACATCGTTTACCCAAATAAGAAAAACGACATCATTTTGTATTAGGTTTTCAATGACAACCATAACAAAAGCTACTCCATTCTCGTTCAAGTAGTCAACATTTTTCAAAATCCTCTCTTCTGTTTGGGTTATGTATTGTGGTCATCACCATTGAAAAACCATCATTAACTGAATCGGTATTATTCTTTTGTTCTATTTTCATGAACAAAGTTGAGCTAAGTTTAACTTATACCTTTACGTGTTTATTATGAGTTCTTAATTATGCATTTGATGTATAGGTTGTGTTTATGGTTGTCTTTTGAAGATGATTTACTGTCTGCCTTTGTTATTTGTATATAGATTGGCTTCTTTCGAACGACATTTAACGCTTCCCTCATCAAAGTTTTGTAACTATTTGATGAAAGGTCTTTAAGAGTACTTTACTTTTATTCATTTCCATTAATAGTAATATATCACAATATAGATAATACTATATTTCTGTACATCAAGAACATACTCATGTCTATTCTACTTTAAATTCTAAATTTTGCATATGATACAAACTACACAATAGATTTTTGAAATTTTAGTAAGGGTAACTTTCATATCATTAGGCGCATTAAAGATGTATAAGTGCTAAACTAGATTACTTTCACTTATCATCGAAATTAGAGTTGAACATATCATCATTTTATTCTAAATCAACATTTGCAAAATATACCTTTTAACATTATTAATCAAGGAATGTCGATATGACGACTAGTTCTGGATGGTACTAATTCATTTCGTTGTGAGGAATGTGACAAAATTGTCCACATTGAAGAAACAAACAATGGAGAAAAAATCTCCACTTCATACACTAATGATCGCTTGCCTTCAATAGCCGATCTTCTGCTTCATGGTGTTTAGTATCATCTGAACAACATCACTTTCCTTATAATGTACGTCTCATTTCCTTTTGTGAAGTTATTATATATATTCACATTTGAGGGTATATACTACATGTTGTTTTAACCTTCCTTGAATCTCGAACATCTCATGTATGCCTATGAAGGTAGGAGCAATGTCACAATGGTTTGTAAAGGATTAGGGTAAGCGGTTGAAGTGGAAAATTCGTCAATTACACAGACTTCATCTGGTCATTCACGTATGCATGTCACTACAATTTTGATTCGTTTAATGGTTTACTAATATGACAATATCTAAGTTCTATACTGATTGTGTTTTAGATAAACCGTTTCGTACTGGTAGTTCATCTAGAGAACTTGTCTTCCATACTAAATCTGGCAACTTATTCACTGTATCCTCTATAAGTTTAGCTATAGCAGAAACGATGTTGCAAGCAGGTGTGAAAAATCCTATACCTAAAGGAAGAACTATCACTGTTCCAATTGGTGCCTTCGAAAATGCAAGGACCCTCCTCAAGAATCTATACATCGGGAACTCATTCACCTTTACTAACTCTTATGTCACTTGGAATCTAAAAAAATAATTATATCATTGTCATTTATCGATGCAATCAACTGGACTCAACTTTAAAGTTGATTTATTGTTGTATCTGTAAGAATTTATTAAACAACATCTCTACTAGTTAGGGGTCAAGCTGTGTACTATTGAGTGTGGACTGTTATTATTCTTGTACTATGGCTATAAGAATTGTTAACCTTCCATATATAATATAATTATATTGATACAATTATTAAAATTTTTATAACTAATTTTTGCACTGTTAATAATTATTGATGGTTAATTAAATCATTAATACTAATGTTTAACATTTAAAATTATGTTGTGTGTGTTTTTTCAACAACACGTTATAAACATTCAAAACAAATCTACAATAAAATATATCTTAACTATGATAGATTATAAAAATGTCAGTTTAATAAATTTGGAAAATGTGAACCCTTTGGTGACGATTTTGGCAAATGGTCACCAAATGTGTTGGAAATTACTGAGGAACCTTTGGTGACGTTTTTTTAGAAATCGTCACTGAATGTGAACCATTTGGTGATGATATTCAGAAATCATCACTGAATGTGGACCTTTTCATGAAGATTTTTGGAAATTGTTACTGAATGTCGACTATTTTTTGACGATTTAGAAAACGTCACCAAGGTCCATATTCAGAGACAATTTCTAAAAAACATCACCAAAGGTTCCTCAATAACTTGCACCATTTTGGTGATGATTTTAAAAAATCGTCACCAAAACGTAACTTTTAGCGACAATGTGAAAAACGTAGCAAAAAACACGTAGCTAAATGTCTACGAGTCTTTGGTAGCAATTTCTCAAATTCATCATCGAATGTCTTTTTAGTGATGATTTTACATAATCGTCACCAATTGTGCCTTTTGGTGACGATTTCGAAAATTAGTCACCAAATGTTTACCAAATTATGGTGACGATTTCTTAAAAGCGTCACCAAAAGTTCATTTGCCGACGAATATAAAAAATCATCACCCAATGTGGATCATTTTGTGACAATTTTTGGCATTCGTCACTAAATGTTTCCTATTTGGGGACGATTTTTGTAATTCATCACAAAATGTTGATCCTTTTGTGAAGCTTTTGTAATTATTAGTTGCTAAAGGGTTAGTTTTAAAGACGATTTTAAAAATCGTCGCAACATGATTAATTATAGCAACGATTTTTTGAACGTCGCCAAAAAAGTAGCTAAATGTCTACTTTGTTGTAGTGTAATTAGCAAGAATGAACATGATTGGACCAACAAAGTAGACACTATATCCAGACTCTTTCTAGTTGGAATATTGAATGACGAAAGGATTAAATTAGACATCATAACTATAAATGGACAAGTTTAGCCAAACCACTTTCACATTCTTGATATTTGGATGGTCATGACATATTGCTACAGGTCAATCTTGAACTATAATTATAAATTGTTTAATTGGAGAATTAAAGATAAATTAAAAAGAGTTTAATTTATTTGATTTTAATTGTGAGTTAAAATTATAATTTATAATTATGGCCAATATATTAGCATCCTAATGGGTCACACATAGAAAAGACAATTTGTGAAAGAAAAATCAATTTAATTAAGTTGGATTTAATTATAAAGTTTGAGAAATTTTAGGAATTAAATATGAGATATTTGATTTTATTAAATTTAAATTAATTATAATTAGAATGTGATTTTAATTATAATTATAGACTTTAATTTTAATAAAATTACAAATTCCTGATGATTTTTTTTTATTAATAGGAAGAAAAACAAAGAAGCTATCATTTCTCGTTCTTCCTCTCAAAACGTTGAGAAATGAATTTGGTAGATACTGTTAGAGACTGAACAGTTAAACAATTTGTGGTTGACATGGTGAAGAATTTGTTCAAAGAGTTCACTTGGAAATGTAAATCAAATATGATTCATACTTTACAATTTATGTTTTTATTTTAAGTTATACAATTATTGAAATTCGATTAGAATCCATAAATTTTTTTGTTGCACCCATGATTTGATCACGATTAGTCAAAGCCTCCACTAATTATTTAACTTAGATAGGGTGCTTAATTGTTATTGAATTTGATAAAATTTTAAGGTTTGTGCTACTGTTCTTCTTTTGTCTGTTCTGAAAATTTATTTTCTGTATACATGTGCGTATATTCGGGCTTCTGGTGTTTGACTTAAAAAATGGATCATGCATGTATGTTCCTTGCTTATGGGTTAACTCACATTCAAATTTCTCTGCCCATTCTTCCGCATCTACTACTGTGCATTTGCATCTGGAAGTTGTTTTTCCTCTATGCCTGTGTATTTGCAACTGGAAATTGTTTTGTGATTGAAGATTGTTCTGCCTTGCGTTTGTTGAATTGTGAATAGTGATGAGGGCATAACACTCACTAGCTGGCGTCGCTCCACACCACTGGATGGTGTCACTCACGATGCCACAACCAACGCCGTGGAGGGCGTCGTTGACATCCCTATATAC
>JANSVA010000008.1:10944680-10964771 GCA_025504915.1 Erythroxylum reticulatum | reverse complement strand
ACACACTTGTGCATAAATGCATACTTATAATTGTGCAATTATTAATGTGTGTGCATCGTGTGTTTGACATATTGATGCGCAGGATAAACGTCTTCATTCAAATGTTTCTAGATCATTGAAGCTAATGCTAATCTAGAGCATACTGTAAGTAGACCTAGATAGTCTCATTCCACTATTTGCTTTGTTTGACTTTTGATATTGGTTAATTTTTGAATGATTATATAAAAGTGATTGACTATGTCGGTTTCCGAACAAGAGGTCCGATGAATGTGTTGTATGAAAGAAAAATTGAAGTGCTCGTTGTATGTGAATGAGATGAAATAAGTGTACATAATATGATTTCTAAATATCAGACCACGGTCCAATGACAAGTGCGTTTTTGAATGTGCATTTGCATATGAATGAAAGTGTGATTCTCAACTTTAATGTTGAATGCCGGACTAAGATCCGATGATGTGTGAATGGGAGTGAATGCGAATATGCAAATGTAATTGATGCATTCCATGTCATAAATGCATGAAATATAAGGGATGTTGAGACTAAAGTAGCCACCGAGTAGAGCTTAAAGCTCAACGAGTGAAAATGAGCCTCGAGCTCAAAAGTGATTCAGAACCTCGGGCTCAACGATTAATGAGCCCTAAATGAGACAGTTATCAATGAGCCCTATATGGGATAGTTATCAATGAGCTCTTTAAAGGACAGTTTAGGCACTCGGTCACAACAAAATAACAAATGAAAAGTGGTTCTCATGTGCACTATATATGCATAATTGAGTTATTAAATTGCATTGAATGTGAAGAATGAATTGTGTAATGATGTGAATTATGTGTTACGTAATTGAGTGGGCCATCGATGATGGTCACTCATTGAATTCGCAAAACTCATCAAAAATTGCAAATGTTTTTCAGGATCGGAAGAATACGTCGTTAGGCAAACTGGAGTATACTTACTGCATGCAATGGAAAAGATAGAGGTCGAGATCAGTTAGCGTCTGCATCTTTATTTTCATTAATTTTTGTATTCAAGGATGTATTCTGAGATTACTGTATTATGTTTATTGATTTAACTTATTTTGTAATAAATTTTCCATAATGGAAAAAAGTTGTAAATGAAACGGACTTTTGAGTGCAATTATCATATATATGTGATTGAAAAAGTTTATGATTGAAACGGGCTCGAATTGATTATTAATTTTCCGCAAAAGTGTGCATTGTTTCAAAAAGAAAAAAAAGACTTTGTAATGAGATTTGAGTGATTGAGTGTTCTAGTACGCTACTCTCGCGGGGCACGGACTCGGATATTACCCATCGATGTTGGGTTCGGGTCTTGCGGGAATGGAGTGCTACACAACTACCTCGTGTTTTTAATTTCATCAATCCACAAAATCTGCAAATTCAATTTATCAACATATAATATGTCCAATTAAAATGTCAAAACTAAATAAAAGATATATACCATATATCTTCTCAATCTCTCCCTTTTTGGCATTATTTGTTACAAGTATGAAACTCCTCTTGAATAATATAATTGGACATATATGTGCCAAATTCACAATTCATATGATAAATCTTAACACATATATTTATAAAATCAAAGTATAATAAGTGTACATAAATCTTCTAACTATTCTAATTAAAAAATTTGAAAATATCAAGATATAATCATACTAATCCTTCAATATAGGATAATGATGTATAGATCCAATTGTATTTTTATATATTTAAATTATGTCTATATCCCTTTGTTATTGTAAATAAATAAATTTAAAAATATAAATATAAATCATGTTCATGAATTAACATTGCATTATTATACTTGTGATATTTACATATAAAAATAATAATCATATAATGTCAAACTTAAATTATTTCATTAAGCAAGTTCAAAATAATAAAATACTTGTGTTTGAAATTTCCTGAAGTAGTTTACTATTTCCATAAAAAAAAAATATTGACAATATGAAGTTTCATATTATCCTTTAAGAATGGATCACGTTGGGAATTCCAACAATTTATTTAATCGATAAAAACAGTAATATATGGATTTTGCAGATATTTCGATTGATGACTCTATAGCTTTGATAAGATTAATTTTTTTAAAAAATAGTATTTGCAATTTGTGAGGGTAGTATATGAAATCTATAATTAATAATAAGATAAATAAATTAATTTTTTAATTTAGTGTTACTATTTTGAATTGCACAAAAGGGTTAAGATATGATCTGATTAGTCGGTGGTCAAAAAACCATTCAAGTCGTTTGGAAAAGATTGTTTTTATATTTGATTGTAATTGTATATAAAAAAATGCTTATTAAAAAAAGATTCTTTTTTCTTGTTCTTAATTGGTTACTAGAGATTGAACCACATTAATTTTTATTTATAACTGTAAGTTGTTACTGAATAATATTAAAAAAGAAAATATGAATAATAAATCTCTTCTAAAATTGCTACATCAAAATTACTTTGGATAAATTTATTTTATTTGTCATCATTTTACGTGCTTTGAATTATATATAAATTACTTAAATGCACGTAATTAAAATTAAAACGAAACAAATTGGATACAGAAGTCTTTTTTTTTTTTTTGTCTTCTATAAACATGGTTATAGTTTAAACCTTTTTCTATTCTATACCCACGTCTAGCTCTAGCCTAAAAGTTTAAAACATTAAAGGTGTGAAGTGAAAATGGTGGTGTGTGTAAATTATGTTTTTATATCTTCTTTTTGTCAACAAAAATGATAATCATTCATGAGAAACAATAGCTCACATTAATATCTGAAAACAAAACACGCATTGGCTTGCCTAGACCTAGTACAGGTTATACTTATATTCCAAGACTTGTAGAAATGGCATTTATTTTACTCCGCCCTTGTACTTAATTTGTCCAGCATAGCATTTCACTCATTGCGGCTTTCAAGGACATTTATGCTTGTTCCGACGAGTCGTCATGTCTGTATAGCACTTGCCACACATTTCCCTGTTACCGTAAGTTCCTGGCGGCACGCATTTGCATCTGTCGCAGCAAGTCACGCAAGCTCTGACGCACAGGTTCTTCCTTGAATGTAATTTACACCTTTCTCCGCAAAGTGGGTAACAATCTGAAATCAGCAAATCACCACATTTAACAACATTTTTTAAAAAGGAATAAGTTAATTATTTTTTCTCCCATGGGGAATTGGAGGTATATCATTACCTGCTCTTGTTCTAACTGGAGGAAGAGTAGGCGGCTTAGTTGGTGGTGGCAGAGGAGCGGGGGGTGGTTTCACTGGTGGCGGCAGAGGAGCGGTGGGAGGCTTCACTGGGGGTGGCAAAGGACTAGTGGGTGGTTTCACTGGTGGCCGCATAGGAGTGGTGGGGGGTTTTACTGGGGTTGCTGGAGTAGGTGGTTTAATTAACGGTGGAGGAGAAGTTGTAGGTGGCTTGACCACTGGTGATACAGGACTGGGAGGCTTATAAACTGGTGGGGCAGGAGTTGGTGGCTTCAACGGAGGTGTAGGCGTAGGTGCCGGACCCAACACTTTGGTAGAAATAGCCTGGCATCAGTTTTCTCAGTTAATCCCTGGTCATTTTGTAAACAAGCTAACATTTACCTACTGATAAGAAAGTAACCATAATCTTGCTTTTGGTTGACTGGCAAACTAAAATATTTCACAAGTAGAGGTTTAAGAGATGTCTAACCACTTAAGATTTAAAGACACACTTCCTTTACAAGGCCAAAAAGTCAGTTGATATGTTAATAGGGACAAAGCAGGAATGCATGATAGGTAACACTTCTTGGGGATCTCGTTTCTTCTTTTCATAATTAAGCGGAATCAAAGTTACCATGGAAGGGAAGTGTGGGAAAGATGTAATACAATCTTGAAACTTAGTGTTGAACAAACAAGAAGAAACTAGCCATCAATGCAATGACTTTATAGTTACCTTCTCATTGAACTCTTCATCGCTGTATGAAGCCTACAAGGGAAAAAGAAAAAAGAAGGTTAATAGTTTGCAACTGAGAGTAAATACGGAGAAATAGCTAGTTTTTCTCTGAGCAGTATGGGGCGCGCCACATACACTGGACGTTACTGTAAGGAAAACAGCTACTATCAACAACACTGCTTTAAAAGCCATGTTAAAGCTAGGCTGAAGAGAAGCAAATATAATGCGCAGATCTAGCTGCTTAGAACTGGTTCAAGAAAGAACAAGTTTGTGGGTATAAATAGATGGAAAGGAGTAATATTATGGCATTTATAATTTGGTGTGAATTTTCAATTAAATGTGAGTGCCAGCTTCATCAGATCCAGATCACAGAGACAAGCCGCTTATGGCTAGCAGCTCAAAGCTCTGACTCTAGGTTCGAGTTCGACCCTACCTGCACCAAATTTATAGTTTATCTATAAATTTACTCGTAACAGTGAGATTCCACAACATTTTATCGTCCAGCGCATGTGGCATGCCCCCTCAACCTTGGAGCCAAAGCTAACCTTTTTGGTGGACGTAGGACATGCTATGATCAAATTTGGTTGGGTGGGTTCACTCAGTTTTATTGATAATTGAGTCAGGTTTGGCATTGACCAACTAGGTCTAGGACACTCCACATGACCTTATCCGAGAGAATGTGGACCTAACCATAGCCGTAAAAGATACCTAAAAAAAAGCATTGCAATAATTTCAAAGTTATGGTTACTGTGTGAGTTAGTTTTACAGTTCTCTTCTATTTATGTCCCGGTTAAGATAGATCACTGAATTTAATCACAAACAAGGAGAGCATTTCTGGGCATGACAGCTATTTCTTGTGCTCATCATCTAACCAACAATAGTCCCCAAAAACATGCGTTGCTTAGACTTATGGTAGATCTTTTCATTAGGAGGAAGCGATCCAATTCCAACCCCCTGAATAAAAACAAACGTGAGAAGGAACTCATGAAACCTAAAATTACTACTGCCTCAAAGTTCCACTAGACTACAAGAATCTAAGCGGTGCAAGTGGGACTACTCTACCCACCTTATTTCAAGTGACATCACAGCCAAAAACATTGGTCAACATGAATCTTGCAGTTGGATTCACCTGAGTTGGATAAATTTGTTTTTTGGATTTTAAAACTACACATGAATGGCCTCGGTCAAACACCTCTGAAAATTTTTAGATCTTTGTGTATACGCTCACTTCCCTGTCATCTTGGAAGGAAGCAAAGCTGTGCAAAGTGCTTCTTATGATGAAAAGAATAATAAGGCTCGGAAACAGACATATGAATTATGGGACCGTGTCTTATAGTGGGGCTGGATGGGATACGCATCAAAATGTTTGTTTTCTTTACATAATGGGCCAAGATCTCTAACCTTAAAAGAAGTGTAATTTTTATTTCTTGTGTTTGTTGTTAAAAGTCGGACAACTCGTTTCGAATCTCAACTCATCCCAACCCTTTGCCTGATCCTCCACTTATTGCATCTTGACTTGTACCGGTATGCACAGCCACTAAACTCTTGTAATTTCCTTGGGACTCACATTAGTCGAGGTCTAAAACAATGGTTCTAACATTTATACTATTTCAATTACACCAGTTACTCAACAATGTACAGTATTCTGCTACAAGATGAATTGGTACATTGACAGAGATATTTTTTCCAGGTGCAGCAGACCCTGCACTGTATTCAGGAAATAATATCCTCACAGAAGCACATTTTGCGCCGGTTCAGGCATTGGCCCACTTATTACATGCGAATGAACTAACAAAATGCTCAAATTAGTTTAGAATTTCAAGAAAGGAAAGGAAGTGATCCATGAGGCTGAGCTACAAAGGCCTTGAGATTCACACTATAGCTATTACACCTATCCAACAAATATATAATATTTCTGAGCGTCCTTATTTATTTGAATGATACCTAGCTCTTCATCAAGAATCAGATAATCAAACCCTTAAAGATGTCATGCGGACCACTAAATTCAAAGTTAAGCCTCATCAACCAACCAAAAGTGACTGATTCTAATGGTAAAGATTAACTAAAGTAGAATATAAGCGTCCATAAGATTTCAAGCTTTGGAAGACTTGATGTCTTCTTATGACACAGAATTTTAACTGCGATAATATGCATTCTGATTGACAATTCTCCTTTCCAATTATTAGGCTTATCTTCCAGCAGTCATTGCTTTGTACCTGTCCGTTTGTTAATCCAAGTATCCATCCAAGAAGAAGGTGCCGAATAAGCAACAGGAAATGTAATACAATTCTAATCTGCAAAAAAGCATCAACTCCTATACAAAGCCTTGAATTTTGATGTTGTCACTTAACTCAATATGCTGAACAAATGGGTTATAAGCAACTTGAGAGAGTGACCATTCATTCATTTAAAATGACAGATTAGAGGTAAGGCCCTACATTTGAAGCTATTTTGTCTTTTCGCCTTTTTCATTTTTAAGTTTAAGAAGGAAGACAATACGGAAAATTTAGAATTATAAATTCATTATATATGTTTGATTTCGTATTAAATAGCTTGTCCAAAACAAATATCATGAGGAAGCAGATGATAGAATATATTAAAAAAAGAAGAAAGAAAAAGAGAGGAGTTGTGTTGCATTTTGGTAGAAAATTGCACATGATTTGCGCAACAAGATCTTCCTCATCCTCGAAACTCAAATTCAACGTCTGTAACTCGAAACCTGAACCCTGTAAAACCTCAACCAAACTAGATGCGACCTCTGTAGCTTGTACTGTCTTCTGCTTCATCAACTGTATAGATAAAATCAAGGAAGTCATATTCATAAGCTGTTGTTGCAGTCTAACATTTGGCATATGCTCAACACAAGCTGTAGTCTAATAAAACAATGCTCATTTGGCTTCATATCATTCTGCAATTTCTGCGGTAGGAATTATCTTTATACAAACCTCAACACTTGCAATACCCTCAAGAACTTCAACCTTCAAATCCAAAATACCATCGATGTCCTACACAGAAAAGTGCAACAACAATTTTGAGGATCAAATTTGAAGAGTATGATTACCCTGTAACTTCATAGTGAAAATGAAACTTGAGAGACTGAAAAACAGCTAAGATTGAAAAACCATGATAGTAAAAGCAAAAGGAAACAAGATCATTTTCAGATATTTTGCTGCAGAGAAAAATAAATATCTATTGACACACAGGACAAAGTTAAATTCACCTAAAACAATTCAAGCTTCACATAGGACATCAGTTCTTTATTTATAGTAGCATTGCTTTCTTTGTTAATCCCAAAGGTAACTTTGAGCCACTCTTATGTACAATTTGACAGGAAAAGCTAAGTTACATATTACGGATATATGCCTTGGATATATTATAAAAACCACCAGTATTTCTACCCTGTTCAAATTCATTAGTAGAATCTCCTTCTCCCAGAAACCATTTCTCTCATCACCCTATTATCATTGCATAGAACCTCATAAGGAACCTACCTAACAAGGTTAACATAAGGGGAACAGAAGATCTGTTCCCATACATTTAGGCATCCATATATTCGCTTAGTTTAATAGCAAATATTGTGTAGTTTATGATGTCCAACCTATCAGAATGAAGGTAAAGTTTGTACCTTTAAGGCCGTTGTCACTGTCGGAATAGCTATTTCATTCATTGTTCCTGCTGCCTTCAAGTATGCACGAACAATTTCATCAGTGGATGCAAGGCATAAGCACATTTATAATCATTTATACGAGGGAAATATTATAGGCCCGGCACACCTTGAGAAGGAGTGTGCGTACAACAGAAGATCAAGCGCGCAAAAACCGAAATCAGTATCTCCGAACCCAAAATGGCTTTTCCTCGGTGAAATTCAAGAAACATTACCACATTCGTTTTTCATATCAACAAGAATTTCAGAATTCACATCATAACTACAAACATGTCGGTCAGTAAATAAAATGATCAGGAATTTGAGTTACAAATTTATGAAAACGGTACAGGAACATTTACATCCATAAACATAATGCAAGTCCCCATCACTCAAAGAGCATAAAAGATAGTCAAGGTTCCCATTAAAGTTTTCCTCTTTCTTTGCCTTTGACACAACTAGTAAATTTGGCAAAGAAAAGGGTTCGTGATAAATGAAGGAACACCTGGAAATACAGGGTGAGACTATCAGAAGGAGACACATGGACAGACACCGTTTGTTGTTCAGCATCATCTTGCTGCTGATCAGCTTCTGCTACTTCTTCTGCAACTTGGGTTTCCTCTTCAACTGAATTTAACCTTCCAACTCCGTAGAAAGTTGGATTCTTGCGCTGCTTCGTCTCGCTGCTCGATACAGTCAAGTTCTTGAATGAATTGGCAACTATATGATATTGGAAATGAACGGCTCTGGTCTGAGAGGCCAGAGAAGGACAGGGTTTTTTGTAGAACTGGGCTTGAAGAAAATGTAACGCAAAGTTAAGAATGACGAGTCAGTGGCAATTGTTTGTTCTCTCCCAGTATATGCTTTCGGGTGTGAGAGAGACGTCGGCAGGATGTTTTTCGACACTCTATCCATTGGAGTGTGTACTGGAAAAGCGTTTGTTGGATGTTGGAGAGCTCATTTTATGAAGTTTGTCACAGCCGTCCGCTTTCGGCAGCATGTTGTAGACAGTCGGGTCGGCATCGAAGAGATTCCCTCTTCTTTTTTTTTTCTTTTCTTTTTAACATCTTTTTGGACTGTAAAGTTTCGCTTTCATTGTTACTTGTTTAGGAGGCCAATTATTCGATAGCAAGAAATTACTTTTAATTTTTCATAACGGCAATTTTATACAAGTATTGTAAATTAATGATAACATTTTGATAAATTTCAAAGCATAAATATTAATAACTAATTTAAAGAGAAGGTTGTTAGTAAACAATCTTATTTAATATTTATAGAAAATATATTATTTATAGTGAGGAGGATTATTTTTTGTATTATCAAAATTAAGAAAATTAAAATATCTAATTTTTAAATGTTTATTTCAAAATAATGTACATACTCATAAATCAAACATTTCTTTTAATTTTTTAATATTTATCTAATTGCACATAATACAAGCCAAATTTTTATTAAAATTTAAATTATTCAATTATTAAATATTACGTGTACACAAAAAATCCAAATTGATCACACTTAACCCTAAACTAAAATATAAGAAATTAAAACTAGATGAATAAATTTGAATAAATACTACAAAGTTAAATTGTTCGCTTATCCAAAAGAATCTCATAGACTTAAATATCTAAAACAAAATTCTAAAAGGTCATCTCTAATACCATGATATGAATTATCTAGTATTCTCCCTTTCCATGCATTCTTTCCAAGAAAATGAGTCTATAACTTGTGTTATGTTACTTTTGTTTTTGTAATGTTGCACTACTTTATTCACTTATTCATCATTTTGATGTTACAAATGTGAAAAGATCATCAAATTATGAGGAATCTTGCTACAAGAAGTCAACAAAGTCATTCTATTGGAATTTATCCTTTCTCATGTAACATCAATTCATGAATTTCAAGCCAAATATTTGTAGCTTGACTAAAAGCAAGAAGAATGAAGCTTTAGCATGGTTATTGCCTAAAGCTTTCAAGTGCAAGGTTATGTGTTATGACTTTGCTGCCGCGATGATGGATTTAAGAGCATATTGGTCAAGTTATATAGATTGATCCTAAGCTTGGGAATGAATATCAAAGTGGTTTAAAGAAGAACTGAAGGTAAAATGCTTGAAGAATAAGTGTGTTGAAACTACTGAAATGACATGGTGGCGGGAAGCATCTACGATTCGTTTGTCTTGGCTGTGCGAGTTTAATAAGAAATGAAGAAGAAGAAGAAGAGGAAGATTAAAGAAATGAAGATGAGGTGTTTGTAAAAATGACTTATAAGTACCGAGAGTCAATCCATCCATATTTCTATATGTTTTAGTACTTTCCTATTTATAGATACAAGAAAATCTATTGACAACAAATGTAACAGATTCAAAACTAATTTATTCTTCTATTAGTTTGTTGCAGATTTGTTATATCCAACTGTGAGGGCTTGAGGAGCTCTCTCAGTGTGTGCCACATGAGCTTCTCTTGTTGGGCTGGACTATGATCCATTACATCCTCTCTCAAACCGAACTCTAGTAAGGAGATCATATTCAGTTTGGACCGAAGCAGTAGGAACTAGTTTTTGGGTAAGGACTTTGTCAGTGTATCTTTAATTTGCAAAGTTGAAAGTATGTACCTCAATTCAATGACACCATTTGCTACTTTCCCCCTTAAGAAGTGTGTGTCAATTTCAATGTGTTTTGTCCTTGAGTGAAGAACTGGGTTCTTTGCCAAGGAATTGGCACTTGTATTGTCACACCAGATGATGCAAGGAGCTGGAATTATATGTCGAAGTTTTTGGAAAAGAGAATATGTCTATAGGATGTCTGTAGTGGCTCGAGCCATGGTTCTATACTTTTCTTCGGTGCTTGACCTAACTACCACTTATTATTTTCTTGAGCTCCAATTAATAAGATTGCCTCCTACGAAAACACTGAAGCTAGTGATGCTTCTTCAATCATTTATACAGCTGGCCCAATCAGCATCTGCAAAACTTGCTAAGTTCAAATTAGTTGCTGGTTTAAAATAGAGACCAAGGTCAATTGTTCCCTTTAGATATCTTAGGATTCTTTTGCAGGCTTGCCAATGAGTTCTTGTAGGAGTATGTAGGAATTGGTTGAGTTTGTTTACTGAGAATGAGATATCTATTCGAGTGTTTGTGAGGTATTGTAGAGTACCAACAGTGCTTCGATATAGTGAGGGCTGATTAAAGAAATCACCACCCAGTTTTGACAGCTTTTGGGAGACATTCATTAGAGTGTGGCAAGTTTTGCAGTCCAGTATATTAGTACGTTTTAGAAGATTTGTGACATACTTAGACTGTGTTAGGAGAAGATCTTTTTTGTTTTTGTGGACTTCAAAGCTAAGAAAATAGCTTACAGGACCCAGAAGTCTGAGAGCAAATGTCCTTTGTAGGAAGTTAAGAGTATTTGTCATCATTTTTGAATTGCTTCCAGTTACTAGTACGTCATCGACATAGACTAGTAAGTAAATGATGTTACCTTCGGATTGTTTGATAAACAAGGAGGTATTTGACATTGAGTTGTGAAAACCACAGTTGACTAGAGCTGATTTCAGCTTGATGAACCACACTCTTGGGGCTTGCTTTAATCTGTAGATAGCTTTATTGAATTTACACACGTAGGATGATTTCCTAGGATCTTTAAAGCATGGAGGTTGCTCCATGAATATTGTCTCCTCTAAGTCGCGATTAAGAAAGGCATTGTTGATGTCTAGCTATTGAATCTCCTAATTATAGGTTATAGCTAAGGTGAAAATTATTTTGATGGTTGTTCCTTTGACTATTAGACTGAAGGTGTCATGGTAGTCAAGTCCAACTGTTTAGTGAAATCCTTTGGCCACCAACCTAGCCTTGTGCTTGAGGAGTGGCCTGTCTGAGTTGTGTTTGATGCGAAAGACCCACTTACACCCAACTAAGTTCATAGTGGGTTGATATGGGACAAGTTTCCAATTGTTATTTTGTTGCAAAGCTTTGAATTCTTCTTTCATGGCTTGAAGCTAATGGGAGGATTGGATTGCGTCATAAGGTGTATTAGGTGTGTTGTTGTAAGTAGCTGTTATGTAGGATTTTGGTTTAAAAATTTATATGCTGCAATCTTATTATCATTGGATGGGTTCTTTGGCTTGGTGCTTGGTTTTAGGCCTCGGTGTGAGGTCTGGGGGTTTGATTGTGAAGTGTGTCTGGTTGTTGCAGGTTTGTAGTTTCTGTGTGGGCCATGGGATGGGAATTATAGTGGTATGTTAGCGATGTAGGGTCATGGTAGAAGTCAGGGGTGGGTGAGATAGCCTCTTATGTTTGTTCTATTGAGAGTCTGGTTGCTTGTACAGGTGGATCAACATGTAAGATGAATCTGGCACTTATTTCTTTTAGCATTTGAGAGGCTGCAATGGCTGGTGTAATATTGCAGAATGTGTTATCATTTGAAGACTTAGAACCTATCAAAAATAATGCACAAAAGGTAGGTCAATTTCATTAAATATCATATGATGTGATATGTAGATCCTGCCTGAGCTATGAAGGCATCGATATCCTTTATGTGTTGAGCTATACTCAATGAAGACACACTTGCTTATGTGGAAGTCTAATTTGTTCTTGTTGTAATCCCTTAGATAAGGATAACAAGCACACCTGAAAACCTTGAAATAAGTGTAGTCAACATTTTTATGAAATAGTATTTCATAAAGAACCTCATTTCCAATAGCCTTTGATGGTAGGCTATTAAGCACTAGGTTAGTTGTTAGAAAAGCATCGACCCAATATTTTAAAGGCATGTGAGCAAAGGATAGAAGAGTAAGTACAGTTTCTACTAGAGCTCGATGTTTCCTTTCAGCTATTCCGTTTTGCTCATGTGTGTATGGGCATGAGTATCTCATAGTGACTCCTTCATTCACCAAATAGTCCGCTGAACTCTCCCCCTATATCTACTTGTAGGCATTTTATTTTGCATTCAAAGATGTTTTCCACCATCTTTTTGAACTTAACAAATACATCAAACATATTAAACTTAAGTTTCAAGAGATAACATTAGGAGTATCTCGAAAATGAGTCTATAAACACCATATAGTACCTTTATCCATCAGTGGATATGGTCGGTGTAGGTCCCTATAAATATGTTAGTATTAATTCTAGAGATTTGAAGGCTCTACTATTTTTAGTTTTAAAAGGCAACTTATGCATTTTGCCTAGCTTGCAGGCTTCACAAAATTGGTCAACTGTATTGGTAAAAGGAATACTTTTTTTATTAAGAATAAACTGAACAATTTTAAGGGCAGGGTTCCCCAATCTTACATGCCATCTAGTAACATAATCTTTAGCAGCGAGGGGTGCATGTTAAATATTTAGTGTTTTAGCTCGGCCAGGGTCTCTTTGATCATGGTTTCCATTGATCCTCTTGAACTCTACTTCATATAGTCCTCCTTAAGAACTCCTTTAAGTAGTATTTCCTTTCTGTCCAGATCCTTAAACACACATTTATTGCCAAAAAAACTCAACATAAGCATTATTGTCTTTTGTAAATTTTGAAATGTTGAGTAAAATTTTAGTTATGTTAGATACATGTAGGATATCTTTTAGGAGTAATATGGGTTTGTGTGGGTTAGAGGACATGATATATGTTTGACCTATATGTGTTATCACCAACTTTGCACCATTGCCTATAAACAGAAAGTCATTACCTGAGTTAGGTGACGTTAATTATATGGTTAGATTACCTAGTTGAGAGGTGATGTGGTTTGTGGCACCACTATCTACATACCAGGCCTGATCTGACACTATTTCTGGTGATGCAATATAGGCTGATTTGTGTAAGTAATATATGTGATTTGTTATGTCTTGAGACCCTTGGTTTGAGTTGATATCTATTGTTTCACTTCCAAAATAGGGACCCTGACCAATTGAGAAAAACAGGTGTGCTATGTTACCTGATTGAGGTCATGGAGTCGGATTGTATGATCCAAAAGAGGGTGTAGGATTTTGAGCTCCTAGGATGTTCATCTTGAAGTTTGATTGAAGATTTTAGTTAAACCTGTAATAACATTGAATAGCTGAGTGTCCAAGCTTTGCACAAATTTGACAGTAGAGTCTAGTACCAGATCCAAAACATCCACCATTTCCACCTCTTCCTTTGCCTCGTAGACCTCTGCTACTAAATCTTCCGCCTCCTCGATTTCTAGGATTATTGAGCTCAATTAGATCAGCATTACTCAGGAATCTTGATTTTGTGATGCTATTTAGTTGAGTAATCCTTTGCTCATGAAGCATTAGCTGGTACTGAGTGTTTTAAAGAGAAATAGTTTCTAATTGAGAGGAGATAAGTACAACTACAGAATCAAATTCATGACCAATGTTGTTTAGAACACTCATTACAAGATCTTTCTCTTTGATGTCATCTCTAGCTACTAGTAACTCATCACCGATATTCTTAATTTTGAGCACAAAGTCTATGACATATTCTCCTCCCTTTCTAGCTGTCTGTAGTTGATTTCTGAGTTCATAACTTTTGCCATTGATTGTTGACTAAAGTGTTTCTCCAATCTTGTCCAGACTTCAGATGAAGACTTGTATTGTGTGATTTGACCAATGACATTGTCATTGATTGTTGAGATTAACCAGCTCATTAAGAGCTTGTCTGTCTTCTTCCAAACTTGATAGTCACTGTTTTTGACATTGTTTTCATTTTGTGTAATGAATTCTAGTGGTATGTTGTTAGGTTGAAGAATAAATTCTTCAAGGTATAAGGCTTGAATTGTGGGTAGAATCTGGGTTTTCCAGTTAATACATTCAGTGTTTTGGCTAGGCTGGGTAGGTTTGTGTTTAATTGGTTTACGATTTGAGAGGTGGTATGTTGTATGGTCTAACCTGAATTGAGTTGTAGGTGTTGATTTATTTTGTGTTTCTTCCATTGTCATTTAACTATAGCTCTAATACGATGTGCGAGTTTAAGAAGAAACGAAGAAGAAGAAGAAAAAGAAGAGGAAGATCAAAGAAATGAAGATGAGGTGTTTGTAAAAATGATTCATAAGTATCGAGAGTCAATTCATTCATATTTCTATATGTTTCAGTACTTTCCTATTTATAGATAAAAGAGAATCTATTGACAGCCAATGTAACGAATTCAAAACTAATTTATTCCTATGTTAGTTTGTTGCAGATTTGTTATATCCAGCTGTGAGGGCTTGAGGAGCTCTCTCGGTGTGTGCCACATAAGCTTCTTTTATTGGGTTGTTCTATGATCTATTACATTGGCAACATCCAACGAGCTATCATAAAAAAACTTCAAATGTTATTTGTGACTTTTTCAAACATTAAAAGCTAAGTAAATAAAGTTGAAATCATTTTACCATTTGTTCCGAACATCAATAATGTCATAGTTTACCAGTTATAACATAGTCTAGCAAACAATCATTTTATAGTTCTTCGTTTACACGCGGTTTGAGATACAACTATGCATATACCTGTGTTCTTCTGAAAAAAGAGAGTCAACGACATGAACCTGTCCTTTTTGTGTTTCTTTCTAGAACTAAGTATGTTATACACAACCTTTTTAACGTGTACGTGTATTTTTTGATATTCTACTTTGAGCTTATTAAAATAAGTGAATTAGACTTTAGAGGTCTTTAACATTAATTTCAACACTCCTTTATGTTTTTACTAGAGACACCAACTTTTTCTCTCAAAGCTGCATATCTCTTTCTTGATCATTATGGTTGTAATTTGCTCCTTTTATCAACAGTAAAAACAACTTTATTTCATCATTCAATTTGTTATTTTTTTAGTAGACCGTCATTTTTGTATACGAGTCTTGGTAAGCATTCCAAACTCTTCTTTTTTTCCCTTTAACCCTAATTTATTTTTTGGCAAACTTGCTTCATGTTTTCTTATTGAATTTATCAAGAAAAAGGACTTATCCCTTCTTATTAATCTTAGGTTCAAGATTTTAAAATTTCTGTAACTTTTAAAATGGAGTAACATTTGAATTTTTCAAGCCTTTAAATTTGTCACCAGTATTTGCCATATTGGTTGGATAGCCTTAATATTGTTCAAACGTTTGCCTTTAACATTCGTTTCTTTAAATTTTTAGCATCGTCATCATTTGTACCTAGGTTTTATCAACCATAAAATTATAGTCTTCATATTTTTCACAACTTCATACCATGTAATAGGAAACAACTTGTTCTTCATTCATACTTTAAAATTTTTCATCTTTATTTGAATCAAATATCATGAAACTATCTTTGGAAAAGTGTACGACATAACCTTTGTCAATTAATTGAACCATACTACAAAAATTTTATTCAAACTTGGCACAAATAACACATAACTAATCAACTTGATACTTGAATATTTTAACAAGTACCCTATTTCCTTTCACCTTAATGAAGGCTCCATTTCTAAATCTTATCCTTAATTGAAAACTCTTACTAAGGACCTTGAAAATGTATTCTTCATTGAGCCATATGGCATATCCAACTTGAGTATATAAGTTATTCCTCTTTGTTGTTGCAACTAGACATTGCAAGACTATAAACAATATCGCATCTTCATGTTCATCAATTTCAACCAACTTTGCGTAATACCATATTAGAGTTGTTATCGTTTTTAGCTTTGGTAAAGTATAATATTGTATCAATCAATACTAGATATAGTTTTAGATAATTTTTTAAATTATAAAATAAAATTTTAATTTTATATGAATAAAATTTAGTCATTTATTATAAATAAATATCTATACTTATAAATAAATATATGTACTTTAAAAATATTGAGTTGGAACATTCACGAGATCGCCACATGCTCTTCGTCTATCAATTATAGCTGTATTCTAGCAGTGAAAAGAGTAGGAAGGGGAAACATGGGAACACTAAAATCTAACAATTGAAATGTGACTATGGTTTCTACTTATGGAAAAAAAATCGAGATTTGCTTCGTTTTTACTCAAATTGCCCGACAATCACCTAAAGACCATTAAACTCAATGGGTAAATAATAAGAATCACATGAGTATCTACCTTTTGACTATGTGTGGAAATCAAACACCAATTATCATAGAGAGATTCTTTAAAGAGAAAGAGTGAAAAGTGCTAAAAGATATGATTCCATTAGTATTAGTGATTCTATATATGCTTTTGTAGCCAACAATAACATCATTGTGATCACCTACTTTGATATGAGAAAATAATCATTAACAATAATGATTATAGGTGGGAGATTGTATGACAGCAAGGTTGAGTGACGTAAGTTCAAAATTAGGGACTATATTTATGGTGATGATTGGTAAGAGTTTAAAGAGGTGGGGGATGATGGGAAATTATTTTACTTTTTTTCTAATTTGAGCTTTAATTTTTAAATTTTTATTTTTAGTTTGATATTTATAACACTGATTAGCATTGGCAGATACTACTAAAGGGCGGTATAATCTGAAGTTGAAAATTGATATTATATTATATATTTTTATATTATTTGTCAATTAGTACGATGCATACTGACTAATACAATACATAATACAAAACCTTGGCTTCAACTATATTTCTTTCTTTTTGTAGCTCCTTCTATTTGAACTTGTATACTTTTTCAACATGCCAAGTTTGTTGCATGTTCTTCATCTTACTGTTGATTTAAACTAACAATATTTTAGTGTATGGTTGCTCATTTTGTAATATTTGTGAAGTGCAAATTTTGCCCTTTGCTTCTACTATGATATTATTTTTATTGTTTCCTTTTATTGCCTTGGAGCCTTCTTTGTTTATGGGCTTAAAGATAATTCACAAGTTTTATCAATTTGAATTGTATTCCTCCGAGACTAAGATTTTGGCTTCAAATTTCCTGGGGGCATATATAAATATTTTATCAATAATTCTTTTGTCTTCCAATTCTTCTCTAAGTAGCCTTAATTGATTTACAATCTTCATGAGTTTGTCACTAAATTCTTTGATAGATTTGTGTCAAACTTCCAAGTCCTGAATAGGATTTTAGAATACTTTCTAATATTTTTTAATTGATATAGACCTAAGACCTTTAGTAAATTATTAAAATGCAAATTATTTAAATAAAGAAGATGATACATTGAAAATGATCGGGATAGCTTAACTGGTAGAGCATAGAATTGGAAATTCTCGTGTCACTAGTTCAAATATAATTCCTAACACATGATTAATTTGTTTAGGAGTATCAATTTATTGTACAACTTAACTAAATGATATAGATCGACGTACAAATTCTATTATTGGAAATGGTAGAGATCATGATCCATACTTGTCTATTTCAGTGTTTAAAAATATAGCTTTTTACGTTTATTAGTTTATCAGTTTTTATCAGTAAAGAATAAATCTTATAAAGCATGTGAAAGAAAAAAATTAGATTATGTTTTCTTTAAGAATACAATAACCCCACTAATCTAATTGTTGAATCAATTGAAATCTGTAATAAATCCTAGAACAAAAAAAAAGAAGTATTACTTAAAACATTGCTTCTTTCCATCATTTGTTGGACCTCACCGAAAGAAAATGAATCATAATTTTGTCTCAATCTTACTTTCCAATCTCATAAGTCATGATTCTTGTAAAATGAAGCAGTTATAATAATCAAAGCTTTATATCTCTTTGCCTTTTCTTCAATATGATTCTCAAGTTGATCAACTATTGGATTGTGGAACTGAAAGGTGGAGTAGCCTCTATCTAGACCACTTTTCAAAGATCAAAAGATCTCAAATTAGCCTTCATCTCGGTAGCTTACACGTCATAGTTTTTATCATTGAACATAGGAGGAGAAGTTGTATAGAAACTTATTGAAATCTAGTATGTTTGGATAACTTTGGTTTTTTTATTTATTTGAAAAGAAAGATTCTGATATTCTCATTTGAATTTCACTTACACAATTTTTTAAAATCTTTAAAGATAAGATAGTATATCAAAATTTACATGATTTATGTGTATATCAAAATTTACATGATTTATGTGTTTTGGAATAAAACTGAAATTAGATAGAGGGAGAGCAAGAGCAAGTTGACAACAATTTTATATATTTTATGCCAATGACTTGGATATGTATATTTTACTATTTAAGTATGAATTCTTATAAAATGGAGAGTATGACATAGATCTAACCATTCTCTTTTCATATACACATTGAATTTCTCTAAATAAACATGTAAAACCAATCTATAAGACCCACATATTTTTGTCATCGTATGAGTACTTAGATTTCAACTAACCCATTAATTTAGAACTAAGTTAGGAATTCTTAATTTTAATAGTTACAACAACTTGACTAACATCTAGACAAGTTACAAATGAATTAAATTGTTTAATTCAATTATATTTCAATACGGTATAATCTACTTGAATTTCTTCAATTCATTTTAGCATTTCCACAAAACATGAATGTTATCATAGTTCATCAAATAGAATGTAGTTTGACATACGAATGTGTTTTAAGACATTCTTTTTTGAACACAAGCAGTGTAGGATACAAGTGTATACATGCTATCATCTATTAAAAATACACACGTACGGTCATATCTTTGCTCGTATTTTTTCTGAGATCACAATCTATATTATATAATACGAGTATATTTTTGCTCTGAACTTATCAAACTAGCTAGCTTAATTGGATTTAAGGGGTTATTAACTTGATATTTCAAGAGAAAACATCAAATTTCAAAGTTTTGCGTTCTTGGAGGAGAAATCTCTTTAGGTTTCCCCTTATATAAACAAAGGTTTTGGTAATAATAATAAAAGGAGGGACTTCAGTTCCATCCTTCTTTCTAGTGCCGTATGCGTTGCTTCTATTTGTTATTGCAACACCTGGATCGGCCGCCTTCAGCATATTTTTGTATTCATTGTTAAAATTTGTTTCCTCTATGTCAACAAACTGGGTATTATCAATAAATTTTCTCACGTTGTTTTCTCCAGTTTTAACTTCTTTTCAGTCGTTACTTTGTTTTTCATCATTTTTCATCATTGGCTTGGTAGGTTGTGTATATGTCCATTTGTCTTGCAGTGGAATAACTTTACAAGAGTCCTCTAGAGTGAATAAGCTCAACGGTTACCCTGCCATGTAAAATTGCATGCTTCCAACTAATACTGGTAAATAAGGATCATCTGAAAAAGTAGTATGTGTTACTTTCATTACAATATAGAATTTAACTTAGCAGTCTTTTTTGTTTTTTTTGGTGGGGTTCTCATTCTTAGTACATGAGAAGAAGTTAAGGATTGTTACAAGTTACAACCTCAAAAGCTTTCTATATCCCACTATTTCAAGTAATATTAAAGCAAACTGAGGACCTTTAGACCCCATTTGGTTGACGAGAAAGTAAAGTGAATTTAGAATATAATTCCTCGGAAATTAAATCTATGGAAAGTAAAGATATTTACAAGTTTGGATACTTATAAGAATTCTAATAGGAAAGTTGGGTGGATTCTTATTATAGTGTTTGGTATGCAAAAGTATTTTATGGAATATGAACTTAATTTTGCTTTGTATTTTCAATTATATCCCTACAAACTAAATAAAAGTTGAAATCGTTAAATAAGGAAAAAT
>JANSVA010000008.1:10928579-10940286 GCA_025504915.1 Erythroxylum reticulatum | reverse complement strand
CCTTTCAGTCAGTTTCAGTCATGCATGGTCACTATAGACAGTGGCCCATCAAACGCCATGTTCTTTACCCTTTCAGTTTCAGTCATGCATGGTCACTATAGACACCATAATTGCAATCTTTAAGTGTTAGATAAAGGTTTATATTTAACGATTTTGATAATAAGTATATAATATTTCAAAATTAAAGTTGGATTTATTTCCTTGTAAAATTAACGGTCTAATTCTAAAAAAAGGAATAAAATTATTGAAGATTTTTGACAAAGATGACATTGAAGTTATTCAAGGTTAAATCCATCTAGTTGACTAAAGATAAGTGAAGCAATGACTAGTTGAAAAAATTGACTATTTAAGAAAGAGTAACAACACTTATGATGTAGAACGAACATATTCAGACTGTAGAAATATTTTGAGCTACATCTATACTCTTGATAATCATATCTTTCCTATTGTGCTTTAGAAAGTGAAATCACTCTATCAAGAGAGAAGTTGTTATTTGGTTTTTCTGTAAGCTTTTTAGAAGCTTGTTATACACTTCGAGTGTGAAAGGTTGGAAAATCTTGAAAAATATATACTTGTAAGCTTAATAAGGCTCATCAAATTTAATCTTCGATTTTTATAGTAAAATACTCAAGTTGGATACTTAGAGACTGAACATAAGCTTGAATTATAAGCTAAACCAGCATAAATCGATTGCGTCTTTCTTCTCTCTCTTTCTTTAACTTTTAAATTTTCACATTATATTTTGTGTGCGTGTGTGTGTTGGTTTTTAAGAGACTCCTTTACCTTTTTAAAAGCCTCCTTTTGTTTTCAACTTGCAAAAGGTTTCTTTTAGTTTTAACAAGAGCCTTTTGTTTTTAAATTATTTTAACAGGATTTATCATTTAGTAGGCTCCTTTCATTTAAGCAGGGTCTTATCCCACAAAAGGCTCCTATTGATTAATAAGCTCCTGTCGTTTAGAAAGGCTTTATCGTCTGACAGGCTCCTATTGTTTTAACTAGGATCTGTTTATTATACGAATTGAAAGAACTTGCGAAAAATTTATACACACAATTCACTCATTTCTTGCGTATGTTTGTTTTTATCATTTGGTATCAGAGCGAGATTTCACATTTTTGTGTTTTGCAACACGTGATGGATCATGGCAAACACCTTGAGAAGTTTTGAAGGACAGTCCATCTCAAAACCTCCTTACTTTAATGGAAACAACTACTCATACTGGAAAGAGAGAATTACTATATATCTCCAATTTGTAGATATAGAAGTATGGCAAGCAATTAAAGCTGGTGCTACAATTCCTACTTCCGATAATGTAGAAGTATGGATTGATGCTAACAAGAGAAATGCACAACTAAACATTAAGGCAAAATATCACCTGATATGTGCATTGTCTCCAAAAGAATATGAAAAGATATCCTACTTCTTTATAACAAAAAAAATGTGGGACAGACTTCAAGTCACGTTTGAAGGAACAAATGAGGTAAATAAGCATAGAATAAGTCTTTTAGTGCATTAATACAAAACTATTGGTATGAAACAGGCAAAAACTATAGACGAATTCTTCAGATGCCTTAACAACATCATCATGAACCTAAAGAACTTGGGAAAGATATATCCCAATGATGAGCTCCTAACGAAGATTATGAGGTCACTATCAAAGGAGTGGAAACTTAAGGTATCAATTCTAGAAATGACAAAGGATCTAGACACTATTTCACTGGATTGGCTACGAGAAAATCTGATGATCTATGAAATAGAGCTTAAGAGATGAAGGATCTTCCTACAGAAAAGGAATGAAACTTAAAGCAACTGACAAATCAAACGATGATGAAAGTGACACTGAGTTGCAAATAGATGGAGATGACAAGTTCAACTTTATGGTCAGAAAATATGTCTGCTTCTATAAAAAAGAAGTTGATGAAGAAAAGAACAGGAAACAAGAAAGCCAGAAACACCAAATTTATATCAAAAGATAGCAACAACAATAACAATACACAAAATAATGAAATCATATGCTATCACTGCAAGAAACCTAGACACACAAGACCAGAGTGTCCTCTTCTTCAAAAGGAAAAGTCAGAGAATAGAAAATTTAGAAAGCAAGCAATGACTGCAGCCTAGTCATATGAGAATTCTAAAAACTTTGAAGAAGAAGAACTAGAAGAAGCCAACAATGCTTGCTTTATAGCTAAATCAAGAGACAATAAGGTGTATTACTTTGACTCTAATAATGAAGTTGATGAATTGATAAACGCATATCATAAATTGTATGATTAGTACAAAAGGTTGATGGTGAAGTATTTCAAAGAAGTTAAGAAGTCCAAAAGTAATGATACATCTCTGAAGAGTAAGATTAAATCATTGGAATCTGTTAATAAAAAGTTGGGGACTAAGAATATGTCTCTTCATATTGACTATAAGCAAAAGGTTTCTGAAAAGGAAGCTCTGGAAGAAAGAGCAACTAAGCTGGAAAGTACGCTACTCAAAATAATTTTGATAAGGTAAAACAATTAGAAGAAAAAGTCATTGCCTTAGAACCTGAAAAGGAGAAAAATACTGAAAAGATTTTAACTCTAGAGAAAGATCTAGAAAATTTCGTTGATGGAAGGAAGAATCTTGATGCATTGCTTGGTAGCAATAAATGCATTTTTGGTAAGTCCAAAATAGGATACAATGAAAATAACAATATCAGGCCATACAAAAACTTCTTTATTAAATCTAACAATAGCTATAGCCAAAATAGTAGGAACCTGCTAAGTGGAAAAAATAATAACAATTATCATTCATATGTTTTGTGTAATTATTGTGGCAAACATGATCACATTAGTCATTTTTGTAATTTTTGTAAAAAGAAATTATCTCAAATGTATGTTTGGAGATTGAAAGGTCAAAATACTAACCCGAAAGAACCCAGAAAAATTTAGGTACCTAAAATGAGATAATTTTTTTTTAGATATGCTTCAAAATAGAGAAAAGAGGAAATCCATGGATAGTTAATAGTGGCTATTTGAGACACATGACAGAAATTAGAATATATATTATGCTCAACTAAAAGACATGTCCTCATAAAATGTTAAGTGTTTTATCTCTCTAGAAAAGGATTCATTTATCTAGCCTTGGAGATTCGGACATGCCAACATGAGCATTCTATCAAAAATTTCCAAAAATGAGTTAGTAAGAAGACTACTGACCTTAAAGTTCGAAAGCAATTAGGTTTGTGAGGCTTGTTTAAAAGGTAAACAAGTTAGAAGTTGTATTCCTCTTTAACAATTGGTGTCTACTAGCCAACCACTTCAAAATTTTGCACATGGATTTATTTGGTCCCACTAAGACTCAAAGTTTTTGTGGTAAACATTACGGTTTTGTTCTAATAGATAATTACTCCATATTTACGTAGGTTTATTTCTTATCAAATAGGGATGATGTCTTCGAAGTGTTGGAGAAGTTTTTCAAAAACTTCACATAGAAAAAGGGTAATACATCACTTCAATTTGAAGCGATCATAAAGGAGAATTTGATAACAAAAAATTTAAAGAATTCTGTGACAATAATGATATAACTCACAACTTCTCTTGTCTAAAGACGCCTCAACAAAATAGAGTTATAGAGAGAAAGAACAAAACTTTGGTTGATATAGTCAGGACCAGATTGTGTGAAAGTGGACTACCTCATGGATACTGGGCAGAAGCAATATCTATGACATGCTATGTTCTTAACAGATATCTTATAAGATCTATTTTGAAAAAGACCCTATATAAGTTGTGGAAAGGAAGAAAACTAATGTTGCTTACTTTTGAGTTTTTGGCTGCAAGTGTTTCATTCTAAACAATGGAAAAGATAACCTTGGAAAGTTTGATGTGAGATCAGACAAAGCTATTTTTCTAGGCTATAGTACTGCCAATAAAGGATTCAGAGTATATAATAAAAAAACAAAGAAGATAGAAGAATCGATACATGTGGTATTTGATGAAGCCTTACCATCGAAAACAACAGTTGATTTAGATGATGAAGAGCATCTTTTGATTCCTAAAAATATACCTAAGAATCAAACTACACCAATAATAACCTCATAATTACAAAATCAGGAAGGCCTTTCTAAAGATAGAATAGAATAGGCTCCTTCATCTCAACAAGAGCCTATGTAATGAAAAACACCGAGAGAATAGAGAGGTCTTGACACATATCAATATATTTTTGGAGATCCCTTTAGAACTCTAAGAACAAGATCATCATTCAAGGACAACTTTGTGGCTCTCATCTCACAAATGAAACCAAAGATCGTTGAAGAAGCCCTTACTGACGAAAACTGGGTATTAGCCATGAAAGAAGAACTAAATCAATTTGACAAAAACAAAGTTTAGAATTGAGTACTTCGTCCTTAAAATAAGTCAATCATTGGGACTTGGTGGGTATTTTTGAAACAAATTTGACAAAAATGGTAAGGTGGTAAGAAACAAAGTAGACTTATAGCTCAAGGTTACAATTAGTAAGAAGGTATTGATTTTTATGAAACTTATGCACCTGTTGCTATATTGGAATCAATTAGAATTTTACTTATCTTTATATGCTATAAAAACTTCAAGTTGTTCCAAATGGATGTTAAAAGTGCATTTTTAAATGGTTACATTAACGAAGAAGTATTTGTTAAATAACTCTAAGGTTTTAAAGATAAAAACCATCCAAATTACGTGATGAAGTTATCCAAAGCTCTGTATGGTCTAAAATAGGCTCCTTGAGCATGGTATAAGGGGTTAAGTAATTTTATGCTTGAGAATAACTTTGAAAGAGAAATGTCGATAAAACATTATTTATTAAAAGAAAGGAGAATGATTTACTATCATAGTGCAAATATATGTTAATGATATAATATTTGGTACTACTGATACATCCTTCTGTGACGAATTCTCAGCATTAATGCAGGGGGAGTTTGAAATGAGTATGATGGTAGAATTATCATTCTTTCTCAGATTACAAATCAGACAAACCGAAAAAAGAATCTTCATTAGCTAAGACAAATATACAAAGTAACTTTTCAAGAAATATCATTTTGAGAATGCTAAACCGATGGGTACTCTTATGTACACTAGAACTAAACTTGATAAAGATGAAGAAGGAAAAGCTAAGGATGAGATAAAATATAAAGGAATGATTGGATCAATATAATATGTTACAAGCTCAAGACCAAATATTATGCTTAGTGTTTGTCTTTGTGCAAGCTTTCAATCAAATCCAAAAGAAAGTCACCTTCAAGCAGTCAAAAGAATCTTTCGATATCTCCGCAGAACTATGAACTTTGGACTATGGTATCCAAAAATCGATTCATTTGACATAGTGGCTATTGTGATGCAGATTATGTAGGTGATAAAGTCGATCGAAAGGCATAAGTGGTCATTATCAATTTCTTGAAGGATGTGTAATATCTTGGTCCTACAATAAGTAAATTTGCACAATGCTTTCGACGGCTGAAGTGAAATAGATAGCAGTTGCCATCTATTATGCTCAAATCTCATGGATGAAGCATCAACTACAAGATTTTTCTCTAAACTTTTCTCATATTCCTATATTATGTGATAATATGAGTGCTATAAATCTTTCTAAAATCCCTATACATCATTCTAGAAATCAAATGTTATTTTCTTAGAGATCATATTTTAGAAGGAACCATTGATCTTTTGCATATTAGTATTGAAAATCAACTAGCTGACATTTTCACTAAGCCATTTTTTGAAGATAAATTTTACGTGTTAAGAAAAGAGCTTGGAATGTGTGAACTTCCTAATATTATTTCAGCATGGATATTTTCTGCTACTTGTCTTTTCATTTCGTATAGCAAGATCCTTCGATTCTAATTCTTAAAATATAAAGGAATGAAAATTGTCAGAAATTGTAGGTCTTACTCCATAGCAACAAGCTCTTGTCCCTCCTCAGGATATAAATAATATGGATATTTTACAACTGCTAAGGGACATTCGCACAAATCAGGATCAAATACGTAAACAAATAGACAACCTTCAATCAAGTCCAGGATTTGCAAATTCTCCTTAGGAAATCTCCTCACTGATTATGTCAATTTTTCATTTTTTTTCTAACTTCCTCCTTGTACTCCTTTATTATTTTTGACAATGACAAAGGAGGAGAGTTTATATGTTATATTTTTTCAATTTTTTGCATATTTTTTGCATATATAATGATATATTTCTAAATGCATATTTCTCAATACTACTCATATATATATGTGATTGATTATGCTATTGAAAATTATGAAAATATGTGATATGTAAATAATACGCTCTTTTCTTAAGAGACAAGCTCCTGCTAATTATGAGTGCATGTATAAAAGTTACAAGTATAGATCGAAATCATTTATTATCCCTTTTGAATTTTAAAAAATATATCTATTATTACTTGCCATCAACAAAAAGGGGGAGATTGTTAGCTCAAGGTTTATTTAACAATTTTGATGATAACTGCATAATATTTCAAAATTTAAGTTCGATTTATTTCCTTGTAAAGTTAGCTGTCTAATTCTCAAAAAAGAAATAAAATCATAAGAAATACGCCTTCTTTCTTGCAGGAACCTTCTTTATGAACTTATCTTATTAGAAATAGTTTATTCGAAAGGATCCTACTAATTATGAAGGTCATATATTAGCTCCGTGATTACTGGAAGATTTTTGGGAAAGACAACATTGAATTTATTCAAGGTTAAATACATCCAATTGACTAAAGATGCAAGTGAAGCAACGACTAGTTGAAAAAATTGACTATTTAAGGATGAGCAACAACACTTATGAAGTAGAACGAACATATTCAGACTGTCAAAACATTTTGAGCAACATCTATACTCTTGATAATCATATCATTACTATTGTGATTTAGAAAGTAAAATCATTCTATCAAGAGAGAAATTGTTATTGTGTTTCTGTGAGCTTTTTAGAAGTTTGTTATACATTTCGAGTGTGAAAGGTTGGAAAAACTTAAAAAAATATGTAATTGTGATCTTTAGAGATTCGTCAAATTTAATACTCAATTTTATAGTAAAACACTTAAGTTGGATACTTGATGACTTGATATGCTTGTATTGAAAGTCAAACTAGTATAAATCGACCGCTTCTTTCTTCTCTCTTTCTTTAACATTTAAATTTTCGCATTATAATATTATATGTGTTGTTTTTTAAGAGGCTCCTTCACTTTTTTAAAAGACTCATTTTGTTTTCAACTTGCAAGAGATTCCTTTCAGTTTTAACAAGAACTTTCTGTTTTTAAATTATTTTAATAGGATTAATTAGCTCCTTTTGTTTAAGCAGTATCTTATCCTACAAGAGGCTTCTATTGACACTTCTACTGACAGTTAAGCTCTTGTTGTTTAAAAAAGGCTTTATCGTCCTAGAGACTCTTATTCTTTGTCAAGCTCTTGTCGTTTAAAAAAGGCTTTATCGTCTTACAGACTCTTACTGATTTAACTAGGATCTATTTATCATACAAATTAAAAGAACTTGCAAAAAAATTTCATACACACAATTTACCTTCCTCTTACATGTGTTTGCAATAACCACTTACACATGCCTGGGCTTTTGTTCCTGTCCTTAAGAGCAGGGAAATCATGAATCTCGTGACACGAGTCATATGTACACCTAACTGCATCTTGTAGCTAACAGGTAGTTCGTACCACATGAACGTTAAGTTAGCCTTGACTGTAACTTAGAACTTGCTCTTCCTCCATGCTCAACATCATTCTTTACGAGAACGCTAGCTCATGTTAGTTAATACGCGAATTTTTCTTGGTCCCTCGGCTAGCGACTTGGCATAAACAGGAAGGGGTGAATTGAACTCTTTGACTTTAAATTGTGAGGTTGAGTTCAGAATGAGTAGGCTTTTCTTATGGGCATTATCATAAAAGAGAAGCATCGCACAGAATGAGTAAGCTAATCTGATCGCATTAATATAATTTAGAGCCAATCATGTCGAGTTGAGAGACTCTGAAGCATTAATAGTGCTGTATATCATCCTGTAATATATAGTTTCTAGCAATTTAGATACAGCAACGTTACCTACTGCAATCTTGTTTGCGATTCCATGCATGTGCGCTCATTAAATACTGTAACTTTCATAGCAAAATATAGAAGGGGAAATGCATACTAGACCCGTTATAAAGACAGCACTTGGGTGAAGTGGGGACTCGAGCGTTAAAGAAGCCCATGTGTGCTAAACTCTGACAACATTTTTGTGGGGAAGTCGAATTAAAAAGATCGTTAACTCTGACAAGGTTGAAATTTATTAGTTATGGCAGTTAAGTTCCAATCTGCAGATTCCAAGTGAAAAGAGTAAGTAGTTGATAGACACTAAAAGACGAAAGGAAATCTGGCAAGAAGCTATTGGAGTTAGCAGGTTTATGTAGTAAGATGGGTGTGTATCCCAGCAACCAAGCAGTGCAACTCAAGCCTCATATCCAGCAATGCCCCACCAGAACTAGTTGTGTACATCGGCAAATTTCTGCATTACAAACCCATTTTTTGTCGTGGCACAAGGGCAGCTTCACATGTGACATTGCTGTCCTAATAGAGGTCCTGATGTGCTTCTCTGGACATTGTTTCTGACACCAGTTTAGTACAATACAACTACTAAGGCTTGGCTAACTGTTAGATTTAACCATATAATTGAATAAATGGAACTCCTAAGTATCATTTTGTTTTTTTTTTTGGTATCATTTTCACTCCAGGTACCTTGACTCTGATCTAATTATTCCAAGTGCCATCAGATCTCATGCAATAATAGATCAAGGAAGTTTCTAATGGAAGTGCTTAATTATTCAAAAAATGAACTTTTAATTCTTATTGCAAGTCCATACACTTTTACAGGTACCACACAAGCAAGCATTGCAATCAATAAGAATGGGGAAAATGCTGGCTGAGTTTTCAGCTATAGGGCTGCAGTAATTGGAGGACTAACAAGTCAGTAACACATTTTGTATACGAGGTTAAGCAGATGGTTAAAACGCAAATCTCCAACCTACCAGAAACGGAGGACAGGGTAATCATATAAGCAAAATTACATGCCACTGGAGTTAAGGCTCGTAGGACTTGCATTATGCATTTCCAGAAAAACATTAATACTCACAATTGACAGAGCTTATTGTTTGATTGAGAAAACAAATGATCCAAATATTTGATACTTTGAAATCCAAGTAAATGCTAAAAATGGTGGACCAACAACGTCCATGCATAGGGGCAATTACCAGTACCCTACTGGTGGATAATGTGTATGTGTATCGTACATTGCCGACACACAGAAGTTATGAAGATATGTAGTACATTTAACAACCTTATCAAGCTAAGGTATACAGCATTAATAGCAGTGTGCCTTCACCAAAGAGCAGAACTCTGTGCATGGATACCACGGTAAAGGTAGATAAGAAACACCCACAAGATATAGAAAAGACTGGACCTTGTATACACAAGAATGTGGGGATGGTAATTGGAGGATAAACGTGAATGTCTCAGTGCCAAAAAATGTTTGTCTGTTTGCTCAGACGTCCATTTTATGCTTCAGAAGTTGACTGGTAAGTCAGTGTAGATGGATGGATGGTACATATACAATAGGATCCATAATGCTTGCATAATTGATGATATGATCAGAAACTATCTGCTACGTTATTCTCAGAAACGTGGCAGTATGTAAAATTTGTAACATTTCCGAAAACTAAGGATGTTTTGGTTCTTGGATGTGATGAAAATTACGTCATTCTCCAATAATCTACACACAGAATCAACAAATGAAGAAAAAGACAAGGAGAATCGAAGACAAGAAGAAGAGACATGAAGAAATGTCTGAAGCAGAAAAGGAGGAAGAGAGACAAGCTCTCGAAGCTTCCAACATGATAGAAACAATAAACCACATTAAGACATATCCATGTGATGCATACAAGATAGAAGTAAATTGATTAAACCAGTGTCGTATCACTTGAGCTATTGAAGTCAATACATAGTCGTTTGACAAATAACTCAGAGACTTCAAAAAAAAAAAAAAGCACAGCATAGGGAAATTCATTAAAGACTCACATGAAAAGCACATGACAATGGTTAGATTCAGTCAAAAGCATCCAAAAGCCATCTACTTCAGCTATAAAAGAAAACAGAAGCTTTAGTCACAGGAATACAACACACAGAAACTTCAATCTTTGATTTTTCATTGTATTCAGTTGTTGAGAGTGTGTAAAAGAGAGTAGCGAAAAATTAATCAGAGTGCTAGAGTATACCTGTGGGTACTAGGAGAGGTTTGGGAAAATCTCTTGCAAGTGTAGAGAATACACTCATCTTTGTATTGTATTTTTCTTCTCCTTTTTCTTGATTAGTGAAATCTTTACCACCATAGGTGGGAACCTTGGATGTAGATAATTCTTACACTATCGAACCAAGTAAAATCAAGTCTTTTTTTATTTTTTTGCATGTTTATATCTGCAAAATAACAATCTCTGTCAAGATCTTTTGTTGTAAAGATAACAGAAAAGCAGTAGAAAACCCAACAAAAAGTGGTATCAGAGCTTTCAAGACTTCCTGGGATATATCTTGGACACTTCAAGCATCAAGATTCATTCAAGAACAGTCAGTGAGTACATTCTTTGAGTTTCTTTACATTACAAAATCATGGTAGGCAAAGAAATGAATGTATTTTGTGGTAAAGAAGACTTCATCATCTGGAAACTCCAGATGCAAGCTCTTCTTGAGTCATATAATTGTTATGGTGCTATAGATGATCAGTATGACCTAGAAGCTAATCCTATAAAAAAGCTAAAAATACAAAGACTTGCACATTGTAAGATAATGCTTCACTTATCACCAACAGTGATAAGAAAAGTGCAGAATCATAATATTGCACAGAAGCTTTGGGTGAAACTTGATGAATTGTATGCTAAGAAGTGTCTTCCTAACAAGATAACACTTCTTCACAACCTTGCAAACTACAAAATGAACACTTCAGTCTCATTAGATGATAACCTAGATTATTTCTTTAAGCTAGTACAAGATTTAGAAGCTACAGATGAGAAAATAAGTGAGGAACATCATGTTGTAGTGATCTTAAAGGCATTACCTCCTGAATTTAATGCATTCAAGAAGGTAATTAAGCACGCTAGTGGAGAATCTCTTACTCTTAAGAGGTTTTTATATTCTCTAATGGAAGAAATAATTGAGGTGAATCCTTTTAAAAAAGAGTTTGAAGTGATGTTTGTAGAGAATAATTATGAGAAGAAATCTCATAAGAAAAACAACAAGAAGGGAAAATGGCAGAAAGGAAGTGAGAAGGAAAAACACCTTAAGGAAGGTGAAAATGAAAAGAAGAAAAAAGGAAAAGGGAAGAAATGCTTTTACTGTGATAAGGTGAGACACTTTGTAAGAGATTGTAGGAAAAAGAAGAGGGACAAGGCAGCTGAAAGTGGAATTTCAGGTAATGTTGAAAAACCTGAAGATTCTAGTGGAGATGAAATACTGGCTGTGACTGAAATTTATGAGGACCTTAGTAGAGAATGGATATTTGATTCAGGGTGCACTATGTATGTCACACCTCATAAGGACTGGTTTATTACATTTGAACCAGTCACTGCTAAGGTTAAAATGGCAAATTCTGGGCAACAAAGGATAGAGGGCATAGGAAGTGTTTCCATCAACATGTTTGATGGAAAAAGAAGGATCTTAAGCAATGTCAGATTTGTGC
>JANSVA010000008.1:10912423-10928479 GCA_025504915.1 Erythroxylum reticulatum | reverse complement strand
AAGAGGCTGAAGTGATGTTTGTAGAGAATAATTATGAGAAGAAATCTCATAAGAAAAACAGCAAAAAGGGAAAGTGGCAGAAGTGAAGTGAGAAAGAAAAACACCCAAAGGAAGGTGAAAATGAAAAGAAGAAAAAAGGCAAAGGGAAGAAATGCTTCTACTATGATAAGATGAGACACTTTGCAAGGGATTGTAGGAAGAAGAAGAGAGATAAGGCAACTGAAAGTGGAATTTCAGATAATGTTGAAAAATATGAAGATTCTAGTAAAGATGAAATTTTAGCTGTAACTGAGAATAGTGCGGACCTTAGTAGATAATGGATATTTGACTCAAGGTGCACTATGCATGTCACTCCTCATAGGGACTGGTTCACATCATTTGAACCAGTCACTGCCAAGGTTAAAATAGCAGGTTCTGGGCAGCAAAGGATAGAGGGAATAGGAAGTGTTACCATCAAAATGTTTGATGGAAAGAGAAGGATTATAAGCAATGTCAGATTTGTGCCTGGAATAAGGAGAAATCTGATTTCTAAAAGCTTGTTTGATAAGCAAGGCTTTCAAATCAGATCTAAAGATGGACGTAGAGAAATCTTAAGGGATGAGAAAGTCATCATTAGAGGAGGGGAGAGGGATGACCTATACTATGCTATAGGCTCAACTGAAATTAATCAAATTTCAGAAAGTGAAAACCTTGAACCACCTAAGCAATGACATGCTAGGTTGGGTCATGCAGGAAACAAAAGCCTGCTCCATCTTTCTAGGCAAGGTCTTATACATGAAGAAAACTTACAGAAGTTAAAATTTTGTAAATCCTATGTGCTAGAAAAGCACCACAGGTCAACTTTTCAAAGGGGAGCTAAGAGAGCCACAGAGATCATGGAGTATGCTCACAGTGATCTTTGGGGGCCAACTTAAGTCCCCACAGTAGGAGGAAACTTGGACTTTATGTCTATAATTGATGATAAATCAAGAAAATGTTGGGTTTACCCTATGAAGAAGAAGGATGGAGCTTTAAAGATTTTCATAAAAGGGCATACTCTTATCGAAAATGAAAATGGGAGGAAATTGAAATGCCTAAGGACTGATAATGGGCTGGAGTATTGCAACAATGAATTTGAGGAATACTACAGTAAAAATGGAATTCTTAGGCGTAAGACTGTTAGAGCTACTCCACAGTAAAATGGAGTAGCTGAAATATTAAATAGGAGCCTCCTTGAAAAGACTAGGTGTATGCTTCTCTCTTCGAGTTGCTCTCATTCCCTATGGGGGAAACAATTAGGACAACATCCTATTTAATTAATAGGCTCCCAAACTCTGTTAATGACTACAAGACTCCTCAGGAAATTTAGAGTGGTAAGAAGCCTAGACTATCACACCTTAGGACTTTTGGATGTGCAGTTTATGCATATCAGAAAGAGGAAAAATTAGAGCCTAGAACAGTCAAGGGGGTGTTTTTAGGTTGTCCAGAAGGTATGAAGGGCTATAAACTCCTACTACTCCAAAAGGGAGCCTATAGAATAATCATTAGTAGAGATCTCATCTTTAAAGAAGATAAATTCCCTCTGCTGAACAAGAATTCTCAAAATTCTGACCTCTCAGGTCACATTCAGGAGAATTTAAGGACATCAAACTATTCAGTCCCATTTTATGTACCACCAGAACCTGAAGAAGGTGGTGGTTCACAATCTGAAGCTGTGGAGCCTGTGGAAGGCACTACACAGTATGGAGAAGCAAGAGAAGAGGCAGAAGATGAGGGTGAAGGAGAAGTTTTACACCCACCTTCGGATGATATTCAAGAGAACCTACAAGACTACCAACTCACAAGGGATAGGTAACCAAGAATCATAATACCTAAGAGAAGGTACACTGAATTAGACATGGTCGAATTTGCATGTTTCATGGCTAAAAATGTAGAAAATAAGGCTTCGGAAACCTATGATGAAGCCATGAGAAGTAAAGATGCTAAAAATTGGAAAGAAACTTGTGAGAAGGAATATTCTTCATTGATGAAGAATAAGATTTGGACTTTAGTCCCTAGACCTTACAAAGCCAAATTAATTGAAAATAAATGGCTGTTCAAATTAAAAGGAGTAACTGAAGCAAAAACTAGGATATACAAAGCTAGGCTTGTAGCTAAGGGATTTAGGCAGAAAGAAGGAATTGACTACAAGGAGATATTCTCTCCTGTAGTCAAATTCAAGACAATTAGACTTATATTAATCCCAGCAACTCTATATGATTAGGAAATCCATCAAATGGATGTTAAGACAACTTTCCTATATGGAAAGCTAGAGGAGACCATATATATAAAGCAACCAATCGGATTTGAGGATAAAAACAAGTTGGACTATGTTTGCCTATTGCAAAAATACCTATATGGGCTCAAGCAAGCTCCTAGATAATGGAACAAGAAGTTCCATAAGGTTGTTGCTAGTATGAGCTTCATTAGAAGCTCATATGATTACTGCCTATATTACAAAGATCTAGGGATGACTAAAGTATTGTTTATGTTAGTATATATAGATGATCTCATCATCACAGGGAAGGACTTGAATAAAATTTAAGAGGTTAAGGCTGAATTGAGCTCTCATTTTGAAATGAAAGACGTAAGGGAAGCACATAAGCTTTTAGGGATGCAAATTATTAGAAAGAGGAGGGAAGGAAAGATACTAACTCAATTTAATATAGAGCAAGGTAAACCTACTTCAGTTCCTTTATGATCACACAAGGCTTGATCTAACCTATGCTATAAGTATCCTAAGTAAGTTCATGGCCAATCCAGGATTAGAACACTAGCAAGGACTAAAAAATGTTCTCAGATATGTATTGGGAACAGTGAACTATGGATTATGCTTCACTAAAAGGGAGCTAATCAAATGCAACTATCTATCTTTGTATGGCTATGTCGATGCTGATTATGCAACAGACAAGGACTTAAGAAAGTCAATCTCAGCATACATATTTACTCTATCAGCAAACACAATATGTTGGAAATCACAACAACAATCAGTGGTAAGTCTATCTACCACAGAGGCAGAATATTATGCAATAACAGAAGGTGTAAAAGAATTAGCATGGCTATTAGGAATTTTGAAGGAAATCAACACAGACATCACAACACCAGTACTATACATAGATAGTTAGAGTGCTTGGTACCTGAGTCGCGATCAAGTCCTCCATGAAAGATCCAAGCACATTGATGTGCAACTGCATTTCGACAGAGATCAAATCTCCAAAGGAACCTTTAATCTGGAAAAAATACAAGGTGAGAAAAATCCATCTAATTTCGATACAAAAATTCTAACATAAAATAAGTTTAATTTTTTCAGGGAATACTTACAAATCATGGAAGCCCCTAGATACTGAAGTCAAATTTAGCAGATCTCACAAAGGGGTGAAGATTAGGGTTTTGAGTTTTGGGATTTTCTCTTGGGTTTTTCGGATCTGAGCAAAGATTGGTGAAGTAGGAGGGAAAGCCACATGAAATTGAAATCGATTTCATTATATCTCACAAATTATGGAAACTAGGGTTTTCATGTTTTTAACTCACTCACTGATTAAAGATCAGATTATAGATTATCGGAGAAGAATGGAAAGATGTGATGAAAATCACGTCATTCTCCAATAATCTACACACAGAATCAACAAATGAAGAAAAAGACAAGGAGAATCGAAGACAAGAAGAAGCGATATGAAGAAATGTTTGAAGCAAAAAAGGGGGAAGAGAGATAGGCTCTCGAAGCTTCCAACGTGGCAGAAACAATAAACCACATTAAGACATATCCATGTGATGCATACAAGATAGAAGTAAATGGATTAAACTAGTGTCGTATCACTTGAGCTATTGAAGTCAATACATAGTCGTTTGACAAATAACTCAGAGGCTTCAAACAAAACGCACAGCATAGGGAAATTCATTAAAGACTCACATGAGAAGCACATGACAATGGTTAGATTCAGTCAAAAGCATCCAAAAGCCATCTGCTTCAGCTATAAAAGAAAACATAAGCTTCAATCACAAGAATACAACACACAGAAACTTCAATCTTCGATTTTTCATTGTATTCAGCTGTTGAGAGTGTGTAAAAGAGAGTAAAGAAAAATTAATCAGAGTGCTAGAGTATACCTGTGGGTACTAGGAGAGGTTTGGGAAAATCGCTTGCAAGTGTAGAGAATACACTCATCTCTGTATTGTATTTTTCTTCTCCTTCTTCTTGATTAGTGAAATCTTTATCACCATAGGTGGGAACCTTAGATGTAGATAGTTCTTACACTATCGAACCAAGCAAAATCAAGTCTCTTCTATTTTTCTGCAAATTTATATATGCAAAATAACAATCTTTGTGAAGATCTTTTGTTGTAAAGATAACAGAAAAGAAGTAGAAAAACCCACACTGGACATATTAACTCTTACTTTCAATGCTAATTTAAACACTTCCTGAAAAGCCATGTCATGGGCTAGTGATTGGTAGTATTTATTAAAGGCAGCAAGAGAATGTTGCTTCCTCCCACGCCAAAATACGCAGAAAAATTTAGGTATTCTTACCCCATTCTATGATATTGGAAGATTTCTATCCTTCAGACCCTCTTTGACTTAAGTTGCAAGCTATTTGGGTAAAACTAAAAAAAGGAAATTGTTATTGCGGCAACAATGGAACATTTTTTTTGTTGGGTCTGTTCATTTCAACCTTTTTGGTTAATACTTACTTCTGAAACTGTTTGATTTATTTGTCAGTACAGTTGGAAACCTCAGCACTCATTCATTTATATCCGGGGGCCATATCTCCCTTTCGTTATAGTATGCTAGTTCACATCCGAATCTAGATACTTAGGCCCAACGTGCGCATGCCATATAACATTTTTGTCTGAAAACAATATCTGTTGGACGGATAGCATCACTGATCTTGCAGCAAATAACAGGAAGTAGAAACAATCCCACAATCAAAACTAATTTCCATGTAGCGATGAGCATGCGGGTGCTCTTGGTCTGATAATAGAAGCTTAGAAAGGAAAAAGGATTTCAAGGAAGAAGATGTTTGACGACACATGATAAAAGATACCAATGCTCAGATGATCCTCACATTGATAATGAAGAGAATGGTACAGATTCTGAAACATGACCTGAGAGATGTACTGTCTTCCTCCTCCTCTTTGGCGCATCAGAAAATCAATGTTGTTTTACATTGAACAATAGAAGTTTCTGATGACCAAAAGATTGCTAATTATTAGTTAGAAGATGTATGTATTTTATCTCTTTATATCTCTTTACTTCCCGTCTGGCACTGAAACCTTATATTGTACCTTTCACATCCTTTTTAAGCTGATCAATCAATCTTTCAAGGCCGATTCAATTCATAATCTAGGTGTGCAATTTTAGATAGTTTACTCTCTTCAAGCCGGTGCTATACTAATTCATCATTCTCTCGAGTCCTGTTCACCTAAGCTTCTTGGCTGAACTAAAGCCAATCATTAATAAAGTTGTAAAAGATTTCAACAAAGTTCAGTTCTTTTCAGGCGTAACAAGTAGAAACATCCTCAGGTTTTTCCTGCTGCTGTGGAAAACTAGAAACTTTAACAGGGTGCTTGCTTGTTTCCCTTGGATAAAGGGGAATTCTCAGGAGGTAACCTACTGCAGAATCCATACAGAGGAATATTCCATGTATGCACTAAATGAGCTCATAGAAACATGTTGTACACTTAATTTCCTTCATCTTTCTGTCCAACTTTCCCGTGACACCTGTCTTCCATTGTCATTTTCAAGGATCCAGCTTAATGTGAACATGTATGCTCAGATAACCAACACACGAGAAAATGGCCTTCTATCCATGACTGTTCAAGTTCATTAAAAGGAACATTTAACTATATTTACTGGTTGGTTATGAAACATTTATGTGAAACCTTTACTTAAGTAGTAGGGAAGTGATAATGGCTTAGGTAACCTTCCTCATCAATTAAGACACAACCTATGTGACAAAGCTAACTAGTGAGTTAGTTGAGTGTTGAACATTGATGAGCTTCAAACCAGACCCTTGAACTTTTACCTGTCCAATTTTTTAGCAATTCCGGACATGCTTCACTTGTCTGGTTGACATCAAATAAACTTGGAAACAAGTTACAATCTGCTTTGGTACTTGGCATCGCTTTCAGTCTCTTTTCGGCACTGGGTTAATCCCATCGTCAAGCTGAACTATATCAGTGCCTGTTCGGTTGGCCTTTCCTAACTAGTCCTTAATAAAAGGTTTTGATCTTTCAAAGACAGTGACAAAGAAAACAACTGGATTGAGCACTCCAAAACTGCCCACAACATGGAAGAATTAAAAGGGTGATCTAATCAAATCTCAGTCCACCAAACAACATTTGATCATGTTAATCATAACACAAACTTTAATTATAGACCCAGGATCAACCATAAACTTGTATTAATGGAGAAAATGCGGACAAATACCTATTTTGTTATCTTTTTCACATGAACAAGTTGTTGAACTGTCTGAACAAGCTCTTGAAACTTTCAATCGACCTTTATAAAAGTTGTATATTCTTATGTCGTTAACGTCTTTTTAAGTCTTTCTTAATGCGTGGGCCTCTTAACGAGTCAAAGAAATTGAACCTCTACGAACTTACTTAAGTAGACAACATAAGACCTTAATAATTGCTTATAGTAACCTTATTAGGCCTCTCCATCGCAAGCCCAATTCATAACTGGCTCACACTGATTATGGTTCATTTTTCTCATTAGACTTTAGCCTATTTAATCAAATTTTAATTGAGTTTCTTTATTATCTTTAATCACGATCAAATTTAATTTTCTTAATTGTAATTTTATAAAACCCTAATTGTCCAATTAAAAAATTACTAACATTCTCCCCTTAGGTAAATATTAATTGCAGCAGCTTTAACAACAATAAAAATTGTAAAAGTGGTTAAGCAAACCAATTTAAAATATTTGATTCAAAAATATTGAAAGTTCATTATTTGATCTCGTCAGACTTTCTATACTAAAAAATATCAAATACATGTATCATATGCGATACAGATATAATATAATCACATATATCTAATACCTCACTAACATGAGTGAGAAAAGTATGATAAAGTGTGACGATACCCATATGATTTGAAATGTATCATATTTCATTTGTTGGTGTCAATTTCTTTGAACTTTATATTAAATTTCATTAGAGAAATTTGTTTTTTCTCACTGAATGGAAAACCACATTAGAGTAAACCCTTATGGAATTAAATACTTATATCCCCTGTGTCTTATCCACCAATAGATCTATATGTGTATTTGTATGTGTCCTGAAGACATAGGCTCAAGGTCAATCTGTATATAAATGACAAATGACCTTTAAAATGCTTAAAATCGACACAGGTCTTAAGACTTTTACTTGTATTATGACAATGTACATCATTCTGTATGATTGAGAACAAAATGATGATCATCAATATGTATAAAAATTATGTTGTCATAATACGTGAACAAGTGTATTATGTTGTCATCAATATGTATTAATAAGTATAAATTTTTTTACTATGTATTAATAAGTATAAATTTTTTTACAAGTGTATCATAAGCAAGTACAATAATCTTTAACTAACAATGTCTAAAGACTTCAGTAAACACATACTTTTCATACAATCATGGAACTGCTCTAATTCCATATGTTAGTCATAATATAAACTTTAATTATAGACCCAGGATTAACTATGAACTTGTATTAACGGAAAAAAAAAGTGAAAAAATACTTGTTTTGTTAACTATTGCACAATGAACAAGTTGTTGAACTACTTGAACAAGCTCCTCAATGTTTAAACAAGGTCCTGAAAGTTTCGATCGACCTTTATGAAAGGTGCATATCCTTATGCGATTAACGTCTTTCTATGTCTTTCTTAAAGTGCAGGCCTCTTAACGGGATAAAGAAACTGAATGTCCACAAACTTACTTAAGCAGGCAGCAGTAGACCTTAGCAACTATTTATGGTAACTTTATTGGGTCTCCCCATCACATGCCCAACACATAATCGACCCAAACTAATTAGAGCTCATTTCTTCACTGAAATTTAGCCAGATCCTTTGTTGGGTTTCTTTATTATCTTTAATTCATATTGACATTAATTTTCTTAACCATAATTTTATAAAACCTGTAATTAATAATTTTCCAATTAAAAAGTTCTAATAAATCTACATCATAAACTAGAGTTTGATCATTGTAAGGAGATCTTTGTAGTAAATGAGTTTGTAAATTGCTATACCAAGCATTGCATATTCTTTGACATGTTGGCATATCAAGCGCATACATCTAAACAACAAGGAGCTAAAAGTAAGCACAATTTTATCTTCCTCCTTAATTTTAAGGTCAACCATCCTCCAAAATTTTAACAAGTTTTATAGTATTAAGTAAATTTTATTGAAATAGTATTAATAATACTTTAAATTCTAATAAAATTAAATTTGTGTTAATTTTCTAATAATTGTATTGTCAGCTCAACTTATAGAGAATCTAAAACTATTTGACACTAACATTATTTTTTTTTGGAATGTAAGTAATAAGTTCATTTAAAAAATGGAAATTACATAATGTATGAGGCTAGATCTTCTAAGAATGGGCTCCAAACTAATGTAGAAAGTGCATAGTTGGATATGTCTAACAACCCTATATTCTCGATGTTCAATTGTATTCTATTAGCATCGGACAAGAGTAGATGATTAGTATTGATCATGATGGTCATCCTTAGTTTGAGCCATAAACATTTCCATCCATATTCTTTGAACTCCTCAGCCTTATAAAGATTTTGGTATTGCTCATCCTCCAGATTTAGTGTGCAAACATAGCAAAACTAGTTTTGAAGAACCTTTGATTTTCTCTATTAACCTATCTCAGTTTGTTAACCTAAGTCAATGTGTTCATCCAACTAAGATCACTGTCTTGTAACCTAAAGATATTGAGAAAAGCAGTCTATAGTTGTTTAGTTTGAGAACATTTGAAGAAAATATGATCTAAGGTTTCAGGTTCTTTAAAGCATAAAGGGCCATTTATGTCCATAATTTGGAACTTAATTTTATCTAGTTCCTAGTTTTTGTAAAGCAGTTAACCATAAGATGAAAGAGTGGCTGAAGCAATACCTGATCCCTATAGCAATCTGTAAAGTGGAAATTTGATCATAGGTTCTAGTAACAATTCTTTGCATGATTGACTTGTAAATTTGTGAGACTTATGGAGTTCCCGTATGATCTTATCTTCTTGTGCTTAACTTTGAAGGTATGAAGGCCATTACTCAACAATAGAACTAACTCCTCTACATAAATGGATCAGCCAATTCCACCTGTTATTCTAGATCAGAGTTTGAACTTTATTATCTCTGGGGTTAGATCCTTTTAAGGTTGTAAAGAGGTTAGTGTTACATAAAGGCCCTAAGGTATGCCAATTATACAACCAGAAAGTTGTGTTCTTCCCATTTCTAGCATGATGCCTGATATGAGGATGCATAAAGGATCTCATATGTAAAATCTATTAAAAAGTGTAACTAGTAAATATGCAAATTATTAAGGATGGTGATGGCCAACTGTACTCCAACTCCATATGATAAGAATATGTTATTACATTGAGAGAGTCTTCTGCTGAATTTTTCAATGAGAGGTCTGCAATCAGCTTCCTTGAGATTCTTTGTAGAAATTAGGACTCCCAAATAAGTGTAAGGCAGTTGGTTTACACTGAGTCCCTCATCTACTATCACATTCATCAAATTTCCACAATTTTGTCTAGATAGATTAGCAACACTATTACTTAGGTTAAACTTGAGCCCAAAGACTTTTTGAAACATCCACAAAGCTTTCAAAAGAGTAAATCATCTATAAATGAGAGTTGAGTAATCCCAAGACCACCACATCTATAATGGATTTTAAATTCAAGATTTTCCTTTATACATATTTGTTTAATCCTTTGTAGTACCTCCATTGCAATGGCAAATAGATAGGGGGAGAGAGGATTACCTTGTCTAATTCCTCTAACAATTATATAAAGTTAAGAAGGTTCTCCATTCATCAATACTGAGTAAGAGATAGATGTTATACAAGAATGAATCCATTTGATGAACTCATATGGATATCTAAGACCCTATAAAGAGTAGATAAGAAATCTCCATTCAATGGTATCATAAGCTTCAGTGAAATAAATCTTGAGTGCACAACTCCTGATATGCTCCTTAGAATTGTAATCTTTGAATAGTTCCTAAGCTAACAAGATGTTATCACTCGTGCTTCTTCCTGGGACATAAAAACTATGACTTGGATTGATTAAGCCAAGTAAGGTAACTTTCAACATGTTAGCAAGAATTTTTGCAATAATCCTATATATCACATTACAACATGCAATAGGCCTGTAATCATTTAAGCATTTAGGATTAGGGACTTTGGAACCAAGACTAAGTTAGTCTTATTGATTTTAGTAACAGTCTACCACTTCTGAAGAACTTTTAAACAACCTTTACTATTGGAGTTTGTAAGACATCCCATTTCTCTTAGAAGAACCTTGCATTGAAGCCATTTGGTTTTGGGTCCTTATCAAGGTGGAATGAAAATAATACTTCTCTTATCTCCTTAGAGGTAACTTCTTTGAGCAATTTAGACTGCTGATCATGCCTTACAGAACTTACCAATCTATGAAACAAAACGCCAAGAAGATTAATTGAGTGTATAGTTATCCCATTTATCTGTTTGAAGTGTCTTCCTATTTCCTTTTTCAACTCTTCTTGATCATGAATTAATCTTCCATTAATATCAAGGGATATTACTTTGTATTTCTCCTGCCCTAAATCACATTATAAAAATATTTTTATAATGTGATTTAGGGCAGGAGAAATATAAAAACAAAGTAATATTTCTATCTCCTTTTTGCATCCACTGGACTCTTGATTCTACCTTAATTGAAAATTGTATGACTCTAATGTCTGTAAGTATGAGTTGAGATCAGTTTTTTTTTCTCAATGAGTACAGAATCTAAGGTGTTGGCCATTAGTGGCTTCTGAGTGGAAAGGAGTTGCTTCATAGTTTACATATTCTCTATCCTCACAGGATAAGGAGACTCCTTAAAGAGTTTAACATAACCAACCTTGATAGTTTTCAAGTAATTACACATAATAGAATGATTTAGAGCATTAAAAGCGTTTATTAATGGTAGATGTTATAATTGAATCAAGTTGGGAATAACTAAGAATTAAAGAACTTGAATCGAGATCCCCTTGGCCTTGTTTTGTTGTTGACACACACATTGATTGGAGTGTGATATGAAATCAAAGGTTTACCACACTTTGTAAAGCTTCCATGCGTTGTAGTGAGCCAATGATGATTAATTAAACATTTTTTTAGTTTTCTCTATACCAGGCCACCATATTTTTGGTGGTTACTCCATGTAAAAATATGTCCTTGAAATTTGAGTTCAACTAACCTAAGCTTAGCAGTTTACTTTGTAAGTTCTCTAGTGTCTACATGTGTTATTCTTCATCTTCCTTTAGATTTAGCTGGAGACAATAAGCAATTGAAGTCTCTTGCAAGCATCTAAAGGCTTGAAATGTTAGAGTTAATAACTTGCAAGTCCCTCTATAATGCTGCAATCTAAAATTCCCAATTTGATGCATACATAATTGTAATTCAAACTTGAATCATGTTAGCTTTAATAGTGAGCTCACAATATAGCAATTGATCAGTACAAAACCAATTTGTTAAGATCAAATAAGTTCAATCAAGTTCCACCAAGATGCCACCATTCAGATGTTTGGAATGATTGTTAAGAGCATGCCATTCAGATGGGAGACCAAAAACATAAGCTATAAACCTTTTTTTGAATTATGTAGCATCTGTCACTGATAGGTACATAAGAGGTCACATAATTTCATAGTCCAGGGATATCATTATCACAATCATTTTTAGCTAATGATCAGATATCCACTAAATTGCAGTTTTGCTATTGGGACTTCAATTTTGCAAGCCTAGCATTTGGTTTAGTCCTTAGCCTTGGTTTTATCATTAGTTCAGTTGTCAATTAATTCCTATATTCTTGAATTTTAACTGGGAAAGTCATTTATGAGGACATAGATGTTCTACTTTATGGTGAAGGTGCTTATTGTTTCAAGAGTCTGCTGCTTATCTAGGGGTTTACTCATTGCTTGCACCATATCATCTTGTTTAGAAAATTGTTGTCAGGTATCCATATTATTTTCACTATATTTATCAATTTGTTGGGCACTTTCTGAAGTCTTTGGGGCTGGAACTTTTACTTTTTTACTCTCCCATTCCTTGTGGATTTGTTTGGGAGCCCATAACTTGGTTTTCTCTTTTAGATATGGTTTCCAAAGGTAAGATAATAGGACCTTATCTTCAATTAGTGCACCATTATTGTTTTATTTTATGATTGGAATGCTCTCAAGCATGAATTTTCCATGCTCAACTTCAATGCAAACTCTAAAATACCTAACCTTTTAATGTGTGCAATAATTTCATCCATTCTTAAAGGATTACCAAGGTAACTAGCCAAATAACTCAACCCCTCTGATGACCAATATTCCAAGGGTACTTCGTGCATGTTAACCCACATTGGTATAGTTTTAATCTCAACTCTATGAAGCTTAAAACCCATTTTCCACTTCCTTAAAAATATAGGTTTACCTTATATATGCCAAGGGCCCATGTCAGCTACTTTGTTCGCCATTTCCTTAGAAGTAAAACAAAAGATGAATAGCTCATCTTCTATTATCAAAGTGGCTTGGAATCCCAGTTTTTTCTTACTTCATCCCAGCGTTGCACCATTGAGTAGGCCATCCTCTTATCCAAGAAGTAGCCTACCAAAGGAGACTTCCACTTGAAAATCCCCTATTGCAACACCATCTCAGGTGGAGACACAGGACCTTCACAAACTCCAGCTACAAAATGCAACTTTTCAAACGTATCTAGGTGTCCAACAACTCAGCTCCAAGTTGGTTTCTGTAGCTTTTGTTGAAGATGACGATTGAGGTGTGGTTTGGTTCAGTGGAGGAGGAAGAGAGAAAGGCAAGGGTGGGAACTCCTCAGTCGTCACAAGGGAGGTCAAGGAAGGTTGTGGATGTGGGAGGGACATATTTACCATTAGTAAACTATCAGATATTCTTTAAGAGTGTGTTTAGGCAGACTTCCAAAAATAGAAAACACACTCAGTTCAAACCGGGCAGGTATGACAAGAAGATGATGTGAGGGCATGAATGAAGGTAAAAATGGCATATGGGAAGGAGTGTATCAACAAAAGGGGAAGGAAACTACAACATGCAACCATGATTTAATGATAGTCTATGGGAGAGTAATGAGAAGGCAGAGAATTTCAAAATAATTTTACTTATTAAAGTATTATTAAAATAACATAACATATTTTTAAAAAGTTCAAAAAATAAAATGATCAATAAATTCACTAAATTCATCACAATTTGGCCTTTCCTTTCTCCAATCCTAAATTCTTAACATTGAAAAATGCATTAAAAATTTCTTAATTGACCAAAATTGTATTAATTCTAATTGTGTGTTATCAGCTACACCCAAAAATTAAATTATTATCTTTGAAACTCAAACAAACAATTGGGAATAGAATAATCATATTCTAATTCTTTAATGGCAACACTTATTTAATTATTATTCAATATTTTTATAATTTGAATGCCTTTATAAGGACTTCTTGAAATGATAAAAATCATGGGATAAGATTTTATGGGTGCCCAAATCATTTGATAAGCTTAATTTAATTTTATTTATATAACTTGTTGTTAAAGGAAACAAAAATTGCATGAGACTTATTATATATTTTTTATGATTATTGTTAGATTGAGAGTTATAACTATTTTGCTTAACATGACGATCCATTCACTGATATAGCTTTTAGTGTTTTTTCATAGATTAAGGATAGCAAATATTAACTTAAATCATTAGTTAAATACAGATAAAAAGACAATTCATAACAATAAAAAATTCAAATATATGAAAAAGTGGTTAGAAGACTAAAAATTAAGGAACATAAGAGGAAAGTTAAGCTTGAAGGAAAGATGAAGAAAATAAAGTATAAATTCAAATTATTCTTAGTAACAATAAGCAGTTACTGAAATTGTTTATTACATATTTAATATTTATCAAATACTATTTTCATATACTTCTCATAAAGTTACAAACAAATGCCTAAGTTTTTTTTAAAAAATTAAATTGAATTATTTGGTACCAAAATAACAAGAAATGTTTACAAAAGGCTAGATGTTGTGTTTATCTTAATATTTACTATCAGGACTTCTTAGTTTTATGACGATAACGCCTTACATTAGTTACAATTTAAAACATAACGTTTGGTAAGCTTATATTCTCCAAACAGCTTTCTGATCATTTTTTCAATAACGGAGTAGTTTTAATGCTATAAAATGCTCCCTGATCACATTTATGAGTCCTGTAATTAAGCTCTCATCATTTTTTTTCTCTTAAATGTTCTTTGATTTCTCTCAAACTAGATAACCCTAATTGTGAAACCTAATGTGATCTTATGAATGATCCATTACATATCATTCCACAAGGCATTTTGGCAGCATCACTAGAGTATTTCATTCCACTTCCATAATCACATTCGCTCATGACAAATTCCTACCATACTACTTCAAAATTTTCTAGATAGGGGACACTCGAAAAACAAATGATGCATGGATCGTGTCTTCTCTCTACAGAGTGTACAATCATCATGTAGGTTTTTGAACTTCTTTAGTCAATCTTTGATATACATTTTTCCTCCAGTTAGGAGCCATTCACATATGGTTGCTCTAGGGTTGGTTTGCTCGAAGTATAACAATTTACTTCATAGGACAATTGGTGAATGATTATAATAAACTTTCTGCATGCTTTCTTATTAAACATTCCAAATAAGTTGCCTTTCTAAATTTTTCTGTCCTGTAAGTACAGATTTGGGTGCATCTATAGTTCCAGTTGACTATTGACGTTGGCAATCAACTCCTAATATGAGGTAAGAATCTCATTTACAATTTTCCTTATTGTTGTGTTAGTCATTAGAGGTCAGAAATATGTGACTTTTGATAAAGTTCCCAATGATGAAAATTTGGTCAAACTTGAATAATATGGAAGATCCATCCCCCACCTTATACCCAAAGTCCATTTTGCAAGTTTGTTTCATTATTTGGATATGTTTAAAGATTGAGGAAGTGTCAGCCTTAGGCTCCTAATTCCAAATGCTACCTTTGTGTACATAATGGGAATTGACCCATCTCACCCAAAGAGAGAGAGTGAGAGTTTGTTAAAAGTCTTTAGATTCTTTTGAGCATCTGGACCTACTTGGTGGTTCTTATTGGAAGTATTCCAAGACCACCATCTTTCTTAGATTTACAAACTTCTACCCAGTTAACCTTCACCAAAGTGTTGTTTCCTCCATGCCCAAGCCATAAGAATCTGCTCAGTATACTATTGATTTCCTTGATTAGATTTTTAGGAAACTATAAATGGGAGGTCCTGTAAGCATACAGATTATGAAATTTTTGTCAATATGTTTATGAATATAATATGTTTTCCTTAATGTAAGAAAGATTTTGTTATTTTATTAGCTCTATCCATTCCAAGTTACAAGTTTTAGTCATTAGGCACGTACATCTCCTCCAAAATAACATAAAAATTCTAAAAAGATCATACATTCCCTAATTTTCATAAAATATCAGCAACAAATGTCTTCATTTCTAGCAACTTAACAAATATCTTAATTTTTAGAATTTACATAAGTTGCATATTAATCAATTGTAGAAACCAAAATACATGTCTTAATTTCTAAAATTTGCATAAGCTACTTGTTGATTAATTCCAACCACAAGACCATACAAACAAGTAATACAAATTATATAAAATTCTATAATTGTGGCTTCATTTGCTTCTTATAGAATGTTCACATTGCAAATCGGGTGAAAATCCATAAAGCAAGATCTAAAATTAAGATATGTATATAGTTAAATTGAAAATTCCAAATATATGCGAATCTAAGCAAAAGTGGATCTAAATGTATACATTT
>JANSVA010000008.1:10902052-10912323 GCA_025504915.1 Erythroxylum reticulatum | reverse complement strand
TCTTGCATGAATAACTACTAACGGTAGTTATTCACAGATGATATATATAAAGACAAAGGCAACGTTTTGAAAAAATATTATTATCAGAACTTACTCTGGTTATTTGGTTCAAAAGAGAGACGCTGGTTCTTTATATATATTCTCGAAAGTTTTTATAGAAAACTAAGGCACGAGATCTCTGCGTTCTTTAACTGGTGGAATATAACGAATCATCAAGTATGTATGTTTCGCTTTCTATGCATATACAAGCAATCCTGGATGTATAATCTTTGTGGTTATTAATTGTGATCTGTTCATATCGTTCCTACATTAAGTCACCTGGTTATAAGATGTGTGAACAACATTACAATTAAACAATGACAAGCCTCTCCAATGTTATGGAACCAAATATTGCTGCCATGTGTCAATATGTAAACTCCATAAAGGAGCTATGAGAGTATTTGAGACTTTTATTTTGTGGTAACATTACTTACATATATGATTTATCTATTGAATTGTTAAGTATGAGAAGGGAGAGAAGAACCAAATAGAGTATTTTTCAAAAATTAAGAATTTAATTATAAAACATTTAGCAACCTAGTTGATAACAACAAATAAGGATCATCTTCTGAAGGAAAGAGGAGAGTTATTCATTATGAGATTCTTGGTTGGCTTAAGACTAGAATATGAACCAATTTGGGCCTAGATACTTGGTGGCATTGTGTAAGAAATATATGGCCTAATGTTATGACCCATATTTTCTTTAAGCCCATATTAAACTTAGGTTAGGGTTTTCTTAATTTAATAGTATGTAAATCTTTGTCGTTAATCTAGTATTTGACGGATTTACAAGATTTAATATTAACAGGAAATTGTATATAAACTAGTCCTCTCTCTACACTAATTAAGTATAGACAAAAAAATACAAAACATAGGTATTTGTATATTGGGATATCCATCAAGCTATCGTATAGAAAGAGAATTAAGAGAGAGAAACTAGTTCGTGATTGTCAAAAGCTTTGTCTCTACATCATGACAAATTCCGCTCAAGGTAAGTGATTTGTTCGCTTAATCTATATGGTTATTATTATATTCAAGATCTGAATAGGCATGAATGATTTACGTATGATTCATGATTTATGTATAATTTATGTCTTTGATCTTTGAATATTAAGACCAAAAAACTTACACATTGAACTCCCATCACTCATTGAGATATATTCACAAATATCTCGATCCTTAAAGGGACCCATACAAGAAAGTGATGACAAGTCTGGCTATTCACAATAGTGGAAGAGGTAAAGGAGGTTGAAGTAATCATAGTGGACATAGTGGTTGTGGTGGTTATGGAAGAAAGGGCAGAGGAAGCTAAAGGAAATGTGACTACTATAGCAAGAATGGGCATGTTAGGGACTATTATTGGGACTTACGCCTAGAGTTGTGCTCGAAGCCCTCTCAATCTATTAATATTGTGGAGGCTTCTGGAGGTTCTGCTTCAATAAGTGGAAACAATGTGGTTTCTGAAGAAGAATATATAGTTTTTCTCTAGTATTAAGCAATCCAGCAAGCAACCACACTAATTGCGTCATTTGCTCACCTAGGTAATCACACAACTTGTATAATGTCCTCCGTTAAATGTTATGTTGTAGATTCATAATCCAATGATCATATTGTAGGTAACCCAAAATTTTTTGATTAAATTACCCATGTACTAGACTCACACCAAATTACTGATACTAATGGTTCCACTACTAGTATAAGTGAGGTTAGTACTAGATTTCCTTCTTCTTCAACGACACTACCAACAACATTATATATTTCAAAATTTACGTTCAACTTAATATTTTTTAGTAAACTAACTAAATCAATGAATTGATTTGTCTACTTTTTCCCTCCTTTTGTTTTTATCTAGGATTTGAAGGCAAAGAAGATGATGGAGGAGGGCATGAATTTGGAAGTCTCAACTATTTTGACAGTTGTTTATTACCTACTCAGTTGTTACTTTACCCCTCCAAATCCATAGTCGCCTTGGTCATCCATCCATCAAAAAATTTTAAAAAAATTAATTCTTAATTTGAGACTCAAATCTTTGTTTAGAATGTGAATCCTGTCGACTTGGGAAATATCATCATGTTGCTTTTCCATTTAGAGCTAATCATAGAGCTAAAAGCTCTTTTGTGTTAGTTCATTATGATGTTTAGGGTCCATCTTGCATTACCTCCGAACTTGGTTTTCGTTACTTTGTTGTTTTTGTTGATGATTAATCTAGAACGACTTCGGCTTTTCTAATGAAAGAATGTTTAAAATTATTTTTTGTTTTCCTATCCTTTTGCTCTGAAATCAAGACTCAATTTGGTCATCTAGTTTATATCATCATAAGCGATAATGCCGGAGAATATTTTTTTGAATCCTTTAAGCCTTACATAAAAAGTTGTGATATGATTCACCAATCTTATTGCACTTACACACCACAATAAAATGGTGTTGTTGAAAGAAAAATAAAGATAGAAGTTACTCGAACCTTACTAATTAAGATGAAGGTTCTCTTTTTTTTTTCTATCTATCATATTTGCTTTAATTTCCATTTTACAAATGGGGATGATATTTATGCCCAAGCTCTGGCCCGACTCAAAGTTAACAGATTTAGTTCAAGTTGATTAGGTTTCGAGTCAAGTTTGATCATTTTTTAAAAAAAGTAATCCAAACTTCGATTGTTTAACCCAATCCGGCTTGAAATATGAATATATTATATGAAAATGAAGTCATTTTGAGTAAAATAATGTTGTTTTAAAATTAAAATTAAAATAATAATCAAATTTAGTTTTGGTCATATTAGGCTTCAAATAAAGTCCATATTCGATTAATTATTTTTGGACTAAACCCTATCCTAATCCGACCCAGTACCAAACCTATTTGTGAGTGACTCGCCGCTTATAATTGACATCTCTTAAAGTAATTTCTCATTTAATTGCTATGACCAGTTCAAACGACAAAGTTTTATGTCAATTTATTAAATTAATGTTATCATCTTAATTGTTTCAATTTGCACTCATTTAACTATTCCATCACATCCTTCAATACTATGTTCACTTGCATTATTCATAAATAATTACATGAAATTGTGGAAGAAATCATCAAGTTAGTGTTAGAATATTTAATCGCCCATGTGGCTTATAGTTTGAGTCCTATGAAAAGGACCCAAGATGATGGTTATTGGTTATTAAATAATGGGATCTCAAATGGGTCAAAAACCCTTTCTCTTTTAAAATAAACCAACATGATGGTGGGTGAAAGGATATATAAGTTTTAAAAACTTATGAAAGTTTATATAAACCATTAAAGAAACACATTAAGGAAAGGAAGAAGAAAGGGACTCAATCATTACAACATTATCGTGGATACAGGTATGACAAAATAATTCTATCCATTAAATTGTCTTACAATTGGTATCAGAGCTACGGTGTTGCATTATTTGTTTTCTACCGTGTATCATTTTTGCATTATCGTTTTTATGTTCATTTTGTATGGTTCTGTTTTCTGTTGCCATGAAGGCAATACAAAAATAGACACACAGACATAGTAATAGAAATAGCAACACAAATTTTGATGATTTTCTTTTTGATAATTTTCGGATGTTAATAGAATCAATGTTCTAAGGTTTTGTAAACCCATTCTCACTGCTTAACTAAAACATAATATCTATGGATGGACTGAAACAAACACATAGAGGGATGGTTTAGAGTGAGAAAAATCCATAGGTTTGTTTTCGTTGGTTAACCACCGAATATGTACAATGGTGGATGATGTTATTGTTGGCTCAAGCCAAGAAAAGATTATGGAAAGAAATTGCAAAAGAATCATGAAAGAAAGAAGATTTAAGAATAAAAAACGCAAAACGTAACCAACGTTCAGCGAGTAAGATGAGGCTCGTGCTGTGCATGCGCCTCACCTTCCAAAATGGACCCGTGACAGCACGCATACGTCACTTTATATCATTTTTATTTTTTATTTTTTATTATTTTTATATAAAATTATTTTATGGTTAAGGTATTTTAATTTTGGGTCATAACTCATAAAAGTTGTGCATATATTTGCTATGCCTAATATAATTTTTTGTGGTTTACTAAAAGTATTAATATGTGAGATATATGTTGTGTTTGCAGCATCTTCTAATTTGTTTACTTTAGGAAATGGACTTATCAAGTTTAATGATCTGAACTATGTTGATTGGTCCGAACAAATCCAGTTCCAACTGGTGTAATGGATTTAGACTTGGTCATTATTTCAGACGTAAGGTCCATAGCTATAACTGAGACTAGTTCTGAAGCTGACAAGTCTTATTATGAGGATTGGGAACGGTCTAACAAGCTGAGCTTGAACTTGATGCAAATGATGATCGCAGAAAATATAAAGTCGTCAATGCCTAAAACGGACAATGCAAAGGAGTTCATATTAAAACTTAAAGAATACTCTCAATCTGATATAGCTGACAAGTCCATAGTGGGGACTTTAATGAGTGAGTTGATGACCAAAAAGTTTAATTGGTTACAACCTATTCATGATCATGTAACACATATGTCAAATCTAGCTGTAAAGTTGAAATCCATGGATATGGATGTAAGTGAGTCTTTCCTTGCACAATTCATTATCAACTCACTTCCTTTTGAATTCGTCCAGTTCTAGGTGAATTATAACACCATTAAGGAAAAATGAAACCTTCAAGAAATTAAGGTCATGTTGGTTCAAGAGGAAGGGAGATTAAAGAAAATGAGCACTCTGTTCATCTCATGTTTCATCAAGGAGCTAGTAGCAGTAAGAATAAACCAGGAAAAAAAGGCAAAGATAAGAACAAAGGTCTCAGCAAAGTTAATGAGGATCGAATCCATAAAGATAAGAGGTGTCATTTTCGCAAAAGGCCTGATCACTTCAAGAAGGATTACCCTAAAAGAAAGGCTTGGTTTGACAAGAAAGGTACATAATATGTCTCAATATATTTTGAATCAAATCTTATTGAAGTGCCTAATAATAACTAGTGGTTAGATTCTGGTGCAACTATTCATGTGTCACATATTAAACAGGGATTCATTTCAATCTAGACCATAAACGGAACTAAAAAATTCAATGAAGGCACAAATATAGGGCATTGGGACGTACAGATTGATCTTTGACACTGGGTGTCACCTAGATCTAAAAAATTATCTTTATGTTCCTGAATGTGAAAATTTGATGATGATGGTTTTAACTTTAAGATTGGAAACTGTGTGTTTTCTTTATATAAACACAAGTACTATTATGGTTATGTTACTTTAATTAATTGTTTATATCATTTTAACCTTGATGTTGTTTTTGCTAAATCTCTGCTTCATGTTGACCATACTATAGGCAATAAATGTAGTGCACACATAATGAATATTTTGCTTTTTTGTGACATAAAAGATTAGGTCATATATCCAAGGAAAGGTTACAGAGGTTAGTGAAAAATGAAATCTTACCTCAATTGGATTTTACTGACTGAGATATATGTGTGGAGTGCAATAAAGGTAAGCAAACTAAACATATATCAAGGAATCCAATCACAAGAAGTAACGAATTGCTTAAATTAATACATATTGACATCTATAGTCCTTTCGAAGTTCTTTATTGAGGCGACGAAAAATATTTCATTACCTTTATTGATGACTTCTCACGGTATGGTTATATTTATCTGTTACATAAGAAGTCTCAGCCTGTGGACATCCTAGAGGTGTTCGTTAATGAGATAGAAAGGCAGTTAGATAGAAAAGTAAAGACAGTGAGGTCTGATAGAGGTGGTAATATTATGGAAAATTTTATGAAAGTGGACAATGTCCAGGTCCATTTGCAAAGTTTCTTACAAGTCACGGCATATGTGCGCAATACATAATGCCTGGTACATCGCAATAAAATGGTGTAGCTGAAAGACAAAATCGTGCTCTTATGGATATGGTTAGGAGTATGTTAAGTTACAGTACTATACCTTCATCATTGTGGATGCATACATTAAAGGTCATTATGTATCTGCTTAATAGGATTCCTGGTAAGGTAGTTCTTAAGATAACTTATGAACTATAGACAGGAAGGAAACCTAGTTTACGAAACCTTCACATTTGGGGTTGTCCGGCAGAAGTAAGGTTGTATAATCCAAATGAAAAGAAGCTTGATGTAAGACCCATTAGTGGTTATTTCATCAGTTATCCCGAAAAGCCAAAGGGGTATAGATTTTATTGTCCTAATCATAGTACGAGAATAGTTAAGTCTAGTAATGCTCAGTTCATTGAGAATGGTCCAATAAGTGGGAGTGAAGAATCGAGAAAGTGGATCTTCACGAGAGTCAAGGAGAAACTACTCCAAGTCGAGTAGAAATTACTACATTAAATGTGATCCCACCAGTGGTTGTTCCTCTTGTTTCATCACAGATACGTAATATATCGGAATAACAAATTAATGTTCCAATTCCACATATTGAATATATTAATAAAGAACCAGCTAATGATGTTCAAGTTACAAATAATCAAGCGATGCCACAAGAAGTAGCATTACGAAGGTCTGTAAGGTTAAGAAGATCAGCTATTTCGAGTGACTATGAAATTTACTCACTTGAACATGAATGAGACTTAAGCACTGATCAGGATTCAGTCTCGTTTAAACAAGCCATAAAATGTAGCAATTTTGAAAAATGGTTCAATGCTATGAAAGAAGAGTTAAAATAAATGGATGACAACAATGTCTAGGAATTAGTTAAGTTGCCGGAAGGTGCAAAGTAAGTGGGTTGTAAATGGGTCTTTAAGACCAAACGTGAATCACAAGGCAAAATTAAAAGATATAAAGCTGGACTTGTTGCCAAAGATTACACTCAAAAGGATGGTATTAACTATAAAGAGACCTCTCCAGTTTTAAAAAAGGACTCTTTAAGAATTGTTATGACTTTGGTGGCTCATTATGATTTAGAGCTTCACCAAATGGATGTAAAGACCGCTTTTCTAAATGGTGACTTGAAAGAAGAAGTTTATGTGGATCAACCGAAAAGTTTCGTGATCATAGGAAAGAAACAATTAGTGTGTAAATTAAAGAAGTCAATATATGGGCTGAAGTAATTTTCCCAATAATAGTATCTTAACTTTAATGATATCATTATGTCTTACGATTTTGTAGAGAACACTATTGATCGTTGTATTTATATGAAGGTTAGTAGAAGCAAATTCATTATATTAGTCCTATATGTTGATGATATCCTTCTTGCTGCTTATAATATAGTTTTGTTACATGATGTGAAGAATTTTCTCTCTGATAATTTTTAACTGAAAGATATGGGTGAGGCATCATATATGATAGGAATTGAATTATTCCATGATAGATCACAAGAATTGTTAGGATTGTCTCAAAAAGGTTATATCGAGAAAATATTAGAAAGATTTCAAATGAAAAATGCTCCGCAGGGATAGTTGTCAACGAAATGATTTGGAACGCAAGGAAATGGAGTCTATTCCTTATGCGTAAGTAGTTGGGAACTTAATGTATACTTAAACATGCACTCAGCCAGATATCAGTTTTGCTGCCGGAATGCTAGGCTGATATCAAAGCAATCTTGGAATGGACCACTGGAAAGCTGCAAAGAAAGTTCTTAGATATTTATAAGGCACAAAGGACTACATGCTTACATATCCATCTCGAAGTGATAGGCTACTCGAATTCATACTATACCAATTGTGTAGGCTCACGGAAATCTACATTCGGTTCTATGTTCCTATTAGCTGGAAAAGCAGTTTCGTGGAAAAGTGGAAAGCAGTCCGTCATTGTTACTTCTACTATAGAGGCTGAATTTATGGCATGCTTTGAGGCCACGGTTCATGGATTGTAGTTGCGGAACTTTACCTTAGGTCTTGGTATTGTCGACAGTATTACCAGACCGTTAAGAATTTATTGTGATAATTCTGCAGTCATTTTCTTCTCTAAGAATAACAAATATTCAACGGGTGCGAGACACAAGGATTTAAAGTATTTGTCTATGAAAGAAGAAGTGCCAAAAAAAACATAAAGTGTCAATTGAACATATTGGTACCGATCTCATGATAGCGGATCCGTTAACTAAAGGCTTACCGCTCAAAACAATTATTGGTCATGTTAAACGGATGGGTCTTATAAATAAGTCCTTGTTAGCATAGTGTATATATATATATATATCATTGTCTTACTCGAATTGTCATGACACTTGTAAATTCCATTATTGTTACATTTGTTTTTGCCCACTTACTTGTTATCTAAATTATGTGATATATGGAAGAAATTATGTTGTATAACTTGTGCAAACCATGATTCCGTCATCTTAATTCAATTAATGATGACTTGATCGATTCCATATGCTGTGTGCACTTAAAGTTTTATTGTTAATTCATCAAGTTGTAACGTGGATCAAGTAGGAGATTATTATAATATTTAATGGCCCATGTGACTTATAGTTTGAGTCCCATGAAAAGGACCCAAGATGATAGTTATTAAGTATTAAATAACGGAATCTTAAATGGAACAAAGATTATTTCTCTCTCTCTTTTAAAATGAACCAACATGATAGCTGATAAAATGATACATAAGTTTTAGAAACTTATGAAAGGTTATCAAAATCATTAAAGAAACACATTAAGGAAAGGAAGAAGAGAGAAAAACAATATTTCCAACATTATCACAGAGACAGATATGAAAAAATAATTAGATCCATTACATTGTCTTACGGTTGGTAGCATAGGAATGCATAGTAAGACAGTATCCATCCAAAAGAAAAATTAGATAGAGATTATAAACGCAATATTGCAAGGGTTCAACTTTTCGGGATAACAAAATATAAATTTTTATTTCAATAATCATCTTTTTTAAAAAAATTTAATTAAATGTTTAAATTATTCAATTCAAAATTTTATTTTCGTAATATTTTATATATGTGAATGACAGAATAATGTTCATCTTCTTTTTTGCATAATTTTATAATATCAAATAAATAATTATTTGTTGAATACATAACCATCACGTATTTGTTACAAAATATTAAAAAACCATGTTAACAAAATTGAAAAATTATATAAATTTTTTAAAATATGAGTTTTATGTACTATATTTATTACATTAGTAAATTATTAATAGAAATAACATTTTCTATTGAATCATCTGATTTTTAAAAATGTTGATACTTATTTAAATATTTGCAAAATATTATACACCAAAAAGAAAAGAATTTAATAATTTGATTTTCTTTCTTTATCTCAACTTTCAAAATTATATTAACGACTATAAGATTTATTGACAAAATAAAGAGAAAACAAAAGGATTACGAGGCTCCGTTAGTATAATTGAACTGCCACCTATCTGCATTCACCTAAAAATGTCCTATGCATTCACTTTCGGAGTTTAAGCCGCCATACGTCATGAACTGAAAAGATGCTGCGCACCACAGACTTGTCATTAAAAATTCACATTAAGATTATATAACTAAGTGTGACTATATCCATTAACAAATTGTTTCTGATTCGTAAATGCATCTAATCTTCAACACTGAATTCACGATTCATTGATTCCATTTGTCGGTCGTGTGATATGTAATGTAAAGATTTATTTGTCTTGGTTTTTGTTTTCTGATTTTTTGCTTTACTTAAATTATATTTATTAAAAATTTTGATTTTTGTGAGATTTTTCTGTCTTTCATAATTTGTGAATTATGATAAATATATTTTCATTATTTAACTTATTTTTATAATTGATATAAAAAACTATTAGTAAATATATTTTCAAATTAAACACATAAATTTCAAATAGTTATTTATGAAATAATTTTTAAATATTTAATCCTGAATAAATTGATTTGATCAGTTATAATAAATAGATAAAATTTTACAATAGTTTAATTATTTACTTTAATAAAATATATAGATTTTATTAATATTTATTAATAAATATTATATAAGATATTAAAATACAATTATTTACTTAATTAATTCATAAAACCAATTTATCCGTAAGTTGTACAATAAATAATAAAATTGTAATTTAAGTTTTTTTTACATTATTAAAAAATCAATCACATCTACACTCTTCAACAAACTCTGCAGAATTATTAAATATTAAATAAATTATGGTTAATATATGAAAACAAGAGCTCGTAAAATAACTCAAACTTGAATTAACAACAGTTAAATAAGATTGATATCAAATAATGTCAATGTACCGATGATAGATGATAATTGGCTAGTCAGGGTGCATCATCAAGGGTACAACCAAAACTTAATCTA
>JANSVA010000008.1:10879047-10901952 GCA_025504915.1 Erythroxylum reticulatum | reverse complement strand
TCCTTCTTACATCATCAAAAATCGAAATTAACATGATAATATTAGGTGATTGGACTTTTCATATAGCCATCTTAAAATAAATGAGAAGAGTCTTATTTAATGGCTTCTTTATGTTTGATTAAAGAAAGGGGTGATGCATTGGATGCTTTCCTTGTTCTCTCTTATCATGCATAACCAAAATTAGGAGTGTAAGAAAAGAGTTCTTGCATCATTTTGGCCAACTCTCTCTTCTCACCTATGCATGGCTGAAACTTAGTATGAGAAGTGTCTCATTGTTTCCTTTTTTCTTCTAAGAAAATACTCCTCCAAAGTGTTTCTTCTCCCTTCCTACCAAAGGATTTTGTTAACCAAGTTGTCCTAGGAGAACAAGAGGTAAATCAAATTGGTTGAGAATACAACAACAAGGAGAAGATAGATTAGCAAAGAAAAGGCTTTAGATACAAGAAGAAGGAGAGGATAGCGCAACAAGCAAAGGAGTTGGTAATACTCTTCATCTTGTTTATATCTATTATTATCCTTATACCATATTATGTATAGATTGGCATGATGATTTGGATATATTGCTTCCGCTGCAAATAAGATTTCTAAAAAGTTTTGAATCTACTGGTTCTCTAAATATAACATGCTTTCTTTTTCGGATCTAATAGATTGATCTTGGACACTGGGTGTTACCTAGATCTAGAAAAATGTCTTTATGTTCCTGAATGTGCTAGGAATTTAGTTTCTGTTGTCAAATTGGATGATGTAGGATTTTAATTTAAGATCGGAAATTATTTTTTTCATTATATAAACATAAGTACTATTATAGTTCTGGTACCTTAATTGATTGCTTATGTCGTTTCAATCTTGATGTTGATTTTGTTGCATCTCCATTTTATGTTGACCATATTATAAGAAGCAAACGTAGAGCATAAAATGAATGTTATGCTTTTTTTTGGCATAAAAGATTAGGTCTATATTCAAGAAAAAGGTACAGAGGTTAATAAAAAATGAAATCTTACTTCCATTGGATTTTGTTGACTAGGATATATGTGTGGATTGTATTAAATACAAGCAAGCCAAACATATATCAAAGAATCTAGCCATAAAAAGTAGTGAATTACTTGAATTAATACACACTGACATCTGTGGTCTTTTCAACATTCCCTTTTGGGGCGGTGAAAACTATTTCATTACCTTTATTAATGACTTCTCACGATATAGTTATATTTATCTGTTCTAAGAGAAGTCCCAATCTGTGGACATCCTAGAAGTGTTCGCTAATGAGATAGAAAGGCAATTAGATAGAAAGCTAAAGATAGTAAGGTATGACAGAGGTGGTGAATATTATGAAAAATTTAATGAAAGTGGACAATGTCCAAATCCATTTACAAAGTTTCTTGTAAATCAAGGCATATGTGTGCAATACACAATGCCTGGTACACCATAACAAAATTCTGTAGCTGAAAGGCAAAATCGTACCCTTATAGATATGGTCAGAAGTATGTTAAGTTATAGTACTGTACCTTCATCATTATGGATGCATGCATTAATGACCGCTACATATCTGTTTAATAGGATTCCTAGTAAGGCAGTTCCTAAGACACCTTATGAATTGCGGACATGAAGGAAACTTAGTTTACGACACCTTCACAATTAGGTTTGTTCGGTAGAAGTAAGGCTGTATAATCTACATAAAAAGAAGCTTGATGCAAGAACCATTAGTAGTTATTCCATCGACTATCTTAAAAAGTTAAAGGGGTATAGATTTTGTTGTCCTAATCATAGTACAAGAATAGTTGATTCTAGTAATGCTCGGTTCATTGAGAATGGTCCAATCAGTAGGAGTGAAGAACCTCAAAAAGTAGATATTCATGAGAGTCAAGTAGAAAGTACTCCAAGTCGAGTAAAACTACTACATCAAATGTGATCCCACCAGTGGTTATTCCTCTTGTTACATCACGGATACGCAATATATCGAAATAACGAATTAATATTCCAATTCCACAAATTGAACATGGTAATGAAGAACCAGCTAATGATGTTCAAGTTACAAATGATTACATGATGCCACAAGAAGTAGCATTACGAAGGTCTGTAAGTTAGAGAAGATCAACTATTTCGAGTGACTATGAAAATTACTCAGTTGAACATGAATGTAACTTAAGCATTGATCAAGACCCCAGTCTCATTCAAATAAGTCATAGAATGTAGAAATTTTGAAAAATGGTTCAATGTTGTGAAAGAAGAGTTGAAATAAATGGATGAAAAAAATGTCTTGGAATTAGTTAAGTTGTTGGAAGGTGCAATGCAAGTGAGTTATAAATGGGTCTTTAAGACCAAACGTGACTCACAAGGCAACATTGAAAGGTATAAAGCCAAACTTATTGCCAAAGGTTACACTCAAAATGAAAGTATTGACTATAAAGAGACATTTTCTCTAGTTTCAAAGAATGACTCTTTCAGAATTGTTATGGCACTGGTTGCTCATTACGACTTAGAACTTCACCAAATGGATGTAAAAATCGCTTTTCTAAACGGTGACTTAGAAGAAGAAGTTTATATGGATCAATCGAAAGGTTTTGTGATCACAGGAAAGGAACGATTAGTGTGTAAATTAAAGAAGTCAATATATGGACTGAAGCAAGCTTTCCGATAATGGTATCTTAAGTTTAATGATATCCTTACATCTTACGATTTTGTAGAGAATATTATTGATCGGCGTATCTATATGAAGGTTAATGGGGCAAGTTCATTATATTAGTCCTATATGTTGATAATATCCTTCTCACTGCTAATAATATGGTTTTGTTACATGACATAAAGAATTTTCTCTCTAATAATTTCGAAATGAAACATGTAGTTGAGGCATCCCGGCCAGATATCAGTTTTGCTGTCGGAATGCTAGGCCGACATCAAAGCAATCCTGGAATGGACCACTAGAAGCTGCAATGAAAGTTCTTAGATATTTACAAGGCACAAAGGACTATATGCTCACATATAGAAAATTAACACATTTCGGAGTGATAGGTTACTCAGATTCAGACTATGTCAGTTGTGTAGACTCAAAAAAATCTACATTCGATTATATGTTCCTATTAGTTGGAGGAGTGGTTTTGTAAAAAAGTGAAAAGTAGTCCGTCATTGCTACTTCCACTATAGAGGCTGAATTTGTGGCATGTTTTGAGGTCACGGTTCATGGATTGTGGTTGCAGAACTTTATCTTAGGTCTTGGTATTGTTGACAGTATTACTAGACCGTTAAGAACTTATTGTGATGATTCCACAGCCATTTTCTTCTCTAAGAATGACAAATATTCAAAGGGTGCGAAACACATAGATTTGAAGTATTTGTCTGTAAAAGAAGAAGTGTAAAAATATAAAGTGTCAATTGAGCATATTGGTGCTGATCTCATGATAGCGGATCCGTTAACTAAAGGCTTATCGCCGAAAACATTTATTGCTCATATTGAACGGATGGATCTTATAGATAAGTCCTTGTTAGTATAGTGTTTTGATATGTATATATACAGATAAGTATTTTACTCAGATTATTATGACTCTTGTGAATTCAATTACAATCATATGTTTTTGCTCACTTACTTGTTATCCATATTATGTTGTATTCAATAATTATTATTTGTGAGATAACAATTATAGAATTACCCACTTAAAGTTTGTTTAACTGAGTTAATTATGATACATGGAAGGAATCATGTTTTATAACTTGATTCAATTAAGGATGACTTGATCGATTCTATATATTGTGTGCACTTAAAATTTTATTGTTGAATCACCAAGTGGTAACATTGGCCAAGTGGGAGATTGTTAGAATATTTAATGACCTATGTGACTTATAGTTTGAGTCCCATGGAAAAGGCCCAAGATGATAGTTATTAGGTATTAAATAACGGGATCTCAAATGGATCAAAGACTCTTTCCCTCTCTCTTTTAAAATGAACCAACATGATGGTTGGTAAAAGGATATATAAGTTTTAGAAACTTATGAAAGGTTATCTTAACCATTGGAGAAACCTGTAACAAAGATAAAGAAGAAGAGAGGAAATAAAGTTTTTGCAAGAACATTCTAAAGACATGGATTCAGGTTTGTTTTACAATGTCTACATAAATTGATCCATAAATTTCTTTCAATAAGATCTCAAATTGAACTTTGCTGCAATTACTCATTATTCTTTATTGAAGTAGCAACAATATACTTGATAAGAATCATTGATAAGAAACATAATCGGGCATTGCCATTTCACCAGAACTGATACTTGAGTCTTTTTTAAATGATCTCTTAATGGAAAAATCTTATCTCAGTTTCTCTAATACGATGTTTAAATACCTAAGTCATATTTTGTTTCTTAATAACGACCATCACAAAAGGTAATGAAATCATTTTTTAAGAAATCACGAGCAAAATGGACTATCATGAATTATTACAATACACAAAACCTAGATCGCAAATCGAATCTACGTAAACAAAATCTTGAAGCACTCAAGTGGGGCAACCAGTTTTTGCAAAGCCTCTAGTAACACCCCTAGTAAGCAACTCCATGGCAAACAAAGGCATGCCTTCTGTTATCCTATCCAAAAATATACACATCTTTATTTACTCTCTCTTTTTAGCCATTACTATAAACCTTGCGTAGGGAGAGAGAGGGGATTGAAAAAAGAGTTAGCTTTAAGGTTCTAATACCAGCAATAAGTTATCTTTAATTGTTAGCAAGAAACAAGGAGGAGTTAGAAAATGCTTACTAGGTACAATTGAAATGTATTTTTAAAAAAAATTAAATTTGAAATATTTTGTTTACTTGTATTTTTTTATATGTTATGGACAAATGTCATAATAAAAATTTAAAATTTTAATATTTTTTAAGAAAACGAGCCCACATTGCCACATCAATTTTGACATGGCAAGGTGGGGTTTGCAGAAACAATATTAAAAACTGCTAGGTCAATGCTAACTTATCGTAAAGTTGATGATGCGTCAACTTTTTAATTATTTGGGAGTTATATTTAAATATTTTCTAAACGTTAGGATTTTATTTGTTCACTCTGAAACCTTATGATAAAAGTGACCATTTTGCCTAACTTTTTAATATTCATCTTATGCACATTTTATTTATGTATATATTATTTATGTTTCATCTTACTTTAATCAAGTTACCATGTTGGTTGAACAAGTAAAGTAACAAACAAACTATTTTTTATTATAAAAGTGGAAAAGAGATGATTTTGTTAGCGCAAATATTTAAATAACAAAATTGAGTTGATAGAAACTTTTATGACAAACAATTGAATATTTTTGTGGTGGACAGAAAATATTTTGGGAAATAAGAAGGTATGAAAGAAATACATTGTTAGCACAAATAGTAGTATAAGAAATAAGGGTTGATAATTTTTTATAATTGACAATTTCAAAACAAAAAAATGTCAAATTAGAACTAAATTGAAATGTTATTATAATGTATAAATATCATTGGCAACATGTTACACCTTATTAACTTACCCAAAAAAAAAAAAGAAAAAGACTAGGAATATAAGCCAACGTTTCCAGAAAAAAAAGCTCTTAAAACGACATAGTTATGTTCTTCCCCGTCACCCTTTACAATGACCATTCCCCTCCCTTGGTCCTAATTACTCATTTCTTGTTTCTTTTACTCGCGAGCTCTGCGCACCAAGTCTCTCGATTTCGGTATTTCAGTCACAAACACCTATCTTCTCCACCCTATATCGATCCGATTCGCTGGCAACTAACCCACCCAGAAACCAAAAGCCTAAAGTCGAAGAAGAAGCAGAAAAACAAACCCAAAAGTTTTTCACAAAATTTAAAGGCAAATCCCACCTTTCAAGCCCATACCCATCAATAAAAATCCAATCATTTCCCCAATCTGATGTTTTTACCCTTGCCAATTTCTTAATTGCCGCTCTTTTTCCTGATCTAGGGTTTTTGGCCATGTGGTTGAGAGTCGTTATAGGGTTTGTCTTGATTTGAGATTAAATTGGGTTGGGATTGATGGTTCTGTTAATTGATGAAAGAAGCGTGATTGATCTGTTGTTGAGCTGTAGAAGGAAGAAAGATGGAAGGGAATTGCTATTCTCTTTGGGTTCGGTGGTCGCCGCGGCGTTGGTGAGAAGTGGAATCGGCGGCCGCACATGTTGCCGGTTCTAAACTCCTCGACCACTGTAGCTGTTGCCGCAGATTTTTCTTCTTCTTCTTCATTGTCTTTTGAATTTCTCCTCAAAGTATAACTTTTACCCTTTCTTGGCCTTTGTTTTGTTGTGCTTTTTGTTTCATTATATCTGTCAAAGTTGACTGGACAATTGGATGTTGTTTTGTTTGGGTTCTTATGATCTTGTGTGCTTTCTTTGACAACTTTTGGTGAGCTGATTTGTGATTATGCTTTCTAGTTACTGGGTTTGATCGCTTGCCTTTTGGATAATAGTGTTTGGTCACTTGACCAGACATTTGGTATTTCTGTATTTCAAGCTTGTTTAATTCAAGACTGTATTTTATGCTTACTCTTTACGTTTTTGCTTGCTTGAAGCTTTCCCATCTTTTCGCGGTGAGGTATTTGCGTTTCAATTTCTCGTTTTGCTCTCGTTTGTTATTCGAATTGGTCCTTTTGTCTTCTTATCTGAGATGATCGTTTGTTTTTCTTCATTTGATAAAATCCTTTCCTTTTCATTTTCCTTCTATTTCTGGATTCAATTCTTCGAATTTTTGTGTTTATGCATACCCAATTACCATTGTTGTCTATGTCTTGATTGCATGTTTGGGGTTTATTATGTGTAGCATGTAAGGTTTTGTTTTGTTTTTCTTTTTCCACATTAATGGCAATTTCAAACCAAGGTGTTACCATTTTCTTACTAAAATGGCTGCTTCTAGCAGCAGTTTCTTATTGTTTAAATCGATTTATTATTTTTGTTTCTCGCCTAATTGTTACTGTATTCTGCTTTGTCAATGTGTGCCTTAATTGCTTCTCCCATTTGGACTATCATTAGTTACTGATAACAACTTTTAAAATTCCAAAGCTCCATCTGTTGCTAGGAGTTTAGGACATGCTCTTTGGTGATTATATTTGCATAAAGGTGCATTTATACTTTTTTGATCTACATTTTATTTGAGAAGTCTCGTGGCATTTTACGTTGCTAACTGTAACATACTTTATTCATAGTTGATTATTTGAATTGTATGACTTGTTTTCTGAATTCTTCTTGCACTCTTTAGCTTGCAGTCTAAGTAATCTATATCTCCCCCATCATGATGTACTTAAATGTTTTCCATCATTATAGGATGGACGCAAGATTCGTGTTGGTGATTGTGCACTTTTCAAGCCTCCCCAGGATTCCCCGCCTTTCATTGGAATAATTCGGAAGCTGATTACGGGAAAGGAAGAAAGTCTCCATTTAGGGGTCAATTGGCTTTACCGACCTTCTGACGTTAAGCTTGGAAAAGATGCCTTACTAGAAGCTGCGCCTAACGAAATCTTTTACTCGTTTCATAAGGATGAAATTCCTGCTGCATCATTACTCCATCCATGCAAAGTTGCATTCCTTCGTAAGGGCGTTGAACTTCCTTCAGGGATATCCTCATTTGTGTGCAGAAGAGTTTATGATATTGAGAATTCGTGCTTATGGTGGTTAACTGATAAAGATTATATTAATGTAAGTACTACTTGTTTTTTTACTTTATAATATTCTTGTAATTCATTATTTTTTTGATTGGATCTGTAATAAGTTTTTGATACAGGAACGACAAGAAGAAGTAGACAAGTTATTAGACAAGACAAGAACAGAGATGCATGGGGCAGTGCAGTCGGGAGGCCGTTCCCCAAAACCCTTGAATGGTCCAACGTCTACAGCTCAGTTAAAGCCTAATTCAGACAGTGCTCAAAACAGTGCATCATTCTCATCTCATGCTAAGGTGAAGAAGAGGGAACGTAGTGATCAGGTTTCTGAGCCTGCTAAACGGGAGCGCTTCTGTAAAGCAGAGGATGGAAACTTTGGTCAAAGCAGGGCTGAGCATGCATTGAAGTCTGAGATTGCAAAGATAACTGATAAAGGAGGCCTTGTTGATTTTGAAGGGGTTGAGAAATTAGTACAACTTATGCAACCTGACGGCATTGACAAAAAAATAGATGTGGCCGGACGAATAATGCTTGTTGACGTAATAGCAGTTACAGATAGATTTGATTGCCTTGAGCGGTTTGTGCAGCTCCGGGGTTTACCTGTCTTGGATGAATGGTTGCAAGAAGTACACAAAGGAAAAGTTGGTGATGGTGCCAGTCCTAAAGAAAGTGACAAGTCTGTTGAGGAGTTTCTTCTGGCACTACTTCGAGCATTGGACAAGCTACCAGTAAATCTTCATGCATTACAGAGTTGTTATGTGGGTAAATCTGTGAATCATTTGCGTTCCCATAAAAATTCTGAAATCCAAAAGAAAGCTAGGAGTTTAGTTGACACGTGGAAGAAACGTGTTGAAGCTGAGATGAATATGAATGATGCAAAAACTGGATCGGGTCGTGGTGTTTCATGGCCCACCAAACCAGCCCCATCTGAAGTATCTCATGTAGGGAACAGGAGATCTGGAGCATCTGCTGAAGTTGCAATGAGAAGCTCTACGATACAAGCTTCATCATCTAAAAATTCTCTAGTTAAGCTTGCAGCTGGGGAAAATGTTGCAAAGTCATCTTTACCTGGCACAGTGAAATCCACAAGTACTGCAGTGGGTGTTAATTCCAAGGATCCAAATTCTAGAATGTTAACTGGGACTGGAACTTCAGATCCACTTCTCACTCCAATCAAGGAGGAAAGGAGCAGCAGCTCTAGTCAATCTCAGAACAACAGCCAATCTTGTTCCAGTGACCATGCAAGGACTGTTGGTTCTTCATGTAGGGAAGATGCAAGGAGCTCAACCACTGGATCTGTGACTGTGAGCAGAAGTTCCAGTGGTGCTTCTCGACATCGGAAATCAAGCAATGGTGTGCATGGTTCCGTTGCCTCAGGAGTTCAAAAGGACACCATTGCAGGAAAAGTTAGTTCTGCAAACAAGAGTTCAACTTCTGAGAAGTTATCACCAACTGGAGTTTCTCATGATAAAGCATCTGATATACCCATTGTTGATCATGGAAACAATCAGAGACTTATTGTACGTTTACCAAACACTGGTCGAAGTCCTTCTAGGGGTGCGAGTGGTGGTCCTTTGGAAGATCCTACTGCCATAAGTGGTAGAGCTTCTCCTTCCACTGAAAAACATGATACTCATGATAGGAATGCTAGGGGAAGGGGTGAAGTTTCACGGTCTAATCATGTATCAAGTATGCATTCCAGTTTATGTCAGGGAAAAGATGCACAGTGTGGGCTTGATGAAGGGAATAATGTGATTGCTTTAAATGAGAGACAGAAAATTGACCATGAAAGTCCAAAGATACCGGAAGCATCAAAGGCTACTGGCCCGTTCTTGGGAGTTATTCCCAGATTGGGAAAATCTTATGATGCTTCTTTGAGCTCCATAAATGCTTTAGTTGAAAGCTGTGCCAAGATTTCTGAAGCTAGTGCATCTGCTTCACCTGAGGACGATGATGTTGGAATGAACTTGCTTGCTAGTGTGGCTGCTGGAGAGATTCTGAAAGCTGACACAGTCTCACCTTCAGCTTCTCCTCTGAGAAGCTCACCTGTAGCAGAAGAATTGTCAACAGTTGATGATGGCAAATTAAAAAACATGGTTGAAGAAGCTACTCAATTCCATTGCAAATCTAATGATGTACATGATGATAAGGCAGCTGTGGAAAGGCCAAATTCTGTCGATTCATTGTTGGCTAAGAAGGATATGGGGGACCAAATGCTTACACATGTTTCTGGGGAAAACAAAGTTTCTTTAGGTTGCTCTGAAGATAAGAAAGGGGAATCTTCTGCAAATTTGCATCAGTCTGCTGAAGTTTCTTGTTTAAGGTTAGATGTGAAGTCCAGTGAACAAACATGTGATTCTTTAGTTATTAACCAGTCTCTTGTTGAAAACATTGCTAATCGAACAGGGGTTGAAGATGTCAATGAGTCTCTTGAATGTATGAAATCCGGTAATCAGAGGGATATGTGTAACTTTATTTCTGATTTTAAATCGAAGGGCAGGAGTTCTGCATTTGATGGCGATAGTAAGGCGAATTTTGCAAATGAAACTGCTGAGGAAAGCAGTGTGGCACCTGCATCAGAATTATCTGCTAGTGGTGCAAAATGTAGCAAGGAATTGGATGAAAAACCAACATGCTCATCCTTAGAGGCTAGTCTTCAAAAGCATAGATGTAGCAAGGAATTGGATGAAAAACCAACATGCTCATCCTTAGAGGCTAGTCTTCAAAAGCATAGTGTCGATAAAGAGTCAAGCAGTGTTGTCTTAACAGAGCAGAAGCCATCTGAAAATGTGCTAACTCGTGTGGACTCCTTAGATAGAATGGCTGAGGTTGCTAGCCTACCATCTCCGTCTGGAAATTTGTCCCTTGTGGAGCCCAAGGCTGTTATCCCTGACAATTCTAAGATCGGTTGTCGTGTTGAGCTGAATGAGAAACCACAGACAGACTTAGTTTCATCTGGTTCAGATCACAATAATGAATGTGTTGAAGATAATTTAGATAGAAAAGATGTTATAGGTGCATCAATGGCTCATGTTGAGTTACCCACGGTTTCTACGCGTGAAAATGATCCATCTGAGAAAGCTAGTGGGTCCAATGAGATTGAATCGGGGGAGATAAAGAAACGACATTCTTCTGTTCTAAATGCTTCAGTCTCAGCTACTGGCTCTGGCATGGCTGTGAAGCTTGATTTTGATTTGAACAAAGGCTTTCCGATTGATGATGGAAACCAAGGTGAGCCTACTAAATCTGTGGGTCATGGGATCTCATCTACTGTTCATCTGCCTTGTCCTTTGCCTATTCCTGTCTCGTCTATTTCTGGAAGCTTTTCTACTTCAATTACAGTGGCTGCTGCTGCCAAAGGTCCATTTGTTCTCCCTGAAAACCCACTGCGCAGTAAGGGAGAGCTTGGGTGGAAGGGTTCAGCTGCTACAAGTGCTTTTCGACCTGCTGAACCTAGAAAGAACTTGGAAATGTCAACCTATACTGGTGAAACCTCTATGGTCGATACTTCTAGCAAACAAGGTCGGGCTCCTTTGGACTTCGACTTAAATGTACCAGATGAGAGAGTTCTGGAAGATGTAGCTTCTCGGAATTCTCCTCGAGCATCTTGTTCTGAACCAGGAGCTCGTGGTCGCACTTCTGGTGGTGGACTTGATCTTGACTTGATCACAGTTGATGAGAGCCCAGATACTGGATTACTCTCACACAACAGCTCTCGCTTTGAAATTTTTACAATACCAAGCAAGTCATCACTGCCTGGTGGATTGTCAAACGGTGCGCTTAATATTTCAAGAGACTTTGATTTAAACAATGGACCAGGTCTTGATGAACTGGGACCTGAAACAGCAACGCGCAGTCAGTCCATGAAGAGTAGTTTACCTTTCTCTTCATCTGTTCCTGCTCTAAGAATCAATGGTGCAGAATTTGGAAATTTTTCGTCTTGGTTCCCTCCCACCAATACCTATTCAGCCATAACAGTCCCATCAGTTTTCCCTGGTAGAGGGGAACAGAGTTTTGTTGCTCCTGCTGGTTCGCAGAGGATCTTTACCCCTCCAAATACATCCACCACGTTTGGTCCTGAAATCTACAGGGGGTCAGTCTTATCATCTTCCCCAGCACTGCCATTTCCACCTGCAGCTCCATTCCAGTATCCAGGGTTCCCCTTTGAGACCAGTTTCCCTCTGCCATCACATACTTTTTCTGGTGCTTCAACAGCATATATGGAATCATCTTCTGGTAGTGTACTCTGCTTTCCTACTGTTCCTTCACAGCTAGTAGGTTCTGCTGGTGTAGTTTCATCTCCTTACCCTCGACCATATATGATGAGCCTTCCTGGTGGCAGCAGCAGTTTAAGTTCTGATAACAGGAAATGGGGCGGCCAACTTGATCTAAATGCAGGTCCTGGAGGAAGTGATACAGATCAGAGAGACGAGGGACTGCCTTCAACAATAAGGCAACATTCTCTTCCAGGTTTGCAAGTGATGACAGAGGAGCAGATGAAGATGTATCAGGTGGCTGGTGTAGCGGGGAGCAGTGTATTCAAGAGGAAGGAACCTGATGGCAGTTGGGAAACCCCTGATAGATTTCACAGCTACAAGCAACCATCATGGAAATAGGTTCACAACCCAGTGGTTCAAGTCTGTTGGAGAGGTAAGCCATCTATTGAAGAAGAGTTTCACTGTTTTCTATATTGATATTTTCCTGTCATATGCTCTCTTCTTTTGGAGTGGGGTTGGGGAGCCTCTTGTGAGGGAAGAGATGTGTGGAGGGGAGACTATGATCCCTCGCCCTACTTAGAGTAGCATAACTGCCCTTCCAAATTGGAGTTGTAATGATTTATACTTTCGGTTTGACACTTGTTCCCGTTTTCAAGGGACTGAAAGGCCAGGTTCATGAAGACCGAGGCAATGAAGAGACCATTTACAAGGTGAACTGTCCTTGGCACAGTCCAGATATTAAAGCAGTTAAAATGCGACCACTGGAAGAGGGGTCTTCTGTTGTTTCCTACGGAGTGATAAACTTCATCACAGCAACAGCAGCAGCAGCAGCACCACAACCAGCTTTGCGAAAGGAGTTTTATCTGACCCAAGTGAGAGCCAACCAAAAACCTGAACAGTTTAGGACATTAAGAGGTTGCCAACCAAAAACCTGAACAGTTTAGGACATGAAGAGGTTGTGACAACGAAAAATATGGAATCTTGCTGACTAGATGTGGTTATTTAGTTCCTTTCCTTCCCTTTTCTTGATTGTACAGTGATATATATCAAAATGAATTTGGTTGCTAAAATGATGTTTGATACATTTAAATTTTTAATTTTTTTGCCATAATTGTTGTGAATGCTGCTAATATTGATAAGGTAAGTGAAGGCGACCACGTGCTGGTATAGTTTCTATATCCTAGCTTTGGAGACCAATGTCATTGTTTGAATGAGCGTTCAGCATCCAGTTCTTGAACTTTTTTGCTTATTGTTTGTTTCTACACGGGCACTGCTGAAGCCAGGATTTGAATGCTTCTTGTTTTTAGTTTGCAGGGTAGAATGCTAATTAATACATGGAAATTACGTTTCCTCTACTCATCTTCCCTCGGAAACTATGCCAAAAATGTGCGTCGTTGGATGGATTCGACGGCGAGGTGAGTTTGTTCAATCTAAATAATTTGCGACTAAATATACCGACCAACAGATGGATGTAAATCTGAAATTGTGGTGTTTATATTATATAGACAATCCTATTTTAGTAGGAATGTATTTATTCGTTGAAAAACTTTTGAGGGTCTTAAACATATTATCTTTTAACAACACTTATTATCTTTAATTTTAATAAATCAGAGTCATTGTATCAAATTTTGAAATATTTTTTAAATTTCAATTATAATAAGACTATATTTTGATTAAAAATGGATTATTTTAAAAAATTTTAAGTTACCTAAAAATATCTAATATTGACGGTTTTTAACACTTTATCGTAGTATTATCAAAATCGACAAGAGTTTTAATACTATAGTCGACACTTTAGTTCAATGTATGCAAAATTTAAAATAATTAAATTATATTAAAAATGTATTGACATATGTAAAGTAAATTTATATCTTCACTATTGTACCTATTAAATATGCATACATTTCAATATAATTAGAATTACTTATTTTTGGTATTCGTGAATTGATTTTGATTTTATAGATAAATATTTATTATCTTAAACTTTTAATTAATTCAATATGTTTTCTAAAAATAAAATACTTTTCCCAATAATTGCTACATTGATTTTATATATATATTCACTCAAAAAAGTGCATTTGAGAGCAAATAGGAAGACAAGACTATGCCCCTTACTTTTGTTTCTATTATTTATGTGTTTGGCCAAGCGAATTAGATTACATTTGTTTGATTATATATTTTTGACTAAGTGAATTAGAAGACATTGTCATTGTAAGGATAATGCAAGCAGTAAAGGTGGATAAGATATTTTTGACTAAGTGAATTAGAAGACATTGTCATTGTAAGGATAATGCAAGCAGTAAAGGTGGATAAGGTCACAAAGTTGTTGTTCTTTATGCTTTTGATTTTCTGTTGAACCTGAATTATAAGTTGTAAGTTTTTAGATAACCTAATTAAGTTGCTTCTTTATGCTTTTGATTTTCTGTTAAAACATGAATTGTAAGTTGTAAGTTTTTAGATAACCTAATTAAGCACCCTTGCATTTCTATCCCCTCCTTATGGAATATGTATTTTTTTCTTCTATCAAGAGTCCACAAAAATTACATTTGAAAACTTTGGTTGCAAACAAACCCTTGATGAGTTGGTTGGCGTATTGTAGACAAGTTTTGGAGCTGATAATTCTAAAATAACAATAGCATTACTACAAGGTACAATAATGGCATAAATTAATAGGTAAATATCATCGTTCATCATGTGACCCCTTCAACAATCTCTTATGCTATCATATGTGCATAATAATATATATAAAGATAATTTAACATACTACTTAAAGAAAAGTAAAGCCAGCTAATTTTATTTAGCTAGCTTGCTTCTTTATTTTCTATAACTAATTTTCTAGTTAGACTATTAGTGAGTTTGTTGAAAAATTTTTAAGAGTTGGGATCCCGCCCTTGCGAGTCTTGTGCCCGACGTCCTAAATGACATCTGGACGCGTATCCCACAAGGGTGATGTGCTCACACCAGTCAATCATAAAAAAGAACTCACTTCTCCTATTTCCGAACAGATGTTTGGGAAACCTCAAATTGGAATAAATTGGACTTCTTTAGAACATTTGTTCTTTATTGTCTTAAGTCTCTAATGATACCAAAATCATTCAATTTAGTTCGAAAATATGAAAGTTATAACTCAAACATTTTCGAACTGTTTTTGCACTGAAACAGTACATACCTAACTTCACTCCAGAAATTGAAAGTCTTAGGGACTGAATTAAAATTTGATTCGTTCAAATAATTTGATAGCTCTATGCCTCTAGTTTATCTATATACGAGGTTCATCTCATTTGGAGATCGGATAACGAAGTTATGGCTGAAAGAATCAGACAAGGTTTTGACCTCAATCATATTACACCTACTTTGGGACAAAAGGCATAACTTGCTCTAGGGTTTTCAGATTAGGGTCATTCTTAGAGGGTTCGAAAGAAGACTTCAAGATCTGCAACTTTCATAAAGACCTTGAAGACAAATTTTACCGTCTGAAGAGTCAAAAATAGAGCAGATGATAGTATCAAATGAATAGTGTACAGAAGAAGAAGTTTAAGTCACATAAGTTATGTCTCATCAAATCTTGCTCTGATAACATAAAGGTTGGGCATTATTTCTGGGACCTAACTCTTGCAAAATCAGAGCAAGAGTTAGGTTCTAGAAACAGGATCCAATATTAAGTTTCTATCTATGTCAGTAGAAGTGATGATGTATATAAAGCAACTTACTGCTTATTCTTTTAATGAGAGAGCTTATTTTTCACTCCTTAAATTAAATATGGTATTAAAGTTGAAAAAAAATTTCTCTGTTTTTTTTAATCTTTGTTTTTACTTCTTTTTTCTTATGTATTATCCGTATTTGAATCTTTCCAATTTTTCCTTTGTTCATCAATGGGAAATCAACAACCTAAACTGGAAAAGGCTCCATCCACTCCTTACTATCTCCATGCAAGCGAAAATCCATCACTTGTTCTTGTTTCACTAGCTATGAATGGATCAAACCATCACTCATGATTTCAATATATAAAGATTGCCTTGTTATCCGAAAACAAAGTTCAATTTATGGATGGTAGTATTTCAATTCCTAATAAAAATGATCCATGTTTGAAGCATGACAAAGATGCAATACAATGGTGTCTCATGGTTAACACATTAATCATCTAGTGTTATCTTGGTGGATAATGCAATCAATAAATGGATAAATCTTAAAGATAGATTTGTGCTAGGAGATTCTTTTAGGATCTCATATATGTAATAAGAGATTCACATATTGAATCAAAGTGAAAGCTCTGTCACGTATTACTTTACACTATTGAAAATTCCATAGGATGAACTTGTGAATCTGAGGCTTATTTCTAATTATATGTGTTTACCTACTTATGATTGTGGAGCTTAAAAACTATTAGAAACTATATACAGTCAAATTATATCTTACACTTTCTCAAAGGTTGTAATGAAAACTTTGCAACTGACCACTCCTAAATTATGTTAATGGATCGTTTACCACCTATTAATAAGATCTTTAGCTTGGTTTTACAATATAAATGTCAACTCACTAATCTAGGAATGAATTAATCAACAATTGAACTAATGACTTTTACTAATCGAGTCTTCAATCCATATAATAACAACGGTTTCAATAACAACAATGATAGTTATAATGCAATTGCAATTTTCAAGCTAGAACAAAATGATCTATATATATTTTCTATGCTTTATGGTCATACAGAGGACAAGTCCTATAAAAATCATATGTACCCTCCAAGTTTTACTTTTGGATTCAATTTAAGGAAATTTCCACAAAGTCTTAATTATGCAAAGGCGAATCAAGTTCACAAAGGTTTTACAAGATAGAAGAGAATTTAGCTCGCATATGGTGTTTTAACCGCCAAACTTAACTCCCCTGAGTTTGTTAAATCTTTACTAGCATATGTTCATCATTTATAGTTAACCTTTAAGTTCTATTTGGATCATAGATTCAGGAAACACAAATCATATTTGTTGTTCATTATCCTCTTATCATCATGTGCATAATTATTTTGTTAGGATACTAAACAATTTAACTCTTATATTTACATATATTGGCACTGTTACTTTTATTAATTCTTTCTCACTCACTAACACCTTATTTGTCCCTTAGATTATCTTTAATTTAATATCTTCTACAAGACTTGCTTCTACTATTAATTGTTGCTTACTCTTGCTATATGATCACTACTTTGTTCAAGATCTCCATACTTAGGACAATTGGATTAGCTAAACACATACATGGATTATATCAACTAGTTTAAGTTTCTCATATAAATAGTTGTTTGTTCAAGCTATCCTTCAACCTTTGATCTATGGCATTATCAATTTGGACATGCATCTCCATCCAAAATTCATCAACTCACTAAACTAAATCAAGATGTTTTTGTATCTAATAACTTAGTATATGAACTTTGTGTTTTAGCTAAGCAACACAAGCTGCCTTTCCCTATAAGCAAAACCATTATTGAATGTTGTTTTTTAAAAATCTATATAGACATATGGGGACTTACTATTAGCTCTATACATAGTCACAAATATTTCTTAATTATTGATAATGACTACAATAGGTTCACTTGGATTTTCATAATGAAATTAAAGTCCGAAGCTAAAGTTCTTTCATAAAGATTTTGTTCCTATGTTTCTACTTAATTTAATAAAATTTGAAATCATTTACATTAACAATAATGCATGATTTTTTATTCCTTTCTTTTATCTCTCTAAAGGTATAATTCACCAATTTGCTTATGTCGAAACTCTACAATAAAATAACATTGTAGAGTGTAAACACCAATACGTCCTTAGTGTTACTCGATCCCTTGAATTTCAAAGCCATCTCTACCTGTCTTAATGGTCTGAGTATGTTGCTCATACAACACATATTATCAACAAATTACCTTCTTCAGTCATTTCCAATCACACCCCATTTGAGCTACTTTTCCATTCTAAGCATGATTATATTTGGTTTTTTATGTTTTGCCTTTACTTTATCTTATGGAAGATCAAAATTTGATTCTAGAGCTATTAAATGTATCTTCCTTGGTTTTAAAATAGGAATAAAAGGTTTCAAAGTCATTGATTTAAATATGAATTGATTTTTGTCTCAAAATGTTATATTTCAATAACATATTTTTCCATATCCATCTTCAACTCAACAGCATTAACAATTTACCCATGTTCGATTTATCTTGACATTTAAGGTGCCCTCAGCCACACTCTTAGTTACAAGAATACCATCATTAGCTAATAACTTCATGCAATGTATAACTAATTCATTCATCATCTTTTGAATTGCCAGTTATCAAGTACTCCTCATTCTCTTTCCTCAGTTTTATCTTATTCTAAATTTTCCCTTTTTTCATATTTATCTTTTCCATCATAAAACCTAAAACCTATGAACATGCATTTAAATCACCAAAGTGGGTAGCTATCATAGAAGCTTAAAGTCAAGCTCTTGAAGCTAATAACACTTGGGAGTTAACTAATTTACCACATGGTAAACAACCCATATGCTACAAATGAGTTTATAAGATCAATTACAAAGCTGATGGTTATATTGAGAGATTTAAAGCACGACTTATAGCCAAGCGATACATGTAGCAATATGGTGTGGACTATCTTGATAAGTTTAGTTTGGTGGCTAAAATGACAACACTGTGTATGCTACTTACACTTGCAATTATTCATAACTAGAATCTTGAACAACTCAACATAACTAATGCCTCATATGGAGATTTCACTTGCCTTTTCAGCTCCATCTTTTTAGGTTTCTAAGCTTAAGAAAAATCTCTTTATAGCCTCAAATAGGCCAGTCATCATTGTTATTCAAAGTTATCCTATTCTTCTTCACAAAGGGTTTCACCAGGCCAATGCTGATTCCTCTTTGTTCCTTCAATTTGATAGTTCCAATTTTATTACCCTGCTCATCTACGTTGACAACGTAATCTTATTTCACAATAACTTTGAGCTTGTAAACAACATTAAGGTTTATTTTATCTTGGTCAACTTAAGGTTTTTTTAGGATTTGGAGTTGCTAGAAGTACAAATGGTATTCACATGTGCCAAAGGAAATATATTATTGAATTACTTAAAGACACAGGATTCCTTGGCTCTAAACCTATGTCAATTCTTATGCTTCCTCATACATGTGATTCTCTTGATCACCAACCAGCTGTTAATCTTACCACGTATAAATAATTGGTGGGTAAATTAATTTATTTAACTAATACAAGGATAGACCTTGCTTTTGCTCTACAATAATTATCTCAGCATCTCAAACATTCTATACATGCTCATCTTTTGCAACTCGTCACGTACTATATTATCTCAAGACTTCACCTAGTTAAGGCATTTTCTTCTCTTCATCTTTTTCGTTGCAATTAAAAGGGTTTTTAGACTCAGACTAGGCAATTTGTCCTCAAACTCGTAAATTGATCACTAGATTTTATATGTTCATTGGTGATTCACTAGTTTTACGGAAGTCTAAAAAGCAAATTACAATTGCGAAGTCATCCTTTGAAGCAAAATAAAGGACAATGACAGTTGCTACATATAGGTTGCAATAGCTTCTCTACTTATCCCAAGATTTTAATGCTGCACATCCTCAAACAATATTGCTTTTTGTGATAACTAGTCTACAATTCACTTTGCATAAAATCCAATTTTTAATGAACACATAAAGCATATAAAAATTATTTGTCATTCAGTTTATAGGAAGGTCTAAACTAGTGTCATTAGCCTCATATATATTATTTCTCACCATTAGTTAGCTGACTTCTTTACCAAACCTATACAAGCTCAAGTTTTTAATGAATTCTTGTCCAAACTTGGCATTCTTAACATTTTTTTCCTGTCAGTTTGAGGGGCAACTAAAAAAATTAAGGTACAATTAATTTTAGAATAACATATTCAAAAGTCTTTAACCATTTAAGAATTTTTTTTAATTCAGTTCCCTAACTTTTAAAATTTTCAATTGACTGAATTTGTTAGAAATTTGTTAAGTTTCCATCCATTTCAACAAAAACAGTTAAATTTGATATATAATTAAAGTGGCTTTCTACTTATTCTTTAAATGAGAGAGTTGATTTTTCACTCCCCAAAATCAATAATAGAACATCATAATTGCTCTACAAAAAATATTGACAAAAGTTTCACCGATAAATCAAGTCAAAGAACAAAATTCTCACTATAATAGAACATCATATACAATCTACTAAATAAATGTTGTTCCATAACTTGAAATATGATAGTTGACATTGCAATATATAAAAGAGTTAACCTTTATGACCTTCTTATCTGTGAACAATTCTGAAGAAACTCTCTGTCTCTTAAAGACTAAGATTTTCAGGAAATGGAATGCTCTTATCTAAGGGAATAAATCTCTCTCTCTCTCTTCCCATCCATTCATATGTAGTCTTCTTTTTCTTTTTCTTCTTCTTCCCTTTTATTATACACCTATAAGTATAAACCCCTCCACATGGGGATATTAGTCCCCTTCTTGTTATCATCTTTAGGCCCAACTACAATTGTTAGTATGGTACTTCTCTTTTCTCCAAACTCTTTTAAGTCCATGCTTAAATATGACCTTGATGATCAAAAGCTCCTCTATATGGAACCATAAAAGTGCATATTACCTTTAAGCCAATGCTTTGTGCCTTTATATTTTTCTTTTTGAGTTTTAAGTGATGAGTTGAGTTATGGTGTTTGATTTTTATATAGGGTGGGAATGTTGACTTGGTTAAAGGTCACTAGATACTAGACGTTAATAAATTTTCTCAATATGCAAATTTAAGTTATGTGACATTTCTAGACTTAAAGAATTGTTTCATGCATTGAGAAGTAGACAAAGATATCCTTAACTGGTAATGGAAGCCAAAAAATGTGATCTTTCAAGCTTTAACCCTAAAGCCTTCTTAAAAATTGTCAGTGGAAAGACATTAGACCTCAGAGGTGATTCGGTAGCTAGAGATCACATGGAATCACTACCATGCTACCTATCAAAGGTCAATTTGGTCTTTTTTTTTAACTCTTTATGAACATCACAATGAAACTTATGCACTGGAAATTTGTGGTTGCATTCATTTTTCTTTTCTTTTTTATATTCAAGGCGTTGACACTCTTTACATATTTTAGGTGAAGGGTTAAATTCTACTTTTAAGAGATGCGGGTAAAAGATCATGTCTTCCCTTCCTGTTCCTTTAGAGACTCTACTAATTTTTAGCTTTTTTAAGTATATAGTTGTACATTCCGTTATCATAATCAATGGTATACTTTGTACGCATTAATGTAGAAGAGAGTCCTTCTATGAAAATCAATGGTGTTATGTGCATTTTTGTTGCTTTCAATTTAAAAAGGTGATAGGAATCAAGTAATATTAAAAGAGAGAAAAATGTATGCTATACATGGATTTAAAGTTTACTTGTCACTTAGCCACTTTATTTGATAAAGAAGAAGTCCACCTCGATGTTCGTTTACGATTATAAAAATGAAACAACTTATTGAGTTTATATTATAATAAGTTGGAAACTAAACCAACAAGAGGTTTGGCAACCTCCTATTACTAATATCTACATGAGTTAAATTATACCAAAATTTATGTGCCTGAAGTGTCTTTATAGTAATTTATTTTACAGAATATGTAGTTGTTATAATTGGGACAAGTTGGTTTACTCTTTCTGTTGCAAGAATGGTCATTTTCTATACTTTACATTTAGCAGTTGTCATTATAATAGCCTTTTCTCATGAGGCGTTATCTTATTAAAGGATTTTGAAGATAAAAGGACATACCTGATGAGTTTAGATGTGACCTTTCAATTGTTAACTATGGATAATCAGTTTACATCTTGACATTATTTATAAGTATGAGATAATGTTCACATGGAAAAATTTGATGATAATCTCTAAAACACATAAATACGTAACGATAATTTATATACGAAAGAAAAGCTTTTTTCAATAAGTTCTTTAGCCTATGGCAATATGAAATTCATCCAAATAAGTGATAAGTTTCAATAATGCATATTCGATCATGTTAATCATATATCTGTTTTAAACTTTCTTACATTGGTATTATAGTAGGTTTAATTAAGATTTAATCATCACCTTCCATAAATTGAAAATATGTTTTGTTGGAATTGTGATAATGAATAATTTAAAATAAAAGATAAGTTATCTTTCAAACAAATTCTGGAGCCTTTCAAAGTGATGCAATCGTTTTACTGTATCATTTTATTTTTGGATTAATATTATTTATATTTGTTGTGTGTGTTTTTTTATCATACGAAGGATAATATTGGAAAAGCAATAGTCTCGCAAATCATTAAACATAACCATGGATGTTCCTGAGGAAGGCAATACGACCCAACATAAAAGGGACTTTGTTGCTTATGAAATATGGAACAAAAAGAACTATTAGCTCACATTACGTTACTTAGCTACATGTATAATAATGGCATGCATGAGTGTTGTAGATATGAAATTGCTAAGGACATGTGATCCACTTTAGCTGCATGTTTTAGAGGTATCTCTATAACCAAAGCGAGGTCACTCACTATCAAGTTTGAAACATATAAGAAACAGTTGAATCATACAATGCAAAAGCTTTTGAGGCATATGCCAAATATGATAAGTGAATTGTATGATGATGGTTATGAATTATTAAATGCAATAAATACAAGTTATGATTTGTTCATTATCTTAAAGTGGGAAGCATATGAAAATGCATCTAACTGGCAATGGGAGTATCCAGATAATGGAAGATGCTACAAGGCATCTTATACTAGAAGAAGAACATCTTGAAACCTCTAAGATGTCCTTTGAGGTATAAGCAGTTAGTTCTAGCTCATATAGACTTACAAACTGGAAGCATAAGCATGATGGTGGATACAGATGGAGAGAAGGCCAGAAATATACCCATTATACTCAGGACTCAAAGAAGGAAAAATAAAATCAAAATGGAAAAGGAAAGTTCCCTTTAAAGAAGCAAAACGTGAAAAAAAGAATCAAGTGCTTTAATTGTAGCAATAAAGATCACTTTTCTCGTGATTGTTACGAGCCTAAAAAGTTA
>JANSVA010000008.1:10868886-10878947 GCA_025504915.1 Erythroxylum reticulatum | reverse complement strand
TGAAAAAAAGAATCAAGTGCTTTAATTGTAGCAATAAAGATCACTTTTCTCGTGATTGTTACGAGCCTAAAAAGTTACAATCCTATTATACTAACATTTTTATTTGAATATTTCTTGTTTTATTTTTCTAACTGAATCACATCATTTGTAGATTGTAGAATTGGGAGTAACCAACCATATAGATAGAGGTGCCTTTGTGAAAATTTGAAAAATCCTATATAGAAAATAATGGATTTATATCCTAGACAACTTAAAGGTTATTGTACAAGGGATTAGAACTTGTAAATTAGACATGCTTGGTAGTCGATCCCTAATGCTAGAAGAAGTGTTATATGCTCCAATCATTTCACAAAATCTTGTCTCTGTGCTAGTTTTGATTTGTCTTGATTTTGATGTAAATTTCCACAATGGTGATTGATCCCTAATATTGGACATATTTGTTATGGTAATGGTTTTATATTAGATGGTTTTATTGTTCTGGATGTTGTTTACTAAAATAGTATTATAAGTTATTCTTTATTTATATCATATTGATTAAAATTGAATAACTTGATTGGCTAAAGAAGGTTTCTTAAGTGATTAACATCAAGTATATTTACCTATTTGTGAATGTTGTTTGGATGGAAAAATGGCACAAAAGCCATTTAGAAAGGGAAGATGAGCTTCTTATCTATTGCAATTGATTTATTTAGACATATGTGGTCCAAGTAATGTGAGGAAACGACATGAGGCTATATACTTCATCACTTTTGTAAATGATTATACTTAGTATGATCATATCTATTTGATTTCTTATAAATTGGAAGCAATTAAATTGTTTCATAAAGTATAAAAATTTAGTAGAAAATCAATTAACAAGAAAATAAAAAAAAAATTAAGAACTAATCAAGGACAAGAATGCATGTTTGATAAGTTCAAGATGATGTATAATGAAAAGGAAATAGATAGACATTGAAAAATTCCACAACCCTACAACAAAATAGCATTGTGAAAAGATATAATAGAATGCTACTACAAATGGTGTGATATATGATGACACAAGCAAATCTATCAATCACCTATTAGGGTGATGCATTGCCTACAACCATTTATATACTTAAAATTGAGTGCCCACAAAATTAGTTACGAAAACTTCGTATAAGTTTTGGACAGGAAAAAAACCCAATATGGAATATATAAGACCATAGGGATGTGTTAACTATGTTCATGATCTTCCTAAGAAATATGGCAAACTAGGCCCGAGAGAGATAAAAAGGAGCTAAAGATACTCTAAACACTCAAAAAGATATGTGTTTATTGGTGAATAAGGTAATGAAGGAGTAACTAAATTTGAATCATGAGATGTCACGTTCTTAAAGAATGACTTTACAAAGCAAGGTAAAATAGTAAAAGACCTATTTCTATATGAAACTTTGATCAAAATGATTCCATTGTTGGGAATCATAAAGAGGGACTTTATCCGAATGGAAGTAATCTAGAACCTAAATAATTAACTAAAGGATATTTAATATTACAACCGACTAATAGTTTCCCTACCATATTTGATCCAAATGGGAGTAATTAAGAATTTGATCATTTTGTTTCTTAGTAATCACATTTACATTGAATTAATAGTGGCATCGTTTCACAAAATTGCTTTGAAATTAAATGGAGAATTTACATGATTATCTATAAGAAGATGACGAGTTAAGGAATGCATATAATTCTCTTAATAGTTCTATTAAAGAAGAATGGATAAAAGCAATGAAAGAAGACATGGCTTTTTGTAAGCTCAAATCAAGTATAGGACTGGGTTGATCTCCCTAATAGGTGCAAAGATATTGAGAATAAATAGGTTCTCAAAATAAAATAAAAAGTTGATAATAGCACTAAAAGATACAAAGCATGCCTTGTAGTGAAAGGATATACACAGACGAAGGGATCGATTATAATGAAACATTTTTACTTGTTGTGAGGTTCACTTCGATCAATCTAATCTTGGCTATAGTAACCAATTTGGATCTTAAATTGCATTAAATGGATGTAAAAAATGCTTTCTAAATGGAGAATCAGAAGAAGAAATTTATATGAAATAACTTGTAGGTTTCATTGAGATAGGTCAAAAAAAAGTGTCGGTTATTTAAATCAATTTATGGTCTAAAATAGTCTTCAAGGTAGTGGTATATACGTTTTCATAACCTAGTCATTTCATATGATTTTCATATGATTGATGAAGGTCATTCTGTATATATTAAGAAATCCAAAGACAAATTTATGATTTTATCTTTATATGTGTATGTCCTTTTAATTGCTTGAATGACTATGAGTTTGTCAAGCAAATAAAAAATATAAAATTGAACTGAAAGATATAGGTGAAGCTACATACATTGTTGGGTTAAATTTTCAAGAGAGAGTTCTAAAAGATTATTATCACTTTCTCAAGTGACTTATATTTAAAAGATCTAAGAATGATTCAGTATACAAGATTGCAAACCAATAAATTAATCATATTACTAAAGCTGAAAGTCTTAATATGAAGTTTTTCCTAACTAAACTATACGAAAGGGAACAAATGATAAAATTTTCCTATTCTAGTGCATTTAGAAGTCTCATGTATGCTATGATATGTACACAGTCATATTTTATACGCTGTTAGAATGGTGAGTAGATATCAGTCAAATCTAAAACAAGTATATTAAAAAGCAGTAAAGAGAATATTGAGGTATATTAAAGGTATTGTTGATTATGCATTGTGTTATCATGGGAACGACCTACATATACAAGGGTACACAAATACAGACTGGGGAGGAGATTTAGATGAGAGAAAATCTACCTTTGGATTTATTATCTTACTTAACAATGGTGTTGAATTATGGAGAAGCAAGAAACAATCATGTGTTGTTTTACCCATAATTAAAGGTAAATTTATAGCATTTTCAGCTATAGTATAAGAAGTTGTGTGGCTTAGACGATTCTTGGTTAGTTTAAGTGTCACTCAAAGGGAGACTAATCCGATAACAATCAAATATGACAGTCAAGCAGTAATCACCTATGCAAAACACCTTAATTTCATTTTAAAACCAAGCATATAGATACCAGGTATAATTATAATTAATACATAGTTACACAAGGACAGGTGAACATGAAGTATATACTTACACGAGGTATGGTGGCATACCTAATAACAAAATCAATTTCCCAAGATACATATATTGGACATGTAAAGTCACTAGGATTATGTACATATTGACATATAATTTATTAGCATTTCTTCATGTATGTTCATTTAATATATTGTCATATATAAATACATATTTAAGATGGAATTGTTTAATAAGTAATAAGAATTACTTAATACTTGATTTTGAAATATGTTTACTTTGTATAACATATTTTTGCGTATGAATCAAAAAGTATATCGAACAGATAAGAGATTTGCCTTCTCATATGGGCAAGGATTGAAGAAGAGACAGGTTTTGAGATTATTATTAAGGTGATAATTGAGAGATAAAGTACGAAACTTAAATAATAAATATCAACTTAAATGATAAGTCAAAAGGAAATTGGTTTGGAGTGATCATATGGTAATCGTATCTCTCTTAAGCTGCTAGATGAGAGCTTTATAAGATAAAGTTAAGAGTAGACAAATGAACCCAGGTTATACATTATGTATGAATCAACGTTTGTATCTTATTATATTTATAAAACACATATACTAAAAATTAATAGGAATTAATTTTTTAGCATATGACTCTTACCATAAGTGCAAAAATGATTATAAAAGGTATTAATGTTAATCATAAGATCTCAAATTACATTGTGTGAGACCATAAAGGTTAAGTGAACCTCATAATAAACCCTTAGAACTCTTGTCTAATTCTTTAAGATTAGATTTAAGGTTTGATACAATCTTATAGGACAATTCTAAGACAACAAATTAAGTTCAATCCAAGGGAATTTAGAGTTTAGGAAGGTCATTCTGATTGATAACTCTTATAAGAAAAATTTTGTATTCAAAGATGGCCCCCGACTCTTAGTTAAAGAATTGAATATATTTGTCACAATTAAATAAATGAGATAAAAGGAGATTGAAATGTGAGATATGATTTAGGATATAAAATACAAAATCTACTTAAGGATAAACTCATTAATTGAGATGTCGTATATTTTTAATAGATATATAACTATAAACTATCGCGATATGCTAGTCCATCGGATTATTGAAAAAATATGAGAACATACAAAAAAATTATTGACTAAACTTATTATATGTGAGTAGGAGATCGATGATGAAAAGACACACCTGATAAGTGTGATTTTTCAATTGTTAACTGTAAATAATCAATTAATGTCTTGAGATTATCTATAAATATTTGATAATGTTCTCTTTAAAAAATTGTTGTAATCAAATACACAAATGTAATTTCTGCTTAGAAGAACAATGTTTTCAAGAAGTCCTTTAACACGTGGAAATAAGAAACTCATCTAAATAAGTTTCAACAATACATATCCGATCACGTGAATCATTTAAATTTTATTACAGAATCGAAAGGTAATGTCTGAAGAAATGTGAATGTGGTTAATAGTCTTGTACTTTGTCCCCAGGCTCCAGCAAAAAACAATAGGGGGTGGTTTTTTCTTTTTTTTTTTTTTCCCGTAGCATATAGAGAGTAAAAGTTTTAGGCAAGTCTTTTCACTAGGCAAAACACATCGAAAGACTCGATTAGCAAAACTAGTCTTATCAAAAGGAATGTCTCCGAACTTTATAGTTCATTTCTCAATACCGGTCTTGTTTCTGAGTAAAGGTGCCTACCAACAATTGGATTTGGAAGTCACAATTTAGCTCACTGTTCTTAGGAAGTTGATTTGATTTCTCGCACAGGATAGGGTTCACCAGCAGTATATAATTTGATTAATTGTAGCAATGTCAATTTTTCTCGAGGCATAGGCATAAAATGGGTGAAATAAGAATCTGTATTCAGGAAACAAGTTAATACAATCATTACCATGACATGATATTACTGTCTATCAAGGTGATCGATCGATATTTTTTATTTTGACAGTTAGAAATACGAGTTTAAACGCAGCCTTGACCCTTGAGGCCTTCATTTCCTGATAAAAATCAATATTGATGCTATTGCCAGCCAGTGGCCACGATGGGATGTAACTGCAACAAAGAGAACAGGTGAATGGCAAGAGCGCTTCGTTTGATAAGCCTGTACTTGACACACCACTAAAACTGTAATGGGAAAAAATAACCCCCAAGTCTACCAAGACACATAAAAGCAGAGACCAATTGTGGGAGTAATGCTTGGCTTACGAGAGTGGGGGCACAGTGGCACTGGCATATATTGATCATAAACTGGAAGTCATGTATAAAATGTGCCGTTAGTTACAAAGCTCCGGCTACCAATGCATAAAGTATAACATCTATATCCCCAGAAATGACTTTCCTATAGGAATTAATTGACAACTGAACTAATTGTAAAACCAAGGCTGAGGCCTAACCTAAATGCCAGGCTTGTAAAATTGAAGTCCCAATAGCAAAAACTGCAATTTCGTGGATATCTGATCATTAGCTACAAATGATTGTGAAGTTTGTAATGATATCCTGGACTACGAAATTCAGTGACCTCTCCTGTACCTATCAGTGACAGACGCTATATAATTCAAACAGAGTTTATAGTTCATGTTTTTGGTCCACATATACAGAATCCAGAGTGTGTAACAAACTGAAACCTTTGACCCTCGTCCAAAACATCCTTGATCGGTTAACAATTTAAGGCAAGAACAAGTAGAATAAGCAGCATTCTAATTTGCACTTTTGTCTTTCTAAGCATAGATTCCGTAACAAACTCCAACTACTAACGTCACTTATGCCTATTATCAACAGAAAAAAAGAGGAAGTTGTAATCCATTAAAATTCTAAGAACTTAATATCAGACCTTCTAGAACAAGAAGCACCGTCGTCGTCATCATCATCCTTCTACCGAGTTTCCAAGTACATAAGAGAACCACTCACGGACAGGGGAGAAATCTACCAACCCAATATCCATTGCTTACCCAGTAACAGGCAACTTCAAATTTCTTGAAAGACAAAAAGCCTCTCCCATTCTCGCCTTTGGAAACTCCTGAGCTACTGCACCAACATGAGTCAACACGGCACTCTTCACTAATTTCAAATGCAACACACAACCGGGAATAGAACTGAAGCAATGAATTCGAAGGCGTAGGGGCCAAAAAGAGGACATTGTTGTCACTTGGTGGGCTCCGAGCTATATAAAAAGATAAGGCCGAAGGTTCTTCCTTAGAAGCAATGTTCTTGATGATTGATTGAAGCTTTGTAGGCTCAACATAATAGCTTGAATAAAGCGTTATGTGAGGTCGGGACTGGATTTCAATGAATTGGATGCTGATTTAATGGCGAGCTAGCACTTTGGAGGCCTTCAAGACCTAGTTTTCAAGGGTCGGATCGAAGTATAGCTTAATTGCTAGCCTTGTGACATCAGGAGTGAAAGATTAATCACCCAAAGACAACAACTTTAGACACAAGATTCAACAGTCCAAAGCCAAGATTGAGATCTAAAGATTACTTAGATACAGAAAAATGAACAACAGTTCAGTATAGGAGTACCCAGTTTAGATTGAAGGCTAAAGGGACAAAAAAACTTGTGAATGCAGATTGCCCATGAAAAGTAACCCAGAAGGGTTTCTGTTACAAAATAAGACGACGACGATCGACGAAGTGATGAGCGCGAGAAATTTAGAGAAGAGTAGCTTAATTAAGTTCATACCTAAGACGTACCAGTTAAATAAAACCTTAACAAAAACTCTTCGACACGTGTATATTTTAATACTCATTTTTACCTTATATTGAAACGTTGCGTAACGGAAATGAGAATGAGCAAAATACCATAACGTTGTTATTATCTCTTTCTGTAATTTGTTGTGATTTGTGCCATCTTCTTCCTTTGACTTTATTCTCTCGTTGAATGTGATTCATTCCCTTAATTGAATAAAAGATACAAAATATTTGACATAAGAGCAAGTGTCTTGGACAAAATGATGACTGGAGAAACACGTGGAGTGGAACTACACAGAATCAAGGAAAATGTTAGAAGTTTGACGGAGGCGCAAGTCAAAAACCAAAAAAATCCTATTAAAATCTCAGTGTAGGGTTGTCCAAAACGAAAAAGATGTTCAAGCTTAAGTAGGTGTTCACCCGGTTCATTCCACGATTTAAAGGGGAATAAGGAGTGCTCACCCCGACACACTGGAGCAAAATAGCAACATTGTTAAACATAGCTTGACAAGGAGAGCCGGAGAAACGGATCAAAAAAAATTTTTGGATAGGGGCAAAAAAAATTTTTGGGTAATGGCAAAATTTTAACAGAAACAAAAAAAAAATTTATAGCATCAAAATTTAAAATAATAAAATTTTATAAAAAATTTTATAGAGTTAGTGGGGGCAAATGCCTTCACTTGCCCCCAATGTGAATCCGTCCATAAGGAGGGGTACCCAGTGCTCATAAGACTCAATATAATTGAATTTCTAATGTTTAACAGAGAACACATCAAGTTGTAGTTATATCGATGCGAGCAATTCTTCATATTAGACCATACTTTGAAAAACACAAAGGTGGGCTTAAATTAGAATAATATCAACTTTATTTGAAGAATAGAACCAAATTAGATGAGGTAGATTGGGAGGAGTCTCCTATTGTGCTTAAACAAAATGTAGCGATTTTCGATGATCTAGTACAGAATATTTAAGAATCCAAGCAAGAGAGATATGTCTAAGAATTTTACCCAGTTTGATAAGCACTCCAATAGACTGTCACAACCTAAATATTACTTAATTATTTTCTTTCTCAAAGGACTCAAACCTGAGTTGAAACTTATGGTGAAATTATTAGATATGACTTTATTGCAACATGCTCACATGTTGGCATAAAGATAAAGAGGGGATAGTAATGGTGAAGAGAGAGACATCCTTATTCAAAAGTGGCGGCATAAGGATACATGAACGGGGCAGTATTAACTTGACTCCTTGGACTTATAAAAGTGGAAATATTCAAAGAAATACCTTAATGGATATGCTAACAAAATATTATCATCTTATAATTATAAGATATACTCCTACTTATCTTTGATTATAACTAATTGATCCTTATTATATGATTGTATAGTATAAAATTAAGGATATTTAGTTAGCCTAATTGTGTATAAATACCCCCATGAATATTGAATTATACACACAAGAAACAAAGAATTCCTTTTGTCATTTTCTCTCTACTACTTCTTCCTGCATAATATTAGAGCTTCCTTTATAAAAATGAGTCAAAAATTATGGGATCTTTTCCGGCAGCCTTCAATTTTCGCATTTTAGGTTCATTATGCCTCAAAAATAACGTGTCATATACCAAATTGTTCCTCTTCTCGAGCAAATTGCAACAGTGTCAAGAATGAATCCAATTGCCTATACGTGCCACTTGAAGTTGCTAAGGTCCCAAAAACCCTAGTTGAAGTGTCTGAAGACAAAAAAAAAGTCTAAATGACATCATATTTCAACCCAACAAAATGATGTCATTTTAGCTAGAATGATAAAAACCAAAGCAGATTCATCTTTTGCACGTCAACACCTAAGTGGGAACCACATTAAGACCACATCATCCACGTCATCAATAAGATGCAAAGTCAGTGCCACATCATTTTCCTACTCATTGCTAAGTTAGAAGACACACCATCACCCCACGTCAATGACATGTCAATATTATATGCCATTTCAGCATCCTAGTTGATCGTCACATGTTGACTGTAATTTTTCTACATGTCATATTTTGTCTTTCTTTAGTTTGATTTAGACTATCAATTTAGTTCGATTCAAAAGAGTTGAACAACATTTTGATCACCCCGTTCAATTATGTCTCCTTCAGTTTCTTTACTAATAGGATCATTTAAAAGATTTTTTTAATGTTTTGAGTCCATTTTTTAGGTTGGAATAATCAAATTTCAACTTTACAAACAAGTTTATACCATTTTTCATTATGGATGCCTCTAAAATTTCCCAATATATTTCTATCAATATCACCTTTGATGGTTCAAACTATGATTTATGGGATGAAGAAATGTGTATTTTTTTTTAAAGGGAGACTTATTTGGCATATTGTTTATGGAGAAATACCCAAACTGACCAAAAAGAAAAATAAGAAATAGATGTATTCATAGAATGTTTGGTATCTTAGGATAGAATGAATCACCAAATATTAACTTAGTTTAAGAACACATATGTTAAAGCTATCAAACTCGATTTTTGACTCTTTGAGACTATTTAAGAGGTATGAAACTTTTTGAAAAATTGTTACTTTGCATCTACTGATGTCAATTAATTTCAATTGTATAGAAGACTTCATTGAATGAAACAACAACCTGCATAGACAATATATTGTTACGAGTCTAAATTGCAAGAACTTTGGGATCAAATAACACTTAGTGATCCTGCTTGACCCAATCTTGATGCTACTGCTATTTATGCAAATCTTTGTGTATGTCAGCATATTTGGCATTTGTTGATGAATCTTCGAGAGGAATTGAATCTATTTGTAGCTCTCATCTTTATCAAGGTTCTTTGATAACACTTCACCATATGATCAAAGAATTAATAAAAGAGAGTTGGATCAATACACTTTGTATTGAAAAATCTAGTCCACCTGCTAATGTTGTTTTATCTACTTAGACCTCATCTTCTCAGAGCTCTCAAAATTCATTCAAGTGACCTTATAAAGGATCGTATAGCTACTGCAAAAAATATGGTCATCACATTTCTAAGTGAAGAAAATAACTTAGATAGAATTTTGAACAAATGATTCTTCTAAGCCCCATCAGCCTCCTTCTACTACTAATGTTATTACCACAAAGGATCTTATAGAGAGTATTTCTCCCAAATTCTCATTAAAAGATCTTTATGCTCTTTTTTAACAACTTTAGCCTGATTCTAATATTGCCTCTTTATCTTCCTTATTTTTCACGACAAGTACTACAATCTTATGGTGTAACACCCCATTATCCTAGGGTACGCACCG
>JANSVA010000008.1:10831479-10859569 GCA_025504915.1 Erythroxylum reticulatum | reverse complement strand
GGAAGGTGGAGGGATAAAAAAAAAAAAAAAAAAAAAAAGGAAGAGGAGAAACCAATGCATTAGGTTTGATTAGCCTTTTACAATGTTTAAAAATATTATAAAAAGTTAATAAGATGGATTAATTACTACATAAGTGGGATTGATTCGAGTGCCAAGCACACGTTTCTCTCATCCATGACCATGGCAACGATCTCGTTCTCACCGTCATCTTTTCTTAAAGGACACAAGTGGTCCACATCACTCTATAAGCCTTCATCACAGAATTCAGAAACCAAATTCTTTATTTGGACTTCGATATCTTGTGCATTATTGGACTAAAGAATCGACGCCGAATTATTGTCAACAGTTGAAGCACAAGTTGAATACGGAATCATTCCCTTTTCAGTCTGGTAAGAGCATAATGCTCCACTCCTCTGAAGTGGCGTTTTCAGTTGCACCAAGCCAGTTCAACAACTCATGCCAATTTGGTCAAATGTCCCACCCAATTCACCCACCATTTTAGGTTTCTAACATGGAACGGTCTGTCCCAAAGCTCGATTCCCAGTTCTGGACAATGGAGATCAACACCCAAAAGGGTCTACTTTTACGTCACTAAGTCTCTATTGTTAAGGAAGAGAAAACGAAGGCAATGTTGGCATTCCTTCAAGTTGCACAACAAGCAGCAGCGCAGTCCTTAAAGAGGAGAGGAAAACAGAGAATTGCAAGCAACTTGACATACAGAGAATGAGAGGCTTTATCACTACTTGTGGAATAAAAATCCTCCACTTGAAGCAAAGAACAACTCTTATCTTCTGTTTATGGTTTGATTGATTAATAACCGTTTAGTATTATGAATAATGTCTGTTTCCATTAACTAAACACCAAAACTAAAGCTACGGTGGATATTGAGTTCAAAACTATGTGATTTTAATTTATGCTTACGTAATAAACGATTTCTTTATTTAGAATTATATTTTCATTGTTCCTAATGTTTGTTGAAATTGGCTACTTTTCAATTAATTATTTGATTAATTATCTTTCACAAATAATTAATAGGTTTAAAAAAGTGTACGTTGTGATTCATTACCAAATTTAAAGCTAATTACACGTAGTTTGCTCGTAATTAGGGGTGACAATGGGTTGGCTCATAAGATAGCCCCGCTAATTTTTTAAAATTAAAAGTTTAAAACGTGTTTTTTAATTGAATCTAGGCTTACTCGAAGCTTAACTCTTTTGTCGTTTTGCTCAGAATAATCCATCTTCAAGTAAGTCTGGCTTAGGCTAACCTATGAGTTAGTTCATTAAAAACATATGAATCTGGACCCATGAATCAATTTATTTATATCTCTAATCACAATCTACTAAATTTGAACTTTTAATAAAACATTATACATTCCTTTTTATGGTTGCTGCAACCATTACCATTGGGTATCAATTGTATTATAAAAATAAAAGCGTCAGTCATCCAATATGTTAATTGCATCTTTGCATTACTGGTCAATTGAAACCACATGTAGTATTATTATTATCATTGATTAATTCAAAGTATTATTTACTTATTTAAGATTGATTTAGTTTTCTTATTTAATTACATTTATTGTTTATATATTGATTAATTACAAACTTGAATACCTGACTATTTAAGGAAAGTTAAAGTTTTGGTATTCATTATATAAAAAAAGAAATGTTTTTGATGTTTATTGTTTAAAAAAAGAAAAGGAACAAAAAAAAAGGTGATTAAAAGTATACTATTTGAATCAAGCGAGTTTTAGATTAATTTAAGCTGAAACTCGTGTGCATAAATTTTTATAATTTCCTTCAATTTGTTTGACCTATAAATTTCTTTTTCCATTCCTTTACCTAATTCACATTACAACCCTTATTAAGTCCCTTTAATTTATACATTAAATTTATTTTTGTCAGTGGCAGAGATATAATTTATGAGCAAACTTATGTAAATAACTGGCTATGCTTTAATTTGAGGGCTTAATTAACCTTAAACATTTTGAGGGTAAAGAGTAAAATCTATGAGACGGTGTCAAATCTTGTTTTATTTGATTTTGATGAAATTGATGAGATATTTTATTTTTATTCTAAAAATGTGTCCTATGAATGTTGGTTTTCACAATTGTTATATTATCTTAAACCTTTTATGTGTATTAGCGTTTAGGATATTTTTGGATAATATGAAAGAAGATAATAAGAGGCTATTAGGAGGATGATTGATGTATTAAATTGATATATACTTGAGGACAAATATGAGTTGGTGTGGGGGAATTTAATAAAATGTTTTTTGGTTATGTTAATTGGACCTATTTCTTTTGTTTTGGATTAATTTTGGTACTATAATGGTGAAATTAATATTTATTCTATTTTAGGAGTAAAAAAGTGATGGAGATTACATCAAATTAGATCATTATTTGTATCAATCATGATTTTTGGAAAAAGTTGTCAGATTGTCGCAATGGATAAGTTAAGATCATGCCTAATGCTAGATTCCAATTCAAGTAAGAGACTTATTCTTATCCCTATTATGTAAGGATTTGAATTTGTTTAGAAGACAATCTCTTTTAGTTTTTAGGTATGAAAAAGGAGAGAAAAATGTACGCCTACATTTCTTGATATCATTCTCTTCCGTTTTCTTTGTATTTTCTTTTTATCTTTCATACATACGGGGCTAACTTCAAATATTATAATTCAAGGGGATTCAAAACTCTAATTGTAACCTTGTGAGATATTATTATAAAATTATATTTTATTTTAATTCAATTATTTCTTTTCTTGCTCCTGTTTTCATGAGTCATCAATATTGATTGATCTGACAAATTAATATAATATCTATAGCTATTTATAAATTCAATTATCCGTAATTATCATGAATGATTGGTACAAGTAACAAATATGTTATTTATGAATTTATATATTTAACTTATGATAAATAAGAAAATTAAATTGAATAGTTGTAGGTATCTCAATCATTTAATTTATGGTTTTATCTTTTTCATTAAGCATATTGCTATCATTTAATTGATATGGAATGTTATCACACTCAATCAATTTATGGTTAATTTTAAGTTTAATACTAAGTTTAAATTAATTAATTTAAGAAAATTTGAGACTTATTATGACTATCATAATCGGTTTCTAACTAACTGTTGAATTATGAAAAGTATTCTTTTTATTCCAATGATCATTGTTACAACTGGAGGAACTATTTTCCTTGAATTGGGAGTTAATTAAAATTGAATTTCTCATATTCAGTTAATTTATTTTGATTTGTTGTTAATTTTAATTTATTAGTTAATTAATTATAAATTTCCACTCTATTTTGTCAATTGAAATTAATAAATTAATTTTTAGTTCTACAATTATTACAGAAACTTAGTTAATCTTAATTAATTTAATGGTTTCAACAATTCGATCACCTATTATGCATAACTTATAGAAAAAGAATATAGTAATCTCAACAAGGTATATCTTGATAATTTTTGTCTGTAAAATGTGTACAAGTTGAATGATATACCAACTTGACAAAAGAAGTTTGACTGTAGCAAGTAAGAAGCCATTGAAGATCCAATTTGATTTGGATGAGCTTATTGGAGATATGATTCAAAAACTATTGCATGAGATATAATTCCAAATTTGTTGGAGAAAAATAATGCAACAAACTCTCAAATAAATTAATTAGTTAGGTAGTTAACCAGAGATTTTTAGTGATTTTAGTTAGCAAGAATATATGTGAATAGCATAACTTTTTGGATTTAGTTAGTTATTTGTTAGCCTATAAATTAATATCCTAACGTGCATTGATAGTGCATTCGAGTAAAAGAGCATCTGTCCTCTATTTCTTTAAAAATATGCAGAATTCTTGTTTCTTTTGTTTTGTTCTTTTTGTAGTAGTAATTTCTTTTAAAACTAACATTTGGTATTAGAGCTCCTGATGATCTTAAATAGCCTACGAGTGTTCGAGAGACAACAACAACATGGTGTCCAACAGTACATCAGCTCTTTCACCTCTAATTTTTAATGGCAAGAGTTATCAAGTTTGGGCAATCAAAATGAAAACTCACTTTAGAGGTATTGACTTATGGCAGTGGGTCAAAGGTTAAAGACAAATACCACCTCTAAAAAATAACTCAACACTCAATCAAATTAGAGCTCATAAAGATGAAGAAGCTAAAGCTCCAAGAGCCTTATCTCAAATTCATAATGTTGCCTTTTAATCAAAATTTCCAAGAATTATCATTTATGAAATATCTAAGGGAGCTTGGGACACATTGAAAGAACTTTATCATGGCAACAATAAAATAGGGTGGATGTAAGTGTTAAATATCAAAAGAGATTTTGAGATTCTCAAAATGGAAGAAAAAAAGACTCTATAAGAGTTTTTCGACAAGCTAATGATGGTGGTAAATAAAATTAGGATTCAAGAAATATCAATCAAAATACCTTACCTAAATTAATCAATGCCATGCATGCTCAGGAGCAAAGAAGAATGTTAAGAAAAGAAGTAACTCAACAGGTAGTTGAGGGGACTTATCTAGCAAAGGCCTCAACTTCAAAAGGAAAGGCTCAATTTCAATGTGGTATTTGGAAGAAGCTTAGTCATCATGAAGACAATTATTGGCACAAGAGAAAGCCTCAGTGTTTCAAGTGCAAGAAGTTCAGGTATATACAAAGGAATTGCAAAAATAAGACTAAAGAAAGTGTCAATTTGGCACATATTGCTGAAGAAGAAAAAAATTTGTTTTAATATTGGTGAAAAGTGCATCAAGAAGAAGCTTTTTGGAGAGAAGTGCTCCAACCATTGAAGGGTGATGAGAAGCACATCATTGGGCACAAGGAGTATGTGATTTTGAATCAAGGGAGAGTATTGGAGATATGATTCAAAAAATGTTGCAGGAGATATGATTTCAAATCTATTGAAGAAAAATACTACAAGAAACTCTCAAATCAATTGATTAGTTAGATAGTTAATTGGACATTTTTAGTGTTTTAGTTAACAAAAATATATGTTAGTAGCATAACTTTATGGATTTAGTTAGTTATTTGTTAGCCTATAAATTAGCATCCTAACATATATTGATAGTGCATTGGAGTAAAAGAGTATCTATCATCCGTTTCTTTAAAAATATACAGAATTCTTGTTTCTTTCGTTTTGTTTTTTGCAACAATAATTTCTTTTAAAACCAAAAGAGTTGAGAGGCCACTGAAGCCAAACAGATACACTACAAGAAATTGTATTTCTAGAGAAAGTAAAAGTTGCCACTAAAAGCAATAAAAGTTTTCACTGTTATTAATAGTGTCCAATATTTGAAGTCATCACCTTCCGTCACAAATACCTCCATCACTAATGAAATAGTGACAAATTTAAAAAATGGTCACAATTATGCAACACTTTTGTGACACAAATACTGACACAAAAACTTGTGAAATGTGTTACAAAACTGTATGGTCACAATAACTTTACATATTTATGACACGTTTATCGTCACAAATAGTATAAAATAGTGATGAATTAAGTTGCAACAGTACTTCATTTTATTGTGACAAAATTGCCGACACTAAAACCTATCAAATGTGTGACAACACTATATAGTCACAATATCTATACTTATTTATGACAAATTTGTTGACACAAATAATATAAAGTAGTGACGAATAAAGTTTTAATAATACTTCATTATATTGTGACAAAAGTGCCGACACTAAAACCTATGGAATGTGTGACAACACTATATGGTCCCAACAACTTTACATATTTATGACAAATTTGTTGACACAAATAATATAAAGTAGTGACGAATGAAGTCGTAACAGTACTTCATTTTATTGTTACAATATTATTGCCACTAAAATAATTATAAATAGTGACAAAATATTTGTTACTAATAATATTTTTATCAATGTCCATTACTTTTTGGTCACTAATATTTTTAATAAAAAAGTGTCAACATCATTTCGTTACAAAAATGAAAATTGGTTCTTACAAAAAGTATTATCACTAATGTGTTTATTATTATCACAAATAAAACTATCAATTCATCAACGGAATTACATTAGCTGTAAAAGAAATTTGCATCAGTGACTATATTGTCTAACAGGTTTCGTCACAATTATGAAAGTTATATGTTACAATAATGTTGTCACTAAATAACGAATATATGTTACAATAAATTTATCACTAATGCCTTATCATCTACATATGATATGTGTATCAAATCTTCACTAGAAAACCCAATGACTGAAGAGGCTGAGTAGGCATCCATGTATCTTTTCACCTTCAACAAAAAACTGTGAAATGACAGAAGGTAACGAAAAGAAGACTAACAGAGATAAACACCTACCAATACATAATCAAAGCAAGATACTGCAATTGAAAATCCAATTTGCACGTTTTGCTAATGCTTATTTTGTATGCTTCTCTTAAAATCCTTTGTAGAACAAGACGACAAACCAGTATGAGAATTACTAATGATAAAGAAGAAACAACGGCACACTATGAGGGACTTGTTAGTCAAAACATTAACTCCATCTGTCTATATTTATGCAGTAAACTAGACAGAGTTCTTATAAAGAGATGCCTAAGCTGTTGTGCAGACAAAAAAACTGTAGATTTAGATATTAGTATAAACTAGGTAAATAGATTTAGATATTAGTATAAACTAGATAAATAAGAACATTAGTTGATGCCTGAAAGGTTTTGATGAAATGAATTGTCCATAGGGAATCTTCAATCTACAGTATAGTTTATCTTATCATACAACAAGTTGCACTTAATATTCAAAGGAAGAGTTGCTGAAGATTCAATGACTAGAATCAATCATCCATTTAAAAAACTAGTTAGGAACGTTCTGACCTATGTTTTTAATCACTTAATGAATAACAATAAATGATAGCAGAAAGTGTTGCACATCACAAATATCCATGTTTAGAAGCTTATTTAGTACCTAAGTAGAAAATTTCCAAAATATAACAATATGTTAAAAGAGAGAGAGACAGCTTCATATAGGATTGACACAAAATATTTATCTTAAATCCAATAAATTTAGAAAAGAAAGAAATACTAAAGCACCTGCTAAGAGTTGACGTAGAGTATGTCAGCATAATTGTGTAACCAAATTTCCCATTTTGCTTGATTGCTAAAATTCTCCATATTGGCACCTCCAAACTCCATGTACCAGTAGCCAAAGCATACATCTCCAGGTTTATTGACCAACGCTAGTAAAGGAAACTAAAAACCAAAATCAATCATATATAAACATCTAAAAGATGTTGTAAGGACATCGAAGCTCATTATGGACAATTTTAAAAACAACAACCAAACTCAAGAAGATTATCTCAGGCAAACCAATAAATTTACATTAAGGAGATAACTTTCAGAATATTTAAAACCTAGATGTAACTACAAAACTGGCAAAGCATTTTAAATAGCAAAAGCATTTAAATCAAATGCTGGTAAATAATATATCCTTGTCAAATATGCATAAACTTCTAATAAGAGAAAGTATCCAGGACATGTCAAGTCTTCCAAAGCCTTGAGTAAGAAACTAAGAAAAGCAAGTGACCCCTACTCCCTACTAACACTAAAGTACAAGGCACCACCAATACTATTCCGTATAATAGCTAAAGGATTGCTCAAATTTCATGAAGGATCAATAGCCACCTGAATTAGAAACTCTTTTCGCCAATTATTAAGATTATCGAATGACTTCATCACATTCACATCGTACACAAGGACGCAGCAATCTGCACCTTGGTAGAAAGCTACCCCAAGACTTTGAAACTCTCCTACCCAGTAGTATCCCAAATCTGCATAGATGAATAGCAAGTCACAGAAATGAATAACTTGTTTGTAAACAAACAGTACTTCAACTCAAGTCACGTTAGGGCAACAACAATTATGACTCTATCCACACTAGAAATACCTCTAGGGATTTCACTACATATTCTCTTTCGATAATCAGTTTGGCAAATACCTAAATAATAGCTAAAATCACTCAAAAAATTGCATCAAGCAATCATGGTAAATAAACCTAGTTTCTACTATGCTTCAATTAATCCAAACCAATAATTGGCATTACCAATTTATTTCCCATGCTTCTATCATTTTCATGCCAACAACATTCAACTGAAACATTACTCATTCTTCAGCATCATTTTTTCCTACTTTCCAAACAAAAGGTACAGAACTTAGACAACACATAGACATAAACCACAAAAGAGAAGTCCATGACCACATATGATTAGCATCTAATATCCATTGGTTAAACCCAAAAAAGAAAATCTAAAATTTTAACTTGCAATATGAACAACCTATCCTCGAACTGGACTTCTTTCGTTAAGAAATCAGCACCAATAGTTGTCTTGTATTAATTACTAAACTTTCGATTCACATACCTAGAAAACAAACATTTACACAAATTGAAATAAAAGAAAATTACCATAAAACACTGAAAATATCTAACAAAATATAGAGATTTGAGAAGAAACGCAATTGATGATCTGGGTTTTGGAGATTAATACTGGTTCATTAGCAATGTTTTGCCAACCATAATGGGCTTATAATGGGCAGTGAGCGGTGATAAGTTCGACGAAGGGTGAGACGTAGCTTTTCCTCGCGAATAGATCAACCACTCACACAAATACACAGGAAATCCTCAACAATTTCCCCTCTTTTAGTTCCTACCTCCCAAAAAGCCCACTGCTTTCTCCAATATGAATACGCACATAAAAGCAGTTCACACAGTCGAGTAGAACTACACAAGCCCATAAAGCTCCAAACTTTCCTCTAGCAAACACACCCAAATATCAAATTCCATAGCCACCTAACAGAACTCCATAATGACCCTTTTGCAAAACTATAAATCATGAACAAAAATCTATAGAAAGAACATTTCATTGTTGCTCCACTTATCAGAATCTATGACTTACCCATTCATTTGCTTTCAAAAATAAGAAGTTGTAAACAACATAAACCTCTACTTTTGCACATCTGGCTGCAATGGATCTAATTGAGAGTAGATAGCAATAGAAAACACCCAAAACATCCAGAGTTATGCCCCATCTGGTTAGTAATAAACCATTTTTTTCATATGCGAAAGAACCCCACACAGTAACCAGTTCTAAAGTCATATGGCAAGCCAGATCAAGATGAACAAAAGAACATGACAACAAAATCATCCAAACATCTAAAAACCTTCATCACCTTCAGGAATATATATTTAAGCAATCTCTATGGTCAATTCGAAGTGTCCTTGTCCAGATTGACAAGCACTAGAACAATATAAAAGAATAACAAAGGATGAAATATCTTCCCGATCAACAAAAAAGTCCCAGATCCCTATTTCCTTTTCATGGACATCAAAATATGCTCAAGTATTCACAAATCAAACAACTAACTAACTAGATTCTATACCAAAAAATAGAAACAAGCCAAAAAATAAAAAGTTGCAACTTTACTATCACACAAGAAAAAAAACTAATATTTTGACATACAAGCAGCCAACTTTTGCTTACCAGAAAGAAACGGATATGAGGAGCAAAACCCATTTTAGTAAGTAACAGGAAGAAATGGAAGAGGAAAGGCATGCACAAATCAGAACTGTCAGAAAAGTAGTATCTAACCTATAAGCTTGAACTCATGAAATCTCCCAAAAGCCCCAATCTTTGTCTTAATACGTTATAAGCTGTCCGGTGGTGCGTGGCGAAGGGGCAGGGGCAGGGATTGTTGATGCAGTTGTCGATTGGTGGCGCGGCGACGAGGTGGCTACTGACCACTGGTGTCGCAATAGTGAGATTAAGTGTTTAACATAAAATGAAACCCAAAAGAAAACTTTACGTCCTTAAAAAATAAGAAAAATAAAAGGAGAATAACCTTAGCAAGAAAAAACAAATTAGCAAAACAGTGTTATAACAGATTTTAATTTTAATAAACTCATTAATCACCCTAAATATCTTATTTGATGGTAAAATGAGTGAATTTGTTTTAATTTTATATTTCTACTTATTGTTGGAGATAAGTATTAGCTTTTATATTTTTAATTTATTAAGATTTACAATTAGGATTTATTTCTTACAATCGTGGGGCCGCTTTATGATGTGGAGAAAGTTTTGACTCTTATTATGTGAGCCTATTCTCCAAAATTGCAGAATACATATTCTTGAAGAATGAGTATTCTACGTTTGCTTTTAACCAAACATAGGTTTAATGATATGTTAGGAATAGAATAGCTATTTTGTTGAACCAAACATCCCGTTAGTGTTAAAGGGATATTATAAAGCTAGTCGACAGCCATTAATTCCCTTGTTGCAACTTAGTTCCTATAACTTAGTTCCTATAACTTAGTTTTCAGTAAAGTTGAAACAAATAATTTAGATGCAATTCACTTAATAATTTTGTCAAACACTTTCTAAGCACTTTCGTGGAGCACTTTATCAATCAACAATAACTCGATCTAATCGACATAACTAAAAATAACAGTCAATATACAAATTTTCAGCTGCAATAATGTTACAATTATCCCAATTCTAAATTTGGCTGCATTTTATCAAAATGGATAGCTTATAGGCTTTCCAATTTTTTTTTAATAACTTAGCCAATCATTTTATTTAAGGTTGATTGGTGGGATGTTTATCATAAAGGTGGATATAAGGTTGACAAGTTTGGGTTTCCTATGGTAAATGTCACACGCAAGTTAAATACTGATGAATCATATGTTTTAGCTTTTCAAGATGAACAAGTTTACTATGTAAGAGATATTAAGGAGCTCAATTGGCAAGTTGTTGTCATGACAAAGCCTCGTGATTTGCATGATCTTCCTAATGATGATATAGGAGATGAATCATACCAAGAAAATGAAAATTATGGCTTTACACTTCACGAATCTACTTTAGAGGATGATACTTATACAATATCTTTGGATAGATTTGATCTAGATGTTGCAACTGTTGAAGGAAATTCATTAAATATTAATACTATGAGTGCTGGAGAAGATGAAGAAATTGATTGTGATGAAGATACTTTTATGGATGATGATGAAACAAATTTAGTAAGTGAAGATGAGGAAGGCGATGATGATGATAATGATTGAGTATTGGCAAGAACTTTGTTTTTAATTTTCAATAGGTTAAGAGTTTTGCTCAATATTTGGAACAAGATTTTTATTATATTTCAACATTTAATTATTTTGATTTTTTGATGAAATTTCAAAGTTAAGTATATCAAATATCTATGATATGTAAAATATTACTTTTGGATTATCAATATATGTAGTTTGAATATTTTATAAGAAAATATTTAAATTTGATTTCAAATAATCATATTAAAGAAAAAATCATGACAAGTAGTTTCTTGTCTCTAAAATTTTTACAATAATGACAAATTTTATCTTTGTTGTGGCTAATTTTAATATTTTATTATTAAAAAAATATTTATCATAAATTTGTTACGTTTATATTGACAATAACTTTTGTAACGAAAAGTTGATCAAGTGACAACAAAAATTTTGTCACTAAAATTACAAATAGTAGTGAACATAGTGATAGTTCGGTTGTTGTGACAATAATAAATAGACATTAACTAATTGAATTTTTATTGACAAAAGTACATAGGCTTTTAATAACAAAGCTTAGTGATAAAAGAAAATTTGACAATATTAATATATTAATAGTAACAATTTAATTGTGAAGACTAAATTGTCACAATTCTCATTGCATTAGTGACACAAAAATAAACCATCACAATTAATCTAAATAATAGCATCAATCAATTGTTTTGTCACAACAAACCTCGTATCTATGACAAAATAATACTTAGGCACATAAAAATTGTCACTAAATTACAAATGGTGGTGACCATAGTTATAGTTTGGTGATTGTGACAATATTAAGTATAAACTAATTTAATTGAATATTTATTAACAAAAGTTTTCATCACAACAAGTAAAATATTGTGTGATGATAAACCGTTTCGTCACAACAAGAAAAAAATATTAGTATCAAACTATGTTTTGTTACAACAAATAGAAAATATTAGTTACCAATATATGTTTTGTCACAATTACAATTAATTATCGTCAAAATTATTTTGGTGCCAAATTTCATAGGCTTTTAGTGACAAAACTTAGTGATCAAATAAATTTTAACACTATTAATATATTAATAGTGACAATTTAACTATGAAAGATACTAAATTGTCACAATTATCATTGTATTAATGACAAAAATATAAATCATCACAGATAATCAAAACAATAGTAGCAATCAATTGTCTTGGTACTAAAATATATTGTCTTTGTGATAAATGGCTCGTCAGCCATTTTTTGGTGGATTGATGGATTGAGCTGTTTGATCATGTCAAACTTTCTGATGAATCCGCTTAGTAATCTAACTAATTAGATTGGCGGATTAAATCTGCTAATTTTAAAAGTGCTTGAGCGTTTTGCTCCGCGGCGTTTTATTTAACACATGAAAAGTCGATTTACTTCTACAACTAGAAACATGCATGAACGAAACCCTCTGTGATCTGAGACCATGCCTTTCCTCAGAGTTACATATCTTCTCACCAATCAATACTTGCCCTTTTTTAAAGAAGCTTTCTATCTTTCAAGGATTCAAAGTTTATTATCTTCCCACCAATAAATAGAGATGGATGATTTTCATACTCTGGGTTGGCATGCAGAAGCTTTGTAATTCTTCGTAGAAAGTTAGGTGGCATGCAAAAGCTTTTTAGAGATGATCGCTTTTGATTTATGGTCATGATTTTTTGATTATAATTATTATTAATATTAATCCGATGATTGCCAGGACCTTAATCAGTTCCTAAACCTTTCTTTTTGGTTGAATCGAAGTCTTTGGAGAGTGAAAAGAACGTAGTTTATATATGGGATCAAGAGAGTGCCATGAATTAAAAGTTGGTACTGTTCTCATCATTGATCTGTGCTTCACAACCTCCTGCTTGCATTCTCTGTTGCTTGAGTTCTGCCTCAGATTCCATGAGATGCTGGAGCTTATGCTAAAGTTTACAGCATGAATTCTTGAATATCTAATGTAAAAGCAATTAGTTTGACCATTTTACAAGGTTTCCTTGGCCTCCTTAATGTATTAAAATATTTCTGTTAGCATTAAGGCAAAGTTAATTTTTCATCTTTATGAAGACTCAGAAGTCAGAACTATTGTCAAAAAAAAAAAAAAAGTTAACTCAGAAGTGGACACGGGAACTTAACAGTTAGAAGAAAGAAAGGTAAAAGCTGGTACGAGATTGTTCATAGCTGGAAAGAGTAGGAGAACTGTATTTGATTCCCAAAAACAATAACAATCTATTCGAAACCCTGTCCAAACAAAAAAGAAAAATCAAAACTTTATCCATATCTTATACCCTTTTGATCACTGAACTTCAAGGGAATTACTACAAAACTTCAGATATTCATGACCATGATGTTTATGAAGTTCCGTATCCGGTAAATCCGAGAAGGCAGATCCGAAAATGACGGGGAAGTTGAGTGAAGGAAGCTCTGGTCTCCTGAATAACACAAAAATATGTTAATAACAATTGTATGTGAAACTTTATTTAAAGATCGACCCAGAAAAGTTAGAAGACAGAAATCAGAAGAAAGAGGGAGATCTCACCTGTCAAAGAACAAGGGTGACCATAGCGTAAGAGTAACGAAGATATCTAACATCATATGTTTTGGCAGGCTTTCAATCGAATCATACACATTTTTCTTGTTTTTTTGTATACTCGGTATCATTCGGGACAAATCCTCTGTTTTTAGCTCTCTATTCGTCCAAGCTCCTTCATCCATCCACTGTAATAAATAGATGAGAAATAGATGGATGAAAGGGTTTTGGAATAGAGTGGAATAGGACAGGGGAAGCAGACGATCTGTTTCCATCATTCAGTTGTTTTTCATATATAAAGCAGTTTCTTCAACGGAACAAGATCGCTAAGCATGATTTTTGTAAGATTATTTCAAATTGTCAAAATCATTCCCAATGCCCCCCAAAAGCAGCTATATATAAAATGATAAAGAGACAAGAAAACACATCTTACCTAAAGATCCCAACAATCTCCCCATTTCAAGAAGTATTCAAAGTTTGATAACAAGTGACGGTATAGAATTTGTTCGTTTTGCATTCTAAAAAATCCATTCAACCACTAGACCTTTATCCAATGATGTAAAAGGTTGCGGCATCACTTTTTATTTCAGAGCAGGACTTTCTTCAAGGTTTTTGTGTCCATTCGTTTTAAGTAGTCTTGTTACCTAAATTCACAGTAATGGAAATGCGAATTTGAAAGCCAATTCGTCCCTTTCAAAAGAGAGGTAAAGACGTGATTTGGATTCGCAAGGTAAATCGAGTTACCACTGTAAGAACACTTATTTCTGAACCCAAAAATGCATGTCCTATTGCTAATAAATGGGGTCTCAAGTAAATGTCCATTCAGATAATTCATGATAGATAAAGCGTGTATTACAAAACCCCTTACGCTAGGACCCTAGTACTATCTTACTTCTCTAATCACATTACAAAGAACATATGGAGAAGAAGTTACAGCGACATGATCCACATCTAGGAAATATTGATTCTGATGTAACCAAACAAAATGCTTTAATCTTTCAACTTTTCCTCCGTTTCCTTTTCAGGAAAGGCATCGCAGATAGACCTCCCATACCGGACACCTGTGGATTGTTATATGCGCCTTTTGTCATAGAATCACTGAACTTTTCAGTGTTAGACGCATCTGCACCATCCATATTCTGCTTAATAGTGGAAGCATTCGTTTCCTCTACTTCAGCCACTCGTTTTGTGCCAGAAGTTAATTGATGTACAACATTGTCAAACACAGCATCTTCCGTAAAACAAGAGAAATGAGAAGATTCAGAAGTTTCACGGAAAGCAGGCACAGCAATATCTTGATGCTCACCCGTCTCCATTTCACGGATGCAGAACCCACCTCCCATTATGTGGTAATCTTTAGGAGCATCAGCCTCAAAAGAGTAGCTACTTTGGCTAACATCTGACTTACTAACTTCAGCTTCATGAATGCAAAATCCGCCCCCCCTTTCAAGATACTGGCTAGATGAGGTCTCAAGGGACGGATCTTTCTCTTTATTCTGTTGCAGGACATTGAAATCATTGGGAGCTTCTCCAGACACCCCTTGATCCCCAGAGAAATCTTCTTCCCTTGCCTTATATTCAGACATTTCATATTCACTCTGATCTTGCAACTCATTCAAATCATCACTTTCTACATCATTCAATGCATAACAAACATTCTTCCGGGAACGTGTTGACTAGACACAGAACAGCAAAGAAACAGAGATTGATTCTTGTTAATTCCATGAGAAGAAAAGGATAACAGTCATTATTATGTTATATCTATAAAGATAAATTTTCCCAGATATCAAATTGTTACAATGCCTAATGTTTGACCACAAATGTTTTAGAAAAAATTGTCAAATATTTGTCAGAGGCATTTCAGATTCACCGAGGTAGAGAAAGGCAAGGCATCATGATTTCAGTAAAGCAGAATACCTCCATACATAGATTTGAGTAAGTAACGAGCTAACAACTTGATCCTCAGATTGAGTGGTCAACAACCTAATTATATTGAAACTACTAACGAGACCCAAAATACCTTGTAAACAATCAAAGTGAATGTCCAGTAGTTTGGATCTAAAATTTAAATAGATTAAGTTGTTTATATTCCAATTAATATTTTTTGTAATAGCATCCTTAAACCATAAAAGAATCAAGGGAAGATGAGACACTAAGCTTACCCTTCGCACTCCAAGTGGTTTTTCTGATTTAGAAACCTGAAATCCCTGCTCAGCATCACCACTGCTAACGTCACTGGAGCTATGGTCAGATTCATTGTCATGAACACCTACCTTTCTCACTGCCTTTCCCCTCCCCCTACCTCTTCTTCCTCTACCCCTTCCAAGAACACGTGATGCTTTATCAGTGCACAGCCTGCTTTCTACCTGTGTTTGTTGTTTTGGACTCCCCACTTCAAATGAAACAGGCTCCCTAGCAGTCCTTTTGTTAGACTTCTTACTAGATATTTTATCAGAATTCTGCTCTTTGTAATTAGGAACACTTTCCTCTGTTAGCTTTGAAAGCATTTCTGACTCATTATCAAAACTTTTGCGGTTTTTCCTTCTGTAAGGAACTTCTTCGAAAGAATACTCCATGAAATCTGAGGACTGGTTTCCTGTGATTCCCTTAACAGCTTTTGTGATTCTTTTACTACGAATTTTTGCGAATCTTTCATTGAATGTGTAAAATGCTTCAAGGCGCAGTTGAATCTTCATCAGAGAAGCCATTGGCCGAAGTCATATTCAAAAGAAAACAAAAACAAAAAACTTAGCCAACCCATAACTAATAGGTGGGATTTTAACTACAATAACAAGGCAGATGAGGTAATAAATCAGATAGACAAGAACTAAAGAATTTGAGCGTGCTGATCAAAAAGTTGCTTGAGACTCATTGCATAGCCATGAATACACACGAACAGATACATACATATATATATATATATATATATATAAAGAGAGAGAGAGTGTGAGAGACTCAAACCTCACGTTTTTCATACTCCTTCAGAACAGGCACCAGCAACTCATCTGTCTTCTGGATGCTCCACCCAAACTTTTCCCAACACAATCTAGATATAATAATAATAATCAGCAACACAAGTAAATATATCTTAACTTGTGAGCTATTAATCCACAGTAATGGGTCTCAGAGTGCATAAATTTAGATATTTGGGTGGTGAGCATATTTATTCTGAACATGAGAAGACCTGGTATGCCACTCTCAGTGAGTGTTATCCAGAAAGATGTACCAATGATGCATACAAGCATTACTGTAATGATCTCCAGGTTTACAACTAACAGGCTAGCTGATGCAGATACAACCTGTCAATCTGAGAACCATCTAAATAATAAAAATCAGGAAAAACAAAAGGCGAAATGACCTACCTCCGAAGAAAATGAAGATCTGGCTTTCCCCATGTGAAAGGGTCAGATGATCTGTCCACTTGTGGACAGCAATACGCTGACATGACTGCTTCACTTGGAAAAGAAGAAGGAATATGCCAATTTTTGCTAACATTCCTCTGCCAAAAGATGCATTTTAACATCACTCATGAAGACAGGAAAATGCAGATGGGATATGCCATCATAAAGTAAGAGTCAAGCAGAAAAAAGCCAAATGCCAAAGATTGAGCATTTACATGCTTATCCATGAAAATCTGCTTTGTCTGTTGCACAGCATCTGCAGATTGCTTCATCATATGTGACTGAGGGACGTCTTGACCAGATTGAGTTCCTCCACCATGTTTATTTGCAGAACTCAAATTATTACCAAGAACTTTGGACCCTTTTTTCCTCTCACTTAATCCAGTCTGCGCATCAAGCTTTCCTAGAATGGTTGGATCTGGTGATTCAATCCACTCCCGGAATTTATGGAGACCATCCTCCTCAGGAAATGCATTTACAACCTCAATTGCATTAACAATGCCAATCCCACTGCACAAATATTCATTCCATTGAAACCACACTTTAGGAATAAACCAGCAAAAATGTCTACCTTCCCATACATGGGAAAAATTCTTACTTCCCCATATAAGATCAACAGTATATAATTTGTCACATGTGCTTGTAAAGAACAAAGAAAACAAAAGTAACATGTAAAAATCTAGCATAAACAAGTAAACGGCAATTAGTATAATCTTTAAAAGTTGATGATTACCTTACACCCTCTGTATAATCACTCCCAAGAAGTAAAGCCATGCGGATTAGCTGATCTCTGGTTAGGCCAAGTTCCTTCTCGATATCCTGTGATATCTTATAGTTTAGTGTAAAGGAATAAATAGAAAAGTGGAGGGCAAAAATTTGAGAACACTGCAAAATTATGTCACCATAAGCTGACGCATGAGAAACATGACTATAATTTCAATTATGTAATAAGCAATTCTAAATTGGTAAATAAATGCACAAAGTTCAAGGCAGAAACAACCAGATAAGTGACTTCTATAGCTTTTTAAGTGAAACTTCAAAAACTTTATCCAAACATGAAGTCATTTAAGACCGAAGATGAAGAAGGAGAAACTCAATGTTTCTATCCACACCTTCATGAAGTATGTCTCAACATATTTGCGATCATCAAATATATTCTTGTACACACTTTGAGCCCCAAATAGAAATACATCAGAGTCATCAGTCACAACACCATCTACAAGGTTTGCAGATTCCATATAAGCACATTGAGCTTCTGCTTCCATTGGTGCTATAATATATGGTATGCCAAACATCTGCAACAGCTCCTACAGATAGTAAAACAAAGAAAACCATCAGAAAATAAGCTCACCATTCACCAAAGAAAAGCCAGAATAACCACTTATAATTATAGGCCATTTATATACTAAGTGTAGAGCTTATTCACATGTAAAAGAGCTTATTCACTATTGAGATACACTAGCATTCTTATGATTTCCCTGATCATTTAACATCCTACACACAGCAATTGCTTCTCTGTGAAAGATGTATAAAGAAGAGAATGTATACAGAAGAGAATCCAAAGTTAAACATGAGAAGTAAAAAAATAATATTTGCTCTGCCAAACATGAGAAGTAAGAAAATACTATTTGCTCTGCCAACCATTAGCATACAGTTATTTTTTGTTCCAACTTAACACTGAAAAGGAAAAGGAAAGCATCCTGTGGAGAATGTAGTCAAGCCTAACTGGCTTTATAAGTTGCAATGACATAAAATTGAGCAACCATTCATTCAGAAGTTTTGAGGAATACCTGACATTCTGCAAACATCTCAGTGCTAACCGATTCTGCATTACGTTCCAGTTTTCTCTGTTCATCTTCTAGATTAATATACTCTTGACCTAGATTTAGAATTTCATCCTCCAAACTACCCTTTGTGAGACCAACCGGCATACTTTCACTGCCCATGCGTATGGATTGGTCCGTGTAGTTAGCCTTCTCTTTTAGTTCTGCATCAGGATCCTTCCCTCCAGCCAATTCTTCCTCTAAACCGATGTCATTTTCCGAGTCTTTTGTAGATAACTGCCTGACATGAATGGAAGAGTTGGCTTGCTCCACAAAATGGTTACATGGCACATCTTCAGTAGCAATTTTTTCTTTGTTGACCAATAAGGATGTTTCTGCTTCAGTATTAGGCAAGTCAGAAGGAGCTTTAGAAATAGGATAATGATCCTTGGCACACAACTCACTTCTCATAGATAATCCTCCACCTTCAGTAAAGGTATATGAAGACTGCTCCATGAAGCAGATCTCTTTTCCTCCCAAGGCTGCAACTGATTCTCCATTTTTGATTTCTCCAGACAAAGTCCCCTCTTTATTCAAGGCTTGGCTTGAGTGTCCAACATATTCACATGATTCATTTACCACCATCGTCTCATTAACAGGATTTGGCTCCTCACGCGACCTTAACTGCAGTCCTGACATTTCAGACCCCGTGACCTCTAACTCTGATGTCTTGACTCGGGGAACAATATTAACAAGCGTACTCTTCCCACCACTAATGTCTTCTTCATCAAGCAATTCAACAGCATTGTTATCAATCTCTCCAGACCTTTTTAATATCCCATTCCCAGATAGGGTGTCAATGGGTTTCCCACCACCAGGATCTTCAAGACTTCTCCGTATAGCTTCCTGCAAATCAGCCTCTTCTTCCAAATAACCTCTGGAAACTGATTTCTTTGATTCTTCTGGTGACAAAAAATCATCATGAATATTGCAAACTCCTTCTTCCCACTCCACTTCACTTTCCTCGCTAATGTTACTTTCCTTAAGGGAAGGCCCAACTCTTAATTCTTCATCATTAGAAAAACCATTTCCATGGCCTTGAACAATCCCTTCCTCCCAATCATTATCAGAAGCAGAATCAGAAGAAACCTTTAAAGGTTTCTCTGCTACTAATTCAGCAAATATGTCATCATCACTTTCAGCACATTTACTATCACCAACTTCAAAAGATATTTGTACAGATGACTCATCTTCCAACATTGATTTTCCATTTCTTTCAGTCAAGTTAGCAGAGTTCATATTGCCATTAGGCGAACTTTCCTCAAGCTGTTTATGTTGAGTAGGGGCCTTACTTCCATCAAATTCAGACTGAGTACTTGGAGTCAAGATTGCATTTGTTTGCTCTTGCTCTATCTCCTTCATCAAATCCAGGTTCCTCTGCAAATCACGGGTCATTCGCATACCCATAGCCCTCACTTTACTGACTCGTGTATGACCTCTTTCGTCCATATATGTCTCAACATCATCATCAAACACCGTTGTAGATTCATCCAGATTTAGTCCTGTAACACTGTTGGACCTAGCCTTAGGTGCAATATTAGCAACAGAATCTGAAGAATGAACCGTTGTCTGTTGTTGAACATTTCCCCTTCTGCCCACTGCGGCAGATGTAAACAACCTAGCATGATTAACAATGTGCTTGTCAACGAAAGGGAATGCTACCCAGAATCCATATGGAGTTGAAACAACAATCATTGGACATCACAGCAAATGCATAACAAAAGCATAATCATCACATACAAGAACAATTAAACTAGAGATTTTCTCTACGTATGTATTTGATGATGTTTTTCTTGCCATCATCTTCAATTCACTCACTGTTTATCGCCAGTAAAGGATGAAGAAAAGATAAATTCTCTATTGGCTTCTGAAGATATCCGTGAAGTCTGAACCCCGCCTACGCCCTTCCCAGAGGCAGCCTTTTGTACGTGATCAATTTCCCGGCGAAAAGCAACAGTTTTAAGATAAGCCTGAATTTGCAGCTCAGAAAATCTTTCAGGAGCCTAAAGATAAAAAAAAAAAAAGATAAATATAAATCATTGGGAGAAAATAATGTACTATCAGAGCACATGATAAATTATAGACTTGGTGACATATGCAGAAGCCAATAACAATTCAAAACTCATAATTAGAAAAGTTACAAGCATTTGCATAAAGCACAACTGTTTAATTGGTTGTTAAACCAACCTTTTTCACTTTTTGATACTTTTGTCTGTTTTCAGCCATCAGTCTTTCCCTCATCTGGAAAAAGAAAATAAAACCTATATTACAAATTTTCACTTGAGGGGAAATCAGAGCTTTTGTGTTGAATGAAATAATAACAATGTGGCATGAATATATTACCTGAACAAGAAGATCAAGTTGCATGGATGGAGGTAAAGCAGCTAAGACAGCAGGATCAACTCTCCCATTCACTTCTGGCTGCAAGATTTGTCACAGCTAAAGGCAATAACGCTATCAAACAATAACATAATGAATAATGGAGAATCAGTTTATGAAACTCCCACATTCCCAAGGCCCCCAAAAACCCCCTTCCATCTACTGGGCCAGCCCTCACAACACAATTCAGGGAACTGACAATCCAAAAATAAATAAGACACCTATGCTACTACTTTTTAAAGAACTTGAACTTTGTTAGTCCTCATGTTATCACGTGTCTATAATATCATCCAGTCCTAAATCCATCCCAAATAGGAAATGTAACAATTAAGTAAACTGGTCTTAACATATATCAGAAGTGCAAAGCAAAAACTCGCAATAACTTGACATCAGAATGATTACTCAGCATATAAAAATTATAGAAGCTTACCAGTAACATCTCTTCATCATCGTCCCAGTCTTCCTCACTGGCATGATATGCGAAGGCAGAAGTTGATGCATCCTTTGTCAAAATTTCCTTTTCTTCAGCCGTAAGAGATGCTGCCAACCTAAATTGACTTATTAAAACAATCAACAGCTTCTTTAATAAAAGATGACCATCATTACAACAACTGCTTCTCTTACATTTCATCTAACTTTTCCAGGTCTGTTACTTCCTTGTCAATTTGATCTGACAAAATTTCCTTGTCCTTTGCATTTTTCACGTGCTTCTGACCCTGCTTTCCAGTAGCCTTATAAGACTCTAAACATATCTATATTATGTCACTTCCAAGCACAATATCCAGCCCAGACCTCCAAAAATGCTCGAGATTTAGCAACATAAAATAGTTACCAAAAAAACCACAACTTTTATCGTCACAAAATCATGTCTCTAGGCATCATGTTATATTTCACGCTATGGTTATCGTGAACCAGAAATGTTGCCCATCTGGCCAGAAAAAATCAACCTTAAACTCTTCATTTGTTCTCTGTGATTAGACTATCCCTCAATCACAGAAGGACGGTTGTTAACTTACAGCATTGGAAAAGTGATCGCAAAGCAGGAAGGCCAGTAAATCCTATTCAACCCAGTTAACAAAATCCCACAGAAACATGTCACAAAAAGTTACCAGAAGATTAGCTTGCATGGATTCAGGCAAAGCAGTTATGACTGCTGGATCAACATTCCCATCCATTGCTGACTGCAAAACAAATGAAAGAAACGCAGTTATGTACATTACCTTTCCCATAAGTCTCAATGTAAGGCACAAGATTTAGCAATTACAGGAGCAACGCTTTTATCAGCTATCTCACAGTCTAGCATCAAAATTCCAGTATAACTGGAAACACTTTATATTTTTTTTGGAGTTGAACCAGCAAATTAGTTGAAACAAAAAGAAAAAAGAATGCTTTGCTTGTAAATTTTGTACTTGTTTGATGTCATACTATTTACAGAGCTCTCCCGGTGCTTGTAAACCCGAGATTTAAAAAAAATTCAAAAACCAAATAGCTTTTCAAAACTGATCAAACCAGCAACATTATACAAGGGGGTAGTAGTTCCTTATCTAAATGACCAATGAAGTATCAGTCTTTACCAAAATCGTCTCTTCAGCTTCATCTCCATCTACTTCATTCTCAAAGGACACTCCACCACCACCACCACTAGCTGCAGCAGATGCCGAGGCATTAATTAATCTCTCGTTTTCCTCTGCTGCAATGGATGCTGCCAGCCTAAACCAACTCATCAAAGTCGTGAAAATATGTTTCCGAAACACAACTAAAAACCATCATTCGACCTACAAATATATAACAATCTTACAATTCATCTAATTTTTGACGATCACAAGTCCCTGTCACGAAATTATCAGGATTGCTCGACAAAATGTTTTTTCCCTTAGTATCATTTTTCTGCGTATTCCTCTGATCCTCAAGATCCCTAGCTAGTTCCTTCAACCGCATCGCTTTAAGCTACCACCAAAAAAGAGAAGAAAAAAAACAGACAAAAAGTAATAAATAACCCCCAAACTCCAAAACACAGTGCACAGCACTCAAATTCATCAAAAAATAAGCTCACTTGATTGAGCAGCAACTTCTCGGCGGTTTTCCGGATCTTAGCTTGGGCATTCTCCCGCTGCCTCCGGCGAGCGATGACCGTTCGGCGCTTGAGAGCCGGAGTGCCACCATCGAACACGAACACAGGCTTAGTACGGAGGTACAATAGCTTGCAAATTCGACGGAAGAACCCCAATAAATGCGCGTTCCGTACCATCTCACCTTTCTCGTCTCTCATTGCCTTCATGAACTGAACCATCCATATGCTCGCATCTACGATACATCCAGTAAAATTTTGAACTTCTTCTCTTCAAGTCTTTGTAAATATTTGAACTTTAAGCAAAATTGAATTAAAAAAAAAAACATATCGGGGTAATCGATATGGCGATTACCGATGGCGAGTTTCTTGCCGGATAGGGTTTCGACGGATACGCGGCGGCCCACGGGAGCGATTAGGTCCCACAAGCCGTGGACTCCCATGATTGTTGGCGGTTACGTATCTGTTGTTGCCGCCAAGAAATAGAAGAGAGAAAGTTGCAGTAAATGTATAGGATCAGAGCTGACGACGCTTTTTTGTAATAGCCAATTTCATTTCTTGGAGTCGACGGTAAAAGACTTGGCACGTGAAAGTGCAAACTCTGTCTCGTGACCTCCTTCCGAAACCTGTTATCGATAATGAATATTGAAATGTGCCTCTCAAATTTTGCCAACAGAGGTAAATTTAAGTTGTTTTGATTCCTATTTTTTATTTTTAAATAAAAATAAAAGCATGTTTAGAGTTTCGTTATTAATATTAATATATTTATATTTATATTACTGATAATAATTATATATTAAATAAAATTTAAACTATTTTTAATCTTCTTATATAATGTTTATTCATAAAAATTATTTTATTTTATTAACATAAGTATTTATAATATAATATCTATTTATTCATTAACATTTATTTTAAATATATTTTAATTATTAAATCAATTTTTATATATTTTGAAGACATTTTAAATTTAATTATATTTACTAATAATTATTAAATTAATTTTATTTAATTTAATTAAAAAATTAAAATCACAATTTCTAGTTGAAATGCATCATCGGATACAGACACGGAGCCGACCACGGCGTTCTCATCTGGGTGCTCACAATTTCGCAGGAGTGCGTAACCATAAGGAAGGAATTTAACTACAAGATCCCAAATCTAACTACCCTCACCAATGACTCATGTACGAGTACAATTTAAAACTCAAGGATCATGAAATAACAAACTTTAATATAGAAGGGGAGGTGTTGGACTGACTATGCGTGTACTCTTTCGATTGAGGACCATGCCAAATGAGAACGCAAATGTAAATGTGAACGTGAGTAGGAATTTCACTGAGAAGGAGACACAGAAAAGGAAGTATCATAAATTTGGAAGATACTAAAGAAGAATCTAAGACTTTGGAAACTCCTCCCAAGTCCAAATAAATAGCTAAAATATGGACGATAGCATCCATGATGCGCTGAAAAGTTTTATAACTAAAATATGGACCCAACTACATAGCTAATCATTAACGGTCATAAAATTGACAACAGATTGATGTGAGACACATAGATGACCATGATCAAATCAAATATTCCTTGGATCACTAACGATACACATTCGATTGTGTAAAAGTTAGTGGAGACAAATACATACACGATACACATACAGTGGTATAGAGCCATCGGGCACATGTGTTGTGGCCAGACTCTAATATGAGGAATTGAATATGTTTTCATATGTTCGTCAGATTCAGAGGCCTGCAGTATTGTCTATTCTTGTGACTTATTATTTGAGCATCACCAAGTTCAGTACGATACAGGTGTACCTGATGCCGAATGTAACGAAATAATTGCAAATTTTTTCGTTTTAATTTTTTAAAATTTAAAATTATTTAAATTGTATAATATAATTAACACATAAATTATACCTTATTTTGAAATTTGATTCTTTTTGATATTATTTTCTTTAGCTCATTTCTGAAATTGACTCACCACAACTACCGTAATTACGTAAGTTTTTAATTTCTAATGATATTCACATAATATATCGAGAGAACTTTATAAATATTACAAAGACAGATAAACAAAAAATACTAGCTCTTTTAGAGCTTAACCTTTTAGTAATTTAATTTAGATTAAATTATAAGTTTAATTAACTCTAATTAGAATTATAAGTAATTTTAATTAAAGATCAATTATGCCCAAATAAAATCCAATATTTATTAGAATGATCTTTATTTATTAAAATCTCATATTTAATCGTAAAATTTTTCAAATTTTATTATCACGTATAACTTGATTTAAAATTCTTTTCCATCTGCAATTTATTCTTTGTTTGTGATGTTAGATCATTTAATGTCCCATGTGACTTATAGATTTGAGTCTCATAAAAAAGCACCCAAGATAATATTTATTGGATATTAAATAATGGATCTCAAATGGGTCAAATATCCTTTTCCTCTCTCTTTTAATTACCAAACGATATGTCAGTTTGTGATGTTATATAAGTTGAAAAAAACTTATTGAAAAGATTTCGATTCTGAACCATTGAAGAAATCGCTAAAAGAAAGAAGAAGAGAGGAAATAAAATTCTTTCAAGGAAATCAACATCTTACAGAAAGAACAAGAAATCATGGATACAAGTACACCAAAAATCAATCGATCCATTAAATGTCTTACAATTGGTATTAGAGCCATGGATGTTGCTTTATTGTTTTCTGCCGTATATCATGATTGTTTGTTCTATTTGTGATTATAATATTGCATGACTGTGTTGTCTATTCAGTTTTGTTTTTTTTCCTGTATTTGTAATGATATTCATGAAAGCAATACAGAAATCACACAGTAAAAGAAACCGCAACTCGATAAATTTCGTTTTCATGATTCTTTAAGTGTTAATAGCAGTCTATCTATTTAACCGAAACATAATAGTTTTGGATGGATGATTTAGATTAAGTGTAAAACACAGAAGAGAGCATGAAAATATAAACTCAACACGTCATGTATGGATGTCAATATAAAACTGACATTTTGTTTTTAGTATAAAGAAAAACCAAACACGTCATGCATGGATGTTAATCTACAACCGAAAGTTTTGGTAAGAAGAGAAACCAAACACAAGATGGTTTTCATAAGGTTGGATGGTTTTAGAGTGAAAAAATAAATGAGTTTTGTGTTGTGTAATGACTACCGAAGAAGACAATGGTGGATTACATTTTTGTTGGTTCAAGAAAGAGAGGATTCTAGAAAGGAATTGTTGAGAAGAATCCATGCAAGAAAGAAACATTATAATAGTTTTTTTTTAAAGGACGAAACTAGCGTGAAGAAAAAGACGCACCCGCCTAGAAACTGCACGCGCCAGACGCTGCACAAAGGACACTTGACAGGATGACGCTGCAGCGTCTGGCACTGGCACGTGCAATGCACGCCCCAAACGTTGTCTCAGAGCTTCCAGATGCTCAGCATGTGCCAAATAGGCTTCCAAGCCTAAAAATCAGCTTCTAGACTGATTTTTTGAGTTTTGGGCCATTAAGGGTAATATTGAGTTAATAAATGTTTATGGCCCAATTATAATGAATTATTTAATTCATAATTGATTTATACATAATATAATTTTGGAAATTAGTGCCATATTATGTATTTCTTTGGTATATTGAATATTTTATATTATGTAATAGTTGGAATTAAATTTTTCTAGTATATGTTGAATGTAATACATGACATTATGGATATTTAGAATAGTTTGTTAATCACCAAAGCGACCAAACTAATTAAATTAAATTCTGTCATGCATGATAATTGTCCAATTAAATTTTTATCGCATGGAAAGCTTGTTAGTCACCAAAGTGGTCCAGCTTGAAAAATATTAAGCATTTAATTGTGATTTGTTTAATTGTTTAATATGATATGATGCTAAAATGACATAATGGATGAGCTAAACAATTGAAATTATTAATTATAACGCTAAGAGGTCATCCAAAGGTAGACCATTGCTTATAATTAATGACATTAAAGGGATTTTGTCAACATATTTGTTTAATATGATTGTATATCCAAAGATAACATATATGTTAATTAAAATATGATTGATTATCCATTATAGTAAATTATATATATGCATCAGATTAGGTTACTACTATGTATTTAAATTTCACCCAAAGGAGAATTTAAATGCATAATTAAAGTTTATTAGTTAGTTTGAATCCATTTAGGTTTACTCAAAGCATTAGTGTGTGGACTATATATTGTATGTGCAGCATCTACTAGTTTGTTCGCCTTAGGCAATGGCTTGATCAAGTTTAATGGTATGAACTATGGGGATTGGCCAGAACAAATCCAGTTCTAACTGGGTGTAATGAATTCGGACTTAGCTATAGTTTTAGAAGTAAGACCTGTAGCTATAACCGAGACTAGTTCTGAAGCTAACAGATCTTATTATGAGGCTTGGAAGCGATCTAACAGACTGAGCTTGAATTTAATGTGAATGACAATCGCAGAAAATATAAAGCCATCAATGTCTAAAACGGACAATGCAAAGGAGTTCATGTTGAAGCTTAAAGAATACTCCCGATCTGATATAGCTGACAAGTCCATAGTAAGGACTTTATTTAGTGAGCTGACGACCAAAAAGTTTAATTGGTCACAGCCCATTCATGATCATGTAACTCATATATCAAACCTAGCTACAAAGCTGAAATCCATGGGTATGGATGTGAGTGAGTCGTTTCTGATACAGTTCATTATCAATTCCCTTTCTCTAGAGTTTGGCCAGTTACAGGTGAATTATAACACCATTAAGGAAAAATGGAACCTTCAAGAAATAAAGGCCAAGTT